>CM051458.1:3772671-4135953 GCA_028274465.1 Plantago ovata
TCAAATTAGTCTTGTTGCTACTCGACATAAGTTCGAGGTTTTGACGAGTTGGAATGTGTCAAATTGCTTTTTAGTCCTCTAATTATATTACTGTAAAAACGAATATAGTCCTACATTCAATTCAATGGAAAATTCTTTTATTGATCTGATCTATGAGTACGTTCATAAATCTGTGGTTCAAAATTAAACAAAATCACATTTTTAGTGATGTGGCTAGTTTTGGATCACATTGTCTGCGACTTATATTATCCATAGACTGATAGACCTGGTCCATAGAAAAAAAATTCTAATTCAATTTTGCGTGTTTGTTTAGTTATGAGATTTTGGTATTTTGAGTTTATGTGGCTGTATTTTAAGTATGTGGATTGGACACACATATTTGTTAAGTATTCAGCTTCCATGAATGCTAAGGAGATTGTGTGCAAATAACAATTATGCTAGTAATTAGCAATTAGGAAATCAAATGTTGAGGTACAAACACACATAAAGCATAAAACATAAAGAAACGGAGTAGAGATAAAAAGTTGAAGGATTGGTCTTCTATAATGTTGAGTATCAGAGTTTGTTCCCCCATTATAATTCTATTCCATTGAAGTAATTAATAGAAGAGTTTCCCAATCCTAACAAGTGGTATTAGGGCATGTTGAGCTTTAGACTTTTTTTTCCAAAGAGGTGAGCGGGATTTATACAAAATTGCATCTAATTAACACTGACATAGGCCTAATCGAGTTTGAGGAGCAGCCCAAATTGAAGATAGGCCTAAATGAACAATTTTTGTTATATATATGATTTCTTGTGCAAAAATTGAGTGAAAAGTTCGTAATGGGCCAAAAATTGAGGTTTGGTGATGTGGTGGGAGTCAAGTGGGTGCATGTTTGGTGGTGAGGTGGAGGAGCAGTAGCGTTATACGACCAATTCCAATTCGATAATACTTCTATTAACCGGTATTGCTTTTCATCTCTGCAACTGATTTTAAACTCCATCTTAATGTAACAGTGTTTAAATGGCAGCCGGAAAAATCGACTACTGCTAAACCGTTATGATTATGATTCAATTCTCGAAATGAGTGATTATTTGCTATGTATAGAGATATATTGATGCAAATTTGTAGGTAAAAATTATAATTGTAATAGTATATTATCTTAAAAAAAAAAAAAAAAGAGTAAAAAAGGAGTAGAGACGAGGTATTTCATGATTTCCCAATTAATTTTCAGCTGTTGCTAATTTAGACCTAAACAACCTTTATTTATTTATGTTTGAATTTGAATGGGCCGAATCGGGAGTAATAGGCAACAGAGGGGACACGTCTCCCACACATGCTTACCGAGAGGGGCAACCGTCAGTGGAACAATTGCTCTAGAAAAGCAAGATTAATGAGACTTAAAAAAAGTCAACTTTTTTAAATGAGGAACTTATAAATAATTAGATGGAGAAGTATTTTTTCTTATTTTTTTATATCTGTTACCCTGAGCTAAGCCGTTAGTCTAATTATCTCCCATCCGATGGCCAGTTTCGGCCCGTACCAGAAACTTCCGGTGAAACCTCTTCACGCCATCTCTATCACTCGTACTTTCATCTCCTTCCAGAATCTTCCTCAGCTACGCCAACGCTACATTCCCCGAAGAAGGAGCTTCAGCAGTTCAGCTGTTCATCCGCTGGCTTGTTCAGATATGAATTCGAACAATTACGATAGGTAGCTAGCGTATCATTCTCTTCTCTTACTGCTTTGTATCCATTCCAGCAGTTACACCATGTTTGTGTTATGTGGATACACGACCATTGTCAAATTATTAATCTAATAATCTAAAATAAATGTACCTTGATTATATGCCTAATTTGAAATTTCATTCCAGACTCGATCATTTAGCATCACTAGGTGTTGTAGACTTGTAGATTTGGTGACTTGTATGAAATGTTTATTCAGATTTGCGTACCTTGTTAGTTGTTAAGAACATTATTATATAATTTATATTCAGTAGTGATCCAAAGTGGGATCGCAATGTGTACAAGCCTCCTATACAAGGGCAACTCCTGCAGCTGCTCTTCTTATACCTTGACCTAAGGCCATAGCATCTAGTATTCAACAGGCAGGCAACGATGTATCCGTGCAGTTAGCTGTTAGTCTGTTACTAATCGTAATTGTGAAATGTGAATGTGTAGTGATCTCCATTCAGATTGTTCCGTAGTAACTGAAGAGGGATGATGAACTCAAGATGTGACTATACTACAATACCATATCCAATGTGTGCAAGAGTATGATACATATTCTATTACATGAATAGTCGTCTTGACGAATGTTCTTTTATACTTATTTCTTACTTGTACATGACGAGCGCATTTTGTTTACATTTTAAGCCCTCTTTCTCTAAGCAGGTCTCTTTGTAATTTGTTTTCAGCTATCGCACCTACGTATAGCCGCCTTCTTCCTTGCCCTTCTCAGAATAGTCCACCGAGATCATCATTAAACAGAAAGCTAACGAGAAGCCCAGAAAACTTTTAGGATAACTGGAACTGATGAGTTTGTTGAAGCTGGAACTTACTTAAGGGTCCACGTTCACCCAAAATGTTTGCCAAGGTATTCAGTTGATAATGTTGTCTCCTTAATGTTAGTAGTAGTTTAATACTGATTCATCTGATGTGATTAGGTGTTATGACATTGACTGGAGATCACGAATTATTGCTTTGAAGGATGATTATGTTGTCTTCAACAATCCTGCGGGACATCTCTATGTGTTTGATCTTTCCACAATTTTGATCACTACACCATGCACTATTACTAGAGAGCAGAGAGTTTTCAAACCCTCAAGTCTTGATAATTTCTCATACATGTTTGATGTTTCTCTCTTTAGTATCTTGTTTTTCCTCTTTATATGGATTATTGAAATCTTTATGGCAAATAGAAGCGCTGGGGTTTGATTCACATATATAATGCTTGCTGTTTTTACCTCCTCAGGCCCACAACGAACATGCCTCGTTAGCAGGAAGAGACATTAGGCACTTTTTGTTTCCTTTTGATGTTTAACCCTAAAGGAGTTCACTGACAAACACTCCAGATTCACGCTCAATTGGCTTCTTTTGGAGCCCCGTTAGTAGGTGACTCAATGTACAGGCCAGCTGCTCTACCCGAGGCAGGCAAGTGCATTTGGTGAGCCGTATGATGGGCACTAATCTCTTGCGGTTCGGAAAGTGGCAAAGCGAGTTGAAGTACCAGCACGACTCAAGTGACTCTACATTTTCACTTTTGTGTACAAGTCATGTGAGTAGCTTTCGAATTTGGGATCAATCCCGAATTGATTGACGATATTTGTAAGTAATGATCTAAACAATACTTACTCTAGGGAAGTAAATGCTTGGTGCCTCTGATTTGTATGCTCTGAGCTGCTGTACTAGACTAGTCTATCTATCTAATGACATTCTCTTTCCAAAAAAACTTATATTAAATTCGTGTTGAACGGGGCAGAACCAAGCTGGGTCAAGGGGGCACTTGACCAGCTGAATTCCGATAATTACCATAATAGTACTAACATTTACAAATAAAATTTGTAGCCCAGTGGATATTGATGCTGGGTCAAGAAACAACTAGGGTTCAATGTGAATCGAACCCAAGTCTGAATTCTATTTACGAGCCTAGTCCAGAATGGGACAAGCTCAAAGGTCCAATTTGAAGCTTGATCCTAGAATACAAATTTACACACGTGACGTTGCAAAATTATAAAAGGCAGCTAGCTAGCACGTCGATTTGAATGCCTGCTAAAATGAATATATGGAGTATATGTTTGTTGCTTGATTCTTCTGTCTTCACCAAAATCCGCCAGCAAAGCCACTCACACTTGCATGGCAGACACCTGTTTTCCTTTACTCTATTCTACCCTTGTACTTAATCCCAACAACACTGTACTACTCCATTTCTATCATCAGATAAAGATCACCTAGCTAGCTAGCTCAAACTCAAACACAATACTACTTAGTGTATCATTATTCATTACTAATAAGTAATTAATTAATGATGGGAGGAGGTACTAAAGGACTCTTTGTTCTCTCTCTGTTTTCGTGGCCCTTGTGGTTTCTTGGTCACTGGTGTTGGCGGCACAAGATGATGATGACGACGACGACCGGAGGGACCCCGGATTTCCTGGTGGCCGTGCGGAGGAGGGCGAGGGCAGGGACCACCCTGGCGGAAAGGAAGAGGGTGATCAGAGGTATCCAGGTTCCACGGAAGAAGGGACCCACAATATGGCAGAGAAGAGGGATCCGGTTTCCCTGGAGGGAGAGCAGAGGTAAAGAGGGTGAGAGGGATCCAGGTTTCCCTGGCGGTAGAAGAGAGGGTGACGAGGGTGAGAGGGAGCCGTTCCCTGGCGGTAGAGGAGAGGGTAAAGAGGGTGATGAGAGGGAGCCGTTCCGGGCGGTAGAGGCGAAGGGACAGGACCTGGAGGACATGAAGAAGAACATGGAGGTGCGCCACAGGGACCAGAATATGGGCCTGGTGGGGGAGAAGAGGGCGGAAGTGGTAGGAGGGAAGGGGAGGGTACTTTCTTGTTGAAGGAATCCAGGACGGTGGTGCAGACTGAAGCTGGTCATATGAGGGTTGTGGGAGGTGCTGCTGCTGATCCTCCATAGGATCAGGAGTAAAATCATTGGTCAAGAGTGGTAATTTGCAGATTGGGTTCATTACTATGGATCCAAGAACTCTCTTCATTCCTCAGTATCTTGATTCCAGCCTCATTCTCTTTGTTCGCAGAGGTATTTTGTACTCTGTCATTAATTACATCATGCTTATTAATCATCATAATAATATTTGATCTTTACATTTTTATGTTACTGTTATTATAATTAATACCTCTAGCTAAGTGCTTGTTTTGCACTAAAAAGGTGCATGTTTGGGACTGACTAATTATGTTTATTTTATTTTTATTGATTTTTTTGCTTGTGTGTACGTATAATATTCCACAATTATTATAGTCATTACAATGAAGGTGTTAAATTTTCAAGACTTGGGACAACAAGTTCACCTAAAAACAGAGCAACTCTTGAAATGATAAACAAACTGTTATTATTCCAATTGGATAATGAACAAAACGAATGCAGGCGGGGCAAGAGTTGGGCACATATACAACGATAATCTGTTGAGAAGGACTTAAAGACCGGAGATATTTACAGAATCGAAGCCGGATCGGCCTTTTATATCATAAACGCAGCCGGGGTCAGAGGCTTCCTATAGTTTGCAGCATTGATACATCAGAGTTTAGGATGGAACTCATTCCAGGTAATGTACATTGTTTTATCACAGCCAATTTATCAAAGCAGTATACGATTTCTTGCTTGCTCATCATAGTTCTTGGCTTTGATGTATGTGATGACAGTCAGTTCTTTGTCGCTGGTGGAATGTATCCAAGATCAGTCCTTTCTGGATTCGATCGCTTAACGTTATCAACTGCACTCAATGTAGGTGCATAAGTACTCATCTATCAATGTTCCCTTTCTAATTAATGTCTAGTCCATGATCGATGATGTTCCTGTGTTTTGATAGGTTTCCGAAGCTTCAGTGACAGATGTGTTGACAGGGCAAAAACATGGTCCTATAGTGTACTTAACTGAAACTCATTCCCCTGTTGTTTTGGCCAAGTACATGAGGAGACTCTGATACTAAACGGAGTAGCCCTCCAGGAGGAGGAAGAAGAAGACGAGGCAAAATGGTCTTTCAGGAAGCTTTTGAACTCCATGTTTGGGAGCAATGACAAACTCACCAAGAAAAAGAAGACGAAGAAAGTTAAGAAGGACAAGAAGCTAGGCAAAAGTGATAGTGGAAGTGAGGAAGGAAAAGCTCCTGACGCCTATAACATCTATGACAGAAAACCCAGTTTTAGCAACAATTACGGGTGGAGCATTGAGGTGAATGAGAACGACTATGCACCGCTTAAGAATGACGATATTGGTGTTTATTACGTCAATCTAACTGCGGTAATTCATCCTTACTAAAATCGTGGTTACTAGTATTTCATAGGATTCCCAAAGCATTATCTACTAATGGATTCCCATGTTTGTTACACGGAGCGATGATGGCACCCCATATCAATCCACGAGCAACGGAGTACAAGTTGTGTATCCCAATGGAAGCCTAGCCTTGAATGCCAAGGTGAGCATGGGCGATGTTTTCTGGATACCGCGCTATTTCCCCTTTTGCCAGATCGCCTCCCGGACAGGTCCGTTTGAGTTTTTCGGGTTTTCTACTTCTGCAAAGAACAACATGCCTCAGTTCTTGGTTGGAGCCAACTCGCTGCTAGAGATGCTGAAAGGACCAGAAGTTGCATCTGGTTTTGGAATGAGTGAGGACAAATTAAGATTATCAGAGGAGCGCAGAAGGAATCGAAAATATTGCCTGCAACCCCTGTTTCTCCTCCTTCGGAAATGCGCTCCGGCGTGAAAGCAGGGAGGAGCTGTCACTGCGATGATAGGTGGTGATGGAGTTTTGATGATAAATTGTGTAGGATGGTTTCTTCTTTCTTGTGTAGTTGGCTCAGTTTCTGTTTTCATGTTGGACGGCAGATGTCTGTTAATAAAAGTCCAAACTCTTCGGCTTATATTTCCATATTATATGGGGTTTCATCAATAATTTTTTCTTCAAGGCCTTTAAAGTAAACTAAGAAGAACCAATTGCTGTATATGAAAATTTGCATAGATTGTATGCACGGAAGCGATACACAAGCTACGATACACTACAAAAATGATTTTTTGTAAGTAAAGCAAAGCCTGGCGCTTTAAACGAACAGGGATGCCCAAATTGCACGGTAACGAACAAGCACTGGAAATAATGGACGGGATATTAATTAAATTCTACTTCCTACACCACTGGCCATAATGAAGAAGCAACTCATTGAGATTGAAATTTAGTTATTTATTTTTCATACCAAAAAGCTCTTTGTAAAAATTTAGTACTTAAAGTTCAGACGATATATAGTTATTTACCATCGTTTATCAAACCAAAAATCTCCATATGTAAGACTAAAATAGTAGCGGTGAAACAAATCAGTAGTCCACAGCAATAGCCGAGAAACAAATAGCTTATGACGACGGCCAGTAATCAAAACTATGCGACTCAGAATTGCGAAACCTCATTATTTTTCGAAAACTACATAATTTCAGAGTAGTGATGGAATATAACAGACAATTCTTAAGCTCGAAGACTTAACGAATATAGGTAAGTTAGGAACCAATCAAAGCAAAAACATAGCAGATTTAATGGAAGAAAACTACAAAGAGCATTAAGATAATAAAGCATATAAAGGAGGAGAAATAAACAAAAGAAGAAAAGTAAAACACGCAAATAAACGAAAATTTAAGTTGGATAGAACTATGGTGCAAGATGTCTACATCTCAAAATCCAAAACAAAACGCAGGCCAAATATCCAGAAAACATCCTTCCACCATAAACAAAAGCAGAACTTGTCCAAAAAAACAAAATTGAAAACTAAAGCATGAAAACGAGAACAAGCAGCATCCTCACTTGGCACCTTTTTTGGCAGCGGCCTTAGTAACCTTGGCACCTGATGGGTCTTTCTTCTCAACATTCTTGATGACACCAACAGCAACAGTTTGCCTCATGTCACGAACAGCAAAACGACCCAATGGTGGGTACTCAGCAAAGGTCTCCACAACCATAGGCTTGGTTGGAATCATCTTAACCATACCAGCATCACCATTCTTCAAAAACTTGGGCTCCTTCTCGAGCTCCTTACCAGATCGCCTGTCAATCTTGGTGACAAGTTCAGCAAACTTGACAGCAATGTGGGAAGTGTGACAGTCGAGCACTGGGGCATAACCTTGTCCAATCTGGCCAGGGTGGTTCATGATGATGACCTGGGAAGTGAAGTTAGCAGCTTCCTTGGCAGGGTCATCCTTGGAGTTGGAGGCAACATAACCTCTCTTCAGATCCTTGACAGCAACATTCTTAACGTTAAATCCAACATTGTCACCAGGAAGAGCCTCTGGCATGGACTCGTGGTGCATCTCAACAGACTTAACTTCAGTTGTCAAACCAGTGGGGCCAAAGGTAACAACCATACCAGGCTTGATGACACCAGTCTCCACACGTCCAACTGGCACAGTTCCAATACCACCAATCTTGTACACATCCTGAAGAGGTAGACGAAGGGGCTTGTCTGATGGCCTCTTTGGCTCAGAGATGTTGTCAAGAGCCTCTAGAAGGGTAGGACCCTTGTACCAATCGAGGTTTGTGGACCTCTCAATCATGTTGTCTCCCTCGAATCCAGAAATGGGCACGAATGCAATTTTGTCTGGGTTGTATCCAACCTTCTTTAGGTAGGAGGACACTTCCTTGACAATTTCATCGTACCTAGACTTGGAGTACTTGGGTGTGGTAGCATCCATCTGCATTAGAATAATATTGTTACTGTCAGGATTCAGATTATACTCCAAAACGATTGGAAAATAATTAATACAGTGTAATGTCCCCTCACCTTGTTACAACAGCAAATCATTTGCTTGACTCCAAGAGTGAAAGCAAGCAACGCATGCTCACGGGTCTGCCCATCCTTGGAGATACCAGCTTCAAAACCTCCAGTGGTGGAGTCAATAATGAGAACAGCACAGTCAGCCTGTGAGGTACCAGTAATCATGTTCTTGATGAAATCACGATGTCCAGGGGCATCAATGACTGTGCAGTAGTACTTGGTGGTCTCGAACTTCCACAAGGCAATGTCAATAGTGATACCACGTTCACGCTCGGCCTTAAGCTTGTCGAGCACCCAGGCATACTTGAATGACCTTTTGTTCATCTCAGCAGCCTCCTTCTCGAACCTCTCAATGACACGCTTGTCAATACCTCCCAACTTGTAGATCAAGTGACCAGTGGTGGTCGATTTTCCAGAATCGACATGGCCAATGACAACAATGTTGATATGAAACTTTTCCTTACCCATAGTGTACTGCAGCAACAAAGAGCATAATCAGAAATTGAAAACAGGACTTTCATCAGGTAAACAGAACCTATTAACAACATAACAGGAACAGAAATCCTATTGGAACAGTCTGATGGTGCATACTTGAGCATAATACCAGTAGTCACATACAAATCTGGATCTATATAACCGATGGTCAAAAGATATCCACAACTTTCAACAATCCCAAAAATCAAATTCAATCGAATAATAAGACATAGAAATGATCCTACAGGCATCGATCTACTTTAGAAAAGTAATTATACTTGACAGCAGAATAACAACAGGAAATCATCAAATCAAATCCAGATTTCAATACTCCGTAAACATGAATCCAATATTATTCCAGTAAAACTTATCAGTAAATCAAACACAAAGTGAGTCCAGATCCGAATAATAAAGCACGAATACATATTCATCGGAAGAATATTAACCAGGAATCATAACTCATCAGTACATATTCATCAATCTAAACGGATCAACAAAGTATTCAATGAAAAATTGCATAAACCACAGGCATATCATCAGATTCAAATAAAGCAATCAATAAAGCAATCGGTGAATAATCACATACACCTACATCAATGGTCAATGCATACACAGGGAGAAACTACAGCAAGAGCAAGAGAGAGAGGTTACCTAGCTGAGAGTGAGAGAGCTTTCTCGCTTTTCCGAGTGTAGAGAGAAATTTGTGTTTGAGTGAGAGAGCGAGGCGAGAAAATGTAAAGCGAGGAAGATGAGAAGCAGCTTATAAATGGAGTGGTCAGCCTGCGTTGCTAGGGTTTTCGTTGAGCCGTCAGATCAAATAATCTAACGGACTTAATCTCATGTGTTGCTGCCCTAGTTTTGTGTTGGTGATCCCTGTTTAATTACTATGTTGTCCCTCACATTTGGCTGATATTACAGTTCTGCCCTTTCAGTAACATAGAATGACATAATGACATCATTATTAATTCATCTTAAAACACTACCCGTATATGTTCTCGAACAAAAAAAAAAAAAAAACAGTATACATATTGTTATACTGGTTTTTTTTGTTAGTTCATATAGTTATGACTCTGCTAGTTTCTTTGTTAGTTCATATATTGCTAAAACTAACAAAGAGTCATAACAAGAAGTTTTAGCAATATATACAGGTACATATATGAACTTGAAGTTTTACATGACGTAGCAGAATCGATGATCTAACATCTTTAAACACAAAAAATAATCAGATGAAACTTTAACTGAGATGATAATATTCCTGAAATTGCTAGTGGCCTTTTATTCGGAAACAATAAGTCAAAGGCTCCTGAATGACAGAAATCACCAGAGTACAGAATTACTCCCTCCGTTCTCTCAGAAGTGTCCTGTTTTGACTTTTTTCGGTTAACAACTTTCAACTTTAACTCACGATTACTCTTAAACTATAATGATATAGTATTTAACGAAATTATATTATGAAAATATAGAACCTAAAATTTCATAATATAATTTCGTTATATGTTTTATCATTATAGTTTAAGAGTAATCGGGAGTCAAAGTTGAAAGTTGTTGACCGAAAAAAGTCAAAACAGGACCATTCTGAGAGAACGGAGGGAGTATACTTTAGTAATTCACATGGAAATAACATGCTAAGATTTAAAAGAACCAGTGGATTACCGAGGTTCCAACTTGAGCCTGACAATCACTTAAGCTTTTGTAAACGCCAACAAGATCACCCTTACGAACAACAAAAAATGCTTCTTTGTCGTCCTTCATTGGAGGCTCAGGTTCCGGTACAGGTAGGGGTACACGTTTCTTTTCACTAGAACTACCTCCACCAGACTTCTTTGATGAGCACCGAATGCAAATTTTTGTCAAAAATGATAGTCGATTTACTGTTCTAACACCTAAATACTGGAGACTGGGACTCCAAGGGGAAAAATATCCACGGTATGGGCTTTTCTGAACAAGCTGAATGCTCCAGGAAAATATACTTGAACAACATGCATGTAACAAATTGATCATTCCAGAGTGCTCTCTCCACCCTATTCCCAGATTTCTCTTAAACAAGGCATTGAAATTATATTCTCTACTCATCTAATCCACACAATTAGCAGCAAAAGAAGAGGAAATAATTCAACAGAAGAAAAATGTGGGTCACATCAAGCCATAGTTTATCAAATCTCTCAGATTAACGCATGTATTTTTACCAATAGGTTGGGTCAAGCCACGAGAGGACATGCCAGTATATTTAGCATAAACAAAATTAATGAATATATGCATGTATCCTAGACACTATCCCTTTATGATTGTTTTTCTTTTTCCATGTAATTCAGGTTTATTAGTTTTGCAGGGATAAGGGGCCCTGGATTTTAGCAAACCAGAATAATCAAGTGAAGTAGTGAACTGTTCATCAGCCAAAGTTACATTCAGATAACAAAAATTTCAGAAATTATTGAAATGCAAATAAAACACCGAAAATTGCAGAAATTATTGAAATGCAGTTTCATTCTCTAGTCTCAACTACCTTGTGGACAAAACAATCCATGATGTACTGAAAATCAATTAGCCAAGCAACACAAGAAACAACTCAACAAGTTAGATTTTCTGGGCACAACATTCCTCCACTATTAGCAACTCACATTAATCAAGTTCAAGAAAAATCATAGGGAATAAACAGATACTGGAAAATACAGAAATGGAAAATTATTACTCACAGATAAGAGATCGGGGAGAAAAATGGAGGCAAGCAGAATCGGTACTCTTGCTGCAACTACATAAACCAAAGAGGCATTGGATATTAAATTATACATTTGGTGATTGGTATTTTGATATTTTCTATGCTTGGACACCTTTTTTATTTTTTCCATTCTTGATTAGGAATCTAGGATGGTATGGATATGGACACCTACAAATTTGTTCCCTAACCCTTATTTTAATTAAGTATTAAATAAGTAATTAAAATGTCAAAGGAAATTAATTACAAAAGGATTTAGGGTAATTTTTTTTAATATTTATTTTCCTCTCAACCCAATTGACTAGAATCGGCCCAATCCTTCGCATGAGCCCAAGTAAAACATTGGGTAAATGAGTCTAATACCTTAAACTTGACCCAAAAACTTGTATAATTTATTACATATATCTATCCAGGCATGCGGGCTACGAGGTCCTCATTAAATTTACAATTCATACAATCATATAACGTCATGGAACCTTAACATCTTCAATGAGGACTCTAGAAATTCAACTAGAGAGTGAAGCACTAAACCATATCAAAGCCCTCTGTGATCATTGTAGACACTCAAATTTTGTGTCTAAATAAAACTACTAATTAAAATTTCTATATTTAATTGAAAATTTTATTAAAGGTAATTTCAAATATTATAGATTTTTAGTTGATTTTAAAAATGCTCATTTTTATTGCCTATCAAATTGTCGTGAAAATTTTGAAATTTTTAAAGCCAGTTAATGTTATTTCTCATTAAGTAATTACGTGAAAAAGTTGGCATATTTATGGGCAATCAAATGATGCCACAAAATATTAATTATGTCAATATTATTTTTACACTTAAAAACATTGACATGGAATAGAATTCTCAAAGTGACCAATCATGATGCGTCACGTCATCCAAATCGATGTGGTTGTTAGTTAATTGCAATTTGCAAGAAACAAGTACCAACAAGGTCAAATTTTTATCAACCAATCAGAATTGGTCATTTTTTCACAGTTGTATGAGGAGTCCATTCTGCACACACACATCACAATTCCACAACCCATACTTCTAGAACTTAGGCTAGAGTCTACACCAAACCAAGAAGATCAAAGTCCACCCCAAAGCTCGTGGAATTCTTCATCATAGATCAAGGCAACAAAGCCTTGCCATATTTAAGAAAAAGTCTTGATGACCCTTGAATCAACGGTACTTGAAGAATTGGAGTCCACTGAAGCTCGTGTGATTCTTCATCAAAGATCAAACTAACAACCTACGACGTATTCAAGATGAAGTCCATATGACCCTTGAAGAAGCATTCATCGAGAAGACCAACTTAACTTTTGATGTTCAATCCAAGATCAAGCGCATGCCCTTACATTAATTAACGCCGACCAAGTTAAATCCCTGACAAGTTCAAGATCAAGATGTGAAGGCCCTTGAATTGATGCACTGAAGTCAAGCCCTCCATCCTTATCAATATTAAGCACAAAAGCCCTTGAATAAGATAGGGATCCACAAGTAAAGAATATCAATAGGAAGTCAACAGAATTATTCGCAAAGTCCATCAAATCAGCAAAAAGCTAACAAGCGCATGCCGCCAACTTCAAGTGAAGATTCAATAGCAAGTTTCGAATGCCCTTGAGTTAAACAAGTCTAAGAGAACTAGTAATGGTTGACTTCAATTTTGAGGCTTATTTCATTATAAGTACAAATAAGCCTCTTCCATTTTGAGTTTACAATGGTTTGAGCTTATTTGGAGCTTTTTCGTAGGCTCCACATAACACGTACACACTAACCACTTAATTTTTCTTTATTTTTAAATTCAAATTCTACATTGTTTATTAATATTGGTGCTTATTTTGGTGCAGATGGGCTATATAAATGTAGCCCTAAAAAGCTACCAAATGGTGACTTTTTAAGCCCAAATAAACCACATATTGCTAGTGTTCTAAAAAGTTAATAAGCTTTAACTGCCAACTTCAAACAAGTCAGAGCATCGTCTCAAGAACAAGTTTCCATAACTTATTTTTGAGGTTTATCCATGTGGCCTACAAACCTCCTTGTGTACATAGATCTCCAGATGCCACCAAAACAATAGGATAAGTCGACCTCTCTCTCTTTACCTTTGCTTATTGACCATTACGACCAATTCATTTGAGCATCGTACTACATTTGATCGGTATCATATTGGTGTCCATATTAAAATTTTTCCACAACCAATTGCAAAGAATGTCTTTAAATTTTTTAATCTCCTACATAATACCACCATTATTACGACTTCTAACCATCACCTCTTGTCATATCCGACCACTGCCTAAACCAAACTTGTGAGCTCGTGCCATAATAGTTACAACTATTGACTTATGTTGAAATTCAAATCATATTGTTTGTAAAACCATTAAATGATTAATATATATCCATCAATCCCGACACAGTGACGTTGATTGTATGTGTTTGAGTTTAAGACATTTTGTTTACGAAAATAACATGCATATAATACAAGTGAATATGAGATGGTACCATGCTTATGACAAGGTATCCACGAGTCAAACTAAAGATGAGATTATGATCAATCTTCTCAAATACAGTATCAGGTGTCTACCTTTCATATATTGACATTGAGCTAAGAATTTTAGGTAATGGTAAATGGAGGAACCATATATCATATATGGTTTTCACCGGTCTAAACATTAACAGTATGTGCTTACCTAATTCATGATTGATAGGAAAATGTTGTACAATAAAGAATGAAAGAGGCAAACTCTATAGGAGATGCAAGTTCATAATCGTGTTTAGGAGGGGGGGGGGGTTGTCATGAAATTGTTGAGTTATATGCCCTCAAGTTGTGATTGAAAACTACTTTGGTGTTATAATGTTAAACCAATTATCCAAAGTGCTCGCAGATTATCATGTCTTGTTCAATAGGTGGAGGAAAGCAACCAAAATGGCGTATCAAGTTGGGTTTGGAATTTGATAGAAATTTTTAATCCGATGGAGACGATTTGAGAAGTTATTGTTCAATTCGTGGGTATATTTGAAGCTACTAGCTTCCTTTGTGAAACGCATCACACCTGGAAGATAGTTAGCTTTCATATTATTCTGGAAACAACTATGATGAGAACTTTTTATGAAATTTTGTTGAGATTATTTTTAATTAGGAATCCAGGAATATATATACTGGTCTTCTTTTTTTTTTTTTTTGAGAACATATACTGGTAGTGTTTTAGTACCCCAACTTTTTAAGTGCATAAGATGAATTAATAATGATGTCATGATGTCATTCTATGTTACTGAAGAGGACCAGAACTGTAATATCAGCCAAATGTGAGGGACAACATAGTAATTAAACGTGTATATTACATTTTGCCTTACTAGACCTCATTTCCTTACTCAAAGCTCATCGGTAAATCCCAACTTACATATTCCCCAATTTATTTCATTCCCCTCACTACTTTGTACTGAAATAAAATATTCCTTGTCCCCTAATGGTCCCCCATGCATTTTGGAAACACAATCCATGTACTTTCAGACTTGTTATATGTAGTCCTATTAATTCCAATAGAGACCTAACAAAAAAAAATTTGGGGCCAATTTGCAAACAAAGCAAAACATGTTATTACCTGTATACATCATCGTCCCATTATTCGAATTTTCATTCAAATCAATTATCCCCCTTTCTCAGGTGACCTAATTCCACATCTGTTCACTCATGCCCTAATTAGAAAAAACGAAAAACACTCATACCAAAATCTGAAGCTCCAACTGCTCCCAATGTCGCCGGCGCCTCACTCCGGTCAATCAGAACCACCCCAAATCGTACTCCTACTTGATGTGCGTGGCTTCAAATTCGGGATGCAAGCCAAGGAAGTCGTCGGCTATGAAAGCTTCCAGCAGTACATTCTCAGTAAGTGCGACCTAACTAAATCCGATACATTCATGTATTCCATGGGTACTCATGTCAATTTAAATATGTCTTGTGAAAACGATTTTGCGCGCAACTATGCTTGTTTTAGCTTCAATTTCTGCACCTTATGTAGTGCAAGTAAATATTCATTCCCAGCCTGCAGAAACCCCGACCAATTCAGAAAATTTTGACACTCCAAGCATGAAACAAAACCAACCAGTGCGGAAGCACAATCCAAGACCAACTGAAACACTGCAGGAACAATAAAAAAACCAAGCTACCAAATCCAATCAACCATCAAAGTTCACTCCATTCAATACAGAAACACAAAACAACAAGAGAAAACAACCATCGTCGGGCTCTACTTCATCGAGCTCCACAAATAAACCCACCACCTCCACATATAAACATCCCATTTTCCAAATACCACATTCTGATGGCGAGTTTGAGGATTTCATTTCTGATGGGAATTATGAAACACTATCTCATTCTGAAAGGTCAAGAGCAGAAAATAGTTATAACACTAGTGATGAGGCCGAGTTAAGCAATTATGATGAAGAAACTGAGGATCAGTTGAGAGGCCAAGAAAGAGCTGACATGAGATATGATTCGAAAAAAAACAGCAAACAGAGGTGCAAAGAACGTGAAGCTACAGGAGAATGGTTCCCCGGTGCCACCACACATATCCCAAATTACGACATCTCACCGAACCAACGTAACATTACCCTAATGTCTGATGGCTGGCTAAATTGCATCACAGGAGAAGGCCAGGAATTTAGAGGTGGAGCCGAAGAATTCCGTACAGAACTGTCCAAGTACGCTTCCAAAAGGGGATTCCATTATGATTTAAAAAGAAATTAGGCAAGGTACATCACTGCAGTCTGCAAATTCAAGGAAGCTGATGACTGTAAATGGTTGGTCCAGGGGACTGTACACCCAATCACCAACTCCCTTTTCATAAAAAAGGCACATTTGGTGCACCGGTGTCGCTTTAGTGTTATGAGAAATGACACTAAACGTTTCGGGAGCAGGTTGATTGGGCAGATTATTCAGGAGCAAATTATAGCATAGCCCACAACAAAACCAATGAAGATCAAGAAGCAACTTCAAAACAACCATGGTTTTTGCCTCGACTACATGAAGGTTTGGCGTGGGGTTGAGATAGCTCGGGCAAACATTTTTGGGACATACAAAGAGTCATTCGACCACCTCCGCTGGTATTCACATTCATTACACAAGAGAAACCCAGGGAGTGTCACTGCTCTGGAGACGCACAATGATACTAATGTCTTCAAACGGTTTTTCTTTGCTTTCAAAGCCAGCCTCGATGGTTTCAAGTTCTGCAGACCTATGCTCTTCATCGACGGAACTTTCATGAAAAACCGATACAAAGGAGTTGTACTCTGTGCCACTGCAAAAGACAGTGATAATGGTCAGTACCTTCGCTAAATTTACGTATATTTCATGTCAACACTATCTCACAGAACACAATTTGCACATGAAATTCATTACATATATGGGTACATGCCTAAGAATGTATGCAAGCAAACAACTTATATGCAAAATGTTCATAACCACATGGGAAGTAGTTTGACTACACACTTCCGTCTACCATTGTGTTACTTTTTGGTGTTAGTTACTACATTATGTAAATAGAAAAAAAAATTGGTTAAATCAGAAGTCGGTAGAAAAACTGAAAAACTTGTTTTTTTTTCCCAAACAGGTATTTTCCCCGTAGCAATTGCAATTGTGAGCTCTGAGAACACCGAGAATTGGGTCTGGTTCCTCAAACTAGTCATTGAACATGTACACCACCACCAACAAATCATATATGTATCAGATCGTGCAGGTGGTATATTAGCAGCCCTCGACATCATTTCCCGGAAACCATACCATTTCTATTGTTTGTGGCATTTAATGAAGAATTTGAGGGACAGGTACGGTCCAAAGTTATACACCGACAAGCACAGAAATACAATGACCATGCTATTAAAGAACCTCGCATACGCACCAACAGAGCGATTGTTTGAAGCCGAAATGATTCCATTCCTTAAACTCGGTGAGGAAATTGCAAGACGATTTTTAGTAGATCTTCCTAAAGAGAAATGGGCAGTAGCATTTGCTCCTGATCTATTGCGATATGGAGAGTTAACCAGCAGCTCAGTTGAATCCTTCAATGCGAAGATACTCGAAGCTCGTTCACTCAACATCAACTACATGGTTGACACCATACGGTCCATATTGATGAAATGGTTCCTGGAAAGGAAAAAGGCTGTAAGCAGAAACTATGCCTAAGATGATTTGAATTAAAAATTTATTTCACTTTCATGTAGTACTCACATATATTCATCTCTCATTCTGTAGGCGCACAAACACACATGGGCGCTCACTCCAGCAAAAGATGAACTGTGGGACATAAATGAGAATATTTCTTCCACGTGGGATATCCAAATGAGTGAGAATGGCACAGAGTATGAGGTTTTGTCTGTACCTACAGGAATTGTAAGTAATTATTAATCAAGCACAAACTTCTCAGTCCTGTATTCAACATTTCATATCAACATGCATTTCATGTAACATAAGAAAAAGTCTACGTGCTTACTAAGTATGATATGGAGATAGTTATACGTAACCAGAAAGTTTTTCACAACATATGCACTGTTTTCATTCACAATTTTATCATCAAACCTGCATATGCAATAGCTACTGCAAATTATATGGGGTTCAAGGAAATAATTACATTACTAAATTTGTCTAATACACTTGAAATGAGAAAAAAAATAAAATTGTAGGCTCTGCAATATTTACTGAGCGGCTTAACCTAAACATATCATTATCTACATTACTTATCTTAACATCTTTCAATTATCTCACATATCATCTTCATGTTAAGTACTTGACAGATCACAATTGTGTTTCCATTTTCGTTCTTTAGGCCTTTTAAGTGGTTGCCTCTGGTTGCTTATATATTTATGATTAATTTCTTGCTACCTACTGTAATTTACCCAAAATGTTGTTTCTAAAGAAAATCCTCCATTTGTAGGCATTCATACATCAAACACCTATTAATGGTTAACAACATACATGACGTCTATCAAATCATCCTTCAATTCTTGTTACATATAAGACCGCAAATTTATTCTTCCAGCCCTTCGTGTTTATTGTTCATATGGTATGTCTCTCTTTGCTAAAATGCATTATAAAATCAGCCACTTTTAGGTTTTTTAAATCAATCTGGAATGCCTTAGTAGATATTTTTCCATTAACTCTAACTGGCTGCATTTTATAAAAAATACGAATAGTCATACATATTTCTTAAATTCCTTACTACCTTCACGTTGTACTTCACATCACTCGCAAACCTTCTGTTCTGAATTACGTATGATCATCAAACTTATCAGATTAATCTATTAAATCTTGTTGTAACTCAATGCAAACAGGTTGATTTGGAGAAAAGGACTTGCACATGTTGGAAGTGGCAGATAATTGGCTTCCCATGTTGCCATGCAATCGCCGTTATTACGAGAGGTCGTATGGACATCAGGGATTATGTAGAGCCCTGCTTCTTCACTGACTCGTGGCGCAAGGTTTATGAAAACCAGTCCATCCAATCCCAACCACTGACATGTATGAGTTTCCAGAGCTTGAGAGCCAGCCCAAAATAATCCCACTAGTAAACAAGCAGGTTCCTGGAAAACCACAAGTAAAGCGTTTCCAAAAGGAGAAAATCCCAAGGAGAAAGAAGTACAAGTGCGAAAGCTGTGGTCAAATGGGACCACTGGACAACATGTGGAGAACGGATGCATGAGCCACACTGCGAAATCCCCCGGGCATACAAGCCTCAACTACACCTGGATACTATCAATGAACAAGAAACAGATCATTAGGTTTCTTTTTCATGTGAAAAAACACATTTGTTCTCTTTGAATTTAGCTTATTTCACAAGGACCTGTAAGTAATACAATATTATGAAGTTTTAATGTGCAATTAGTGGCTTCTGGTCACCAACTTATTTATATTCATTTTTCAGAACTTCTGAGAAACTTCATTTAGTGAAGAAACATACAACTAGGAATGTACTGCCTATAATGTAGTATTGGCAAAATATGCATTACACTCTCAATTTTGGATTTCTGGTCGATTTCATATATAATATGGGGACATGTAAGGGAAATGTACATATGAATGACACATTCAATTTAGGTTTTGTAGCATGCAAACAGTTTTGGTTGTGTGGTTTATTTCGCAACGACTACATGTAATGTTACAAAATTATTATCTCCTCAAGTATCTAATATAACGGGCTCTCAAATACTATCTTCTCCCCACAAACGGGACACAAGCTCGGGTGGACGCACGGGGAGCAAAGACGGCCCCAGGTTGGTCTTCCACACGGACTTCCGCTAGGGCCCACGAACAGCCTTCTCGTCCAGATTGTAATAAATTAGCTTACTTTTTAACTCTTGCTCCTATTACAAGTGGTTAAATATTCGGACAACCATGTCTTCGAAAGATCCACTGTATTCCCTTTCTTTCATTTCAAAACATACATTTGAATCAATTTTATCTACTGTAATTATACATCACTTTGTAGGAGATTTAGTTTTTTGCCCATTAGTTTTAAATGGTCTAGTCCAAACGTATTTTAATTTTTTTCCCTCCAAGTACTAATTCTAATCTCTTTTTCCTCCTTTTTCTACCATATAATGTGACTGACAACCTGATGTGATAAGCTCCTACTATATTTACAACTATTTAATGTATTTTATTTGATGTATCTACAACCTATACCTTAAGACACAATGAAATCTAAATCATCGGAAACCAAGTACCTACAAAAAATTGGGCTCTCCGTGGTTGGGGTTTTGCAGAAACACCGACTGAATAGAGGATCTAACATTGCAGGGGTTCATTTTGAAAACTATCCCCTAGGTGGATGTCCTCCCTCCTTTCGGTCCTCTCTTATTGCCGTCTGGTCCTATACAGTGAAAAACGTTTATACGTTATCAGGTGAACATGAGACATGGAGATGAGCTGAGATGTTATGGTCTGCACGGACTTCTCCTAAACTTCCAGCACTAACATTCTCAGGAGCGCGAACTAACTAATCACTAGTGCGGTGCGCGGAAAGTAGCTTAAATACACATCCCGTTTTCTCCCAAATCAGATATCACAAACCCTAAATTTGATTTCAACTCTCAATTCTTCCTCAATTCTTCTATTCTCATCAACCCTCAGACAAAAATGAGTACTTCGTCCTCGATTTCTAGGATGCCCAAGCCGTCGTCCCCGCCTCAAAGTGAGACGAAGCTCCTCTACTGTGACTGCAATGTCCGAGCTCGTCTGGTGAAGTGTGGTAATGCGAAAGATCCGTTGAGGAGGAATTGGGTCTGTGGGTTATCTGCTAATCTGGTAATTGTCGTTCATTCGCCTCTCCTTCATTCTATTTACGTTTTCTTCACTTGTTCCAAATGGTTGTGCTCTGTTCTGGTGTGTGATTTTTATAGTTAATGTTGTAGGTTGTTCCTCACTGATTACCATGTCTGGGAGGATCATGAGTTGAACGATTACCATAAGAGTTACATAATTGGTAGTTGGAATAAGGAGAGACAGTTGATTATGGAGAATAGGGAGTTTAGGAACAAGTCTGATGCTCTTGAAGGGGAACTAGTGCTCAAAAATACGCATTTGGATTTTCTGGAGAACAAGATTGCTGCTTATGAAATTGAGAGGGTCCAGGCTGACAAGGAGATTGCTTTGCTTAAGAAAGAGCTTGGTACTAGAGCTATTGGTAATGAGAAGAATGAGATTATGGATGGCAGAATGACAGACATTAGGAAATTTAATGCTACTATTGAGAGGATGAACAAAGACATGGAGCAGAAGTTGGCTATATGCATGGGGTGCATTGGTGTTTTGGTCGCCATTGTGACTGTGCGTGTGATGAAGATGTTTATCTAGTGTAAGGAATTAGTACTATGTAATTGGAATTAGTGTGGCTTTAGTGTGTATTTTTTGGTGTAGTTGGATGACAGATTTAGCCTATTTTGAGAGTTTTAAAAGTGTCAAAATTGTCATCCAAATTCTATGTAAGAATGGCAGATACATGAATCAAACTAATGTCCATTTTCTAACTTTGTTACTTTCAGATTTATTCAATTCTTTACTGCTGTGTTAATGACTTTCTTCAACAATGACTGTAAAAGAAGGCCAAAAAAAAAAAGAAAAAGAAGTACTGCAGATTCAGTGCAAAATTTAGAACAAACATGCAAGGGAGCTTAATTAAAAGGTAGACTTAATGACATTGATCATCACAATTAGACTACATTACAAGCATCATAGAAACTTTAAAACCATAGCAACTAGACAATTACAAGATTTTACTTGACCATAAACTACTTGTCCATAAACACCAAAACATGATAATAAATTTGTTGTACAATAAACCAAAGTACATGCATTAGACATTCCCACCTTGAAGCCGGTTGATCAGTGCCCCCAAGAACCTGTACACATGGTCCATGAATTCATTGTGATGAACCACATACTTCTCTTGGAGCTGGACCATCAGGTCCGTAGCATCTTGGCTGATTTCTGGGTGCTCATGGCCAACAATTCCTAGCCAAGCACAGAAATCAGCTGCCTGCCACAATGGTCCATCAGCATGGCGGTTTCTATACTCAGCATTCAAGTACATGATGCGGAGCTTGGTAAGTAGGGTTGGGTGGGTTATGTGCACGCCTGTGGAAGTGTAGTACCTGAAAAACAAAAGGAAATTCTTCATACCATGCCACATGAAAAAAAAAGGGACTATAAAATTGAAAGAGAAGGCTTTACTTGATCCCAATTTGCAGGTATACCCTTCGGCGATCTGCAATTTGCCAAGCAAGCCTTCCAGAGTAGTTCTCACCTCCCTCCAAGCCACGAATTTGTGGAATTCTCCTTGAACCACTGTTACTCACTCCAGATTGTCCAGACATAGCCATTTGTTCTTTTTTTCTTTTACTGTCTTTCTTAACGTTGATGGCTTGTGTGGTGTGAGATAATGAAAGGGTTGGGGGGGGAGATGGATTTATAGTGGGTTAAAATGTATGGAGAGAGTAACTTGGGATGCATTCATTGGGTAAAAATAATAGTGTTCATTTATTTTAGTTACTTGTAAGATGAAAAGTCTCAAGCACACTCCAAAGCTAATGAATGGCCGGTTCATGACATTGTGCAGTGTGAAAAAAAATTTGGAGTGTGATTTTGGTTATAGAAAACTAGCTACTAATGATTACAAGTAGGTCATTATGAAGGTGGCAGTTACAAGCTCATTTGCTAGCAAAAAAAATGATCATTGTAATTTTCTATCAACACAACTCTTACATTTAATAGCATGTATCTTATAATACTTAAGTTTCGTAAATGTGATACATAGACGGAGAAACTACAGCACAACGACAACAACCATTTTATCGCCCTAATGATTATTAAATTGGCAATCGGAACTTGGGAGCTACGTAGTAGCATAACAAGACCTAAAAGAAAGAGAAACTTGTTTTCATTCTATTACACTACTTCTCAGTCCAACTCCCTATCACTTCATGCTACGGAAAAAAAAAGTAAGGTTCTTTCTGTTCTGAAAGAAAGGTGAAAAACCTACAAATTAAATCAGCTTATGTTCCTAATAACTACAAGTGCTAACATTGGTGTTAAACACACATTGAACAACAGTGAATGAGTTCACAGCAACTGCAGGCAATGGGGAATTTTTTTTCACAAGATATGTATTATAAGCAAAACAATAACACATCAGATTAAGAATAACAACCGGATTTTCCAAATTTTAACAGGATCCATTACATTACATTCCCCTAATTTAGATGAAGCTGAGTTGCTAATATTCCAACTAACCAAATCAAAACCACAAAAGCAGATGCAACTGCATTTCACACACTTCACACAAATAAAACCTTGGAATAATTGTGAAATGCAAAAAGTAGCATCTACTACTTAACCAAAAGACAATTAACATCTGTTTCATTACATATACCTTAATAGTAAACTCCAAAAAATTCACTCTGCATCACCTTCAATAGAGATATGAAATGTTTGCTAAGCTCCTCCGTGATGAATGCTGACATACCAGTATGAATCATAAAAAGCACTGTTGACGAAGACCACCAGATCCCCACGCATGATGTTCTTTGCTTCAGCAAACTCTTTCCACCCCACTGAGATCATAGCCATCTGCTTACCAAGGTAACACTCAATGGGCCTAGTAACACCATCTTCATCTGTCAACGAGATTTTGTTTTGGCCAGCCACCAAATTGCAGCGTGCAAACTTCATTTCGAGAGGCTGAAACAACATAAATCTTATTAGCCTCTACGTAGATATATATGCAGTGTAAGAAAATTAAAGAAAAGGCAAAAGTAAGATTGAAATGACTAATACCAAGCCATAGTTACTCTCCAGATGAGTAACTTCAATCCTAACATCACAGTAATCAACCTTCCCATCACCTCCACGGTAAATGCTCATATCCTAGCATTGATCACAGTACACACTATTGGAAAATACTACCAAATCATGTGGTTGGATATTACGGGGAACCAGCTAGTTCCGTCCAGCCAACAACAATCATAGCCATAGCCTCACCAAGATAACATTCAATAGGCGTAGATACACCATCCTCATCCGACAACTCAAGCTTGTTCTGCCCGGGAACGATATTAGAGTGAGCAAAATTCATCTCCAACGGCTGTATAGACAAAGAAAAAAAATTAATTACTATACATTATATAAAAATAAACAAACCAAAGCATTTTCCAGAATGTTTAATACCAATCCAAAATTATTCCCAAGGTGTCGTGGCTCAATCCTAACAGCACAGAACGCAACAACAACATCCGGACCGAAGCCACCATCACCAGAATTAGCATTAGATTGGCTACCACCAGATGGACCTGACAGACAACAACTCACAGTGAGTCTCATCACTACATAGAATACAAATAAATGCAATGAAACAAGTACACAACAAAGAAACATGTTAGATAAATAGAATGACCTATCTTCTTCTTCAAAACCTTGTGGCTACTAGCACACACCAAATTTCGCCTTCCCAAAGCTGATATTACATAAAAGGTTGGTTAGTCACACTAGCACTTAAAGAATTCAAAGTACTCAAACATATCAAATCAGCCTTTAAGTAACAAAAAATTGAAAAGGTACCTGGAGAACCACATGTACGCAAAGTTCGAGTTCGAGCATTAATACTGCCATCTATTCGTGCAACATTAGTTTCACAAGTGCCAGTCGAATCATTCTCTGGCCTCTGTACTGTGCTTATGGCATTATATCCTACATAGACAAAGAAAATAAAAATGAAATACCACCACACTAACAAAAAAAAAAAATTCACATTAACATATCACTCAACAAAAAAAAAATAATAGTCAACTTCACCTTCAACTTCTTCATTATCATAAGCCGGATACACAAGTCTTTCTCCAACAACAAGCCCCTTGAAACGGTCATCTGCAGTAATTCATAGAGGTCTAAATAATTAAGATCATGTAAATAAATAAAAAAAACAGTAATAAACACTCAACATTACTTTATTGCACTAGTTACTATGAAAAATTTACAACCTTCTCTCTTCTTAGAATTCACACTAGCATGAGCAGAACGTGGGTCTTCAACATCCAACGCTCTCGGAGTCCTTTCAGGGGAGTTGTCCAAGTTCAATGCAGGAACAAGCACGACATCACCCGCAGCAGACAAATCCAAAGCCAAAAGTTGATCAGCATTGGAGTCTGCAATTTCATTACCAGTAGCAACGACAGCGTCAAAACCAATCTGCGTGGCATTTGGTGTAAGGCCTGGAGACAAAGGTCCCCCCTCAGAAGCGTGCAATTCAGCATCACTCTGAGGTTCTGAAATCACAGCAAATGGATCTTCATCCACATCTTCTGATTCTTCAGAAGTTTCAGAAGGTGAGTGGCCATCAGATTCATCTGCAAGATCATCCCAGTAATTTCCAGCCTCTCCTTCACCAGATCCAGAAGAATGCACCTCATCAACAGCTTTTGCTTCCTCATTCTCATCAAAAGAATTACGCATAGCCATAGCCTCATCGCTGAAATCATCCTCCACAAGATTTGCCTTGTAAACTTTCACATGGAAATGCTTAACCTTATCGTAAGAGCACTGGATGTAGTCCCCCCTCTGAATATTATAGACACCCTTTAAGATAGACCAACCAGAAGTAAGGTATACATGTCCATCCTCCTCCTTCACAGTTATGCCCCATGAATGGCCATCACCAGTCACAAAGAACACCTCACCACTCCTCAATTCAAAACCCTCCTTCACAAAGGACTCACATAGCTCCTAAATGAAGTTAATTTGTTTGTTAATACTTATAATTTCAAGGAACACAACTTATTCCTATGATAAATAGTAACATCATTCCTAAAGCAAAGAAAGAGAATCAAAGAAACTCACATGAGTACTACCATAACTTAGAAAAACAAAATTTACCACATCAAAAACTCAGAGTTCAATGCTTCTAAAATATAGATTATAATGAATAACTCATGTAATCTGAACCACATTACTAGTTATACTACAATCCAGTACCAAACATACAAACCTCTTATTCATATGCCAGATCTGTAAGTGCTATTTAAGTCTTATTCAAACCGACATCTTGCAAAACTTCTTAAATTTTGTATGCCATGTCCTATGAGAAAATGTTAATTCCATAGCAGATTAATATGAAAAACAACAGCACAGCAACATAGCAGAGAAACAAAACTACTATTAAACATGAGAACGCAAAATCTAAATCAAATGAAACAATAATTAGAGATACAAACTTGTTCACCTACCTTACATAGAAAAAGTAAAATAAGAACTTCAAATCAAAATTTGGAAAACAATTTACCACTCTGTCGTATGAATCATCCACCACTGGAAGTAGGAAGCGCTTGTAACTCTTCAAACGATTCTCTCCACTCGACATTGGAATTTCTTGTTGATTCTGAAGAAGAGATAATGTAGGTAAGAATAAGTGAAAACTTCTCTAACCCTAGCTTTGTGTGTCTTATTTATACAATGGATGGAATTGGAGAGATAAGAACCTGGGATTATTCCAGAAATTAAGCAAAAAGTTTATTTGGCACATGTTCCAAGCTTTTGTACAAAATGGTGAAAGGATTTGCAAAGAAGACAAAAGTAAGTAGCTCAGGTAATAGACTTGTTTATAAAACAATATTTTCGAAAAATCTTTTGTACTTCTTTCTGCATTCTGATGGTTGGCCATGTGAAAGCCTGCAGAGGAAGATTTCCCTCTTATATTACCTAAGAAATTCGAATCAATCTCAGCTAGCTTTTCCCGCCACACACATGCACACAGAAACAGAGAAACATAAACATGTGCACATATAAAATGAAACATAAACATGTGCACATATAAAATGAAACATAAACACAGGCACATAGGCACACAGACACACATACATAGAAACATAGAAACACAAAAACATAAAAGTGGCCTGAAAAAAAAATCATATTTATATTCTTTGAAAAAAAAAAAAGAGTATAAAGTTTCAAAAAATTAAACTATATTAGGTTAATGATCTTTAAAAATTCTGAACAACAATTATTTCATTCATCATATGACAAACAAAACTCAGCAAACACAATTCTACCATTTTCATGAAACGCTGTAATCTTTTTACGGAGTTTATATTTATTTCGGTTCATAGCTATCAAATCACTGTTATTATGAGATTACACTTATCATATACTCATTTTATACAGACACGTATAAGTGAAATTGTTGTAGTTGTATCATTTCTGTGATTATATCTTCATGTAATCGTCATCACCATTATGATAGTTAAAATGTTGTTCTAATTTCATAAATATTAAAATGCTTACTTGGCACATCACCATTATGATAGTTAAAATTGTTGTAGTTGTATCATTTCTGTGATTATATCTTCATGTAATCGTCATCACCATTATGATAGTTAAAATGTTGTTCTAATTTCATAAATATTAAAATGCTTACTTGGCACATATAAATTATAAAGACAACCAACACAACATTGCTACAACTATCAACCAAATTCAGAAAAATCCGAAACCGTTATGTGAAATATTAAGTTTTAACGATACCAAAAGTCAGTCTGCAATAGACTAAATATTCATGAACTAGTACCGGGGCTGCCCAAACAATTTTTCTGCATGATCTGTCCTCTCCTTTGCTATTGCATACTCCACGAGTTGTTAATCATGTGAGCACGGTAACGGCCACCACGCTCCACATCCCACTGCTCGCGAAGCACATTGCCCCTTCGAATTATTGTTTCCATAAGGGCACACACAACTACTCCACAGTCTTGTGAGCTGGGGTCCTGCTGGGGTGTTTGGGTACTCCAAGTATACGGGCACTCCATATTCTAACGAAGACAAGGAGCGCACCTATTGGAGTTTGAATGTTTTATCCTCCTCTCAACATGCTTCACCTACATGAAAGTTGAATACCCAAATAATGATCAGAATTGCATTGGTCCATAACTATAATGCTTTGTGTCACATATAAAAACATAATTAAGTGCAAAAAAATATTTTAACTTACAAGTATCTTTGACGCATGGAAATGATCATCATGCTCAGCAGAACCGGGCACTAGGGGGTTGAAAAAAAGCCACGCAGATTGCTCAACAGAAAACTTGAGGAGAGTCCAATGATTCCCTTCATTCGTACGTGGATTTAAGTTTCCTGTGGTGTTTATTGGGAAAAGCCACATCTTATACTTCATCGCTTCATCAATCTTGTTATCAATCAAAGTTGTTACAATTTTCCTATAAGATCCAGCCAAATCAATCCTAGCTACATTTATCTGCAGAAGAACAGACGCTAGTCAAACATGGTACAGTAGTACTTATGACAATTACAGATATGGGAAGAAAATTAGAAAAGGCGATTTACCCAACAGAAACTGTGGAATAGGTAAGTCTGCTGACGAACCGGAATTTGTCGGATTTCAGCTAATCAAATAAATTTGTTATTTAGCCAAATGCAATTTACGACTACAACGAAAACCGTAGTGTAGCAGTAGAATGACCTCAAGTGTCGTTCTCTAAGGACTATAACTAGCTTTATCAAATCTAATTTAGAATATAAAACAACAGACGATATGGCAAAGATTTTTCTAACAGATAATGGAGATTGGTGATAGTATGGTCCTTCAAAGCATAACGAGTTAATAATCATGCGTAAATTCCTCGGTTTTGCATGGATATCTTTGATAAATCAATTGTCATGTTGCAATTATCACACACTACGAAGATATAGATACTGACAAGTCAAGCGCTACTGTCCAATTGTGTTCCGTAATTATTCAACACTACGAAGATATAGATATGCATAGGTCGACAAGGGTCCAATTGTGTGCAATAATTAATCAACATACGAAAATATAGGTTGTGCCTGATCAACGAAATAAAGCAATAACACGGAGTATAATGCGCGATATAGCTATTAGCATGATTATCAACCCTTCGCTAAGAATTCACATACTACCACCAACGATAAGTTTAGCTACTCTTAGTTGTCATGCAATCAACAGAAATCATAGAAGAAAACATGTTGAAAGATATATAAAAATAAGTAGAATAAACCGTAAGATACAATGCTACCGAAGGTTGTCAGTCTCCGAAGAATCGCGATCTTACAAGCTCCAAACTGCTATGAAAAAGTATCTCCTAAGCTACGAACCCCCAGAACAGGCTCTGGGAAGTTCCTACCTAAAACTACAGAGAAAGGTGAGAGAGAAGGTCTGGAAAGTATGAAAAACGGAGAAAATTGAGCAACTATATATAGGCTTCGAAATAGTGTGGGGCGATTCGCCCCACGTCCCGGGCGGTTCGCCCGGGAGTAAATTTCGCGGAATTCCGCGTTTTTGGATTTCTTCCCCTTTTCGGACTCGGTTTCTGACTTCTAGTGGCCTTCTAACCTCCAGATTCGACCCCTAGACTCCTAATCCTATCCGAAAACCTTCAAATACTCCAAATAGGCTTCCGGAACACCAATTCCTTGTCAACTTCAATATAATTGCCCGGAAATCCTCGTTTTTCAACCAAAACCTGTAAAATAAAATCTAAAGGGAAACGTGACACTATTCTAATAAAATGCACTAAAATATAGCTAAATTATCATAGAGGATAGCTAAAATAGGTGAAAAAGATTCAAATGAAAGTGTAAAATACACATTCATCAAACTCCCCAAACCGAACCTTTGCTTGTCCTCAAGCAACTAAGCTAGACTCTAATGCAAAAAACAATGCAAGACACAAAATGGAGTCTCATGCCAAATAAAATGAACCAATCTACTAAATCTATCAAAAAACATATGAACAAAAACCATATAAATCAAAGCATGAATATAGGTTGAAGAATACCTCGATTGACTTATACACATCCACATAAGCACTTATGTCAAGACAAGATAGTCTCTCGTAACATTCTCTACCTGGACCTAGTCAGTGACGACGTAATGAAGCATGCTAAGATACAAATGGTTGTCCCGTTCCTAAGAAACTGAGGACTTACTGATGTTCCACCATGTTAAGACTTTTCCTCAAAGAGGTCGAACCAGTACTTACTCTCATCAAACGAAGGAGGGTTCCCTATAAAAGATAACACTCCCCTATTCTACTCATCTCTTAAGCAAAGCCTTAAGCTATTCACCACTTCCTGAATGGCAGGACGAGGGTGGTCTAGAACAGATGACACTCAAAAACAAAAGACAAAAAATAGAAAATTACAACACGATTACGAACACTACAAGAATTGGAAAATGAGACACAACACTTTGCTAATCTGCTATTTGGCTTTTCTTTTTTGGACCCTTCTTTGCCTTTTTGGGGTCTTTTCTTTTTTTTCTCTTTTTTTTCTTTCCAGTTTCTTTTTTTTCTTTTTCCTGGAATTTTTTTTTCTTTCCTTTTTTTTTCTCTTTTTTTTTAGCCAGCAGTAGCACCACAAAGAGAGAAACAATGACTCACACGACTTCCCCAAACCTATTCGAAAGAATAGGTTGGAGTACAAAATTTACGGAAAAGGAAAAATAAACTCACGGTACGGAAATGAAAAACGAAAACAAGTCTAATGATGGTGTAACCCCCTCCCCAAACCTATTCGGAAGAATAGGTTATAAGCAAAGGATCACACAACCTCACACTACCTCCTTCCTAGGCATTTAGCAATCTCAAAGCATGGTGAAGACTTGTTGCCTCTTAGGTACATAATTACTCAGGAAAACAACCATAAGACCCTAACATGCATCATCCTATTATAAAGGCCTTCGTGAACCGCAGTAGAGAAAACACCACTAAGTGATGTCGAGACTACCAAGCTTAACTAAGTGCAATACATAAATGTGACAAGCCAAGCGAGAAAAACCTCAAACAAATTCATAGAGATGAAGCATACGATTAATGGCATAGTTAGTTGATTTTCCCAATAAAAAAGTTCAAAAAATTCGGCAATAAACTCCATATAAAACATGCAAGACTATCCTAGGATGAATGTAGTGAATGCAACCTAAAAAATCTAAGAAAGCGGTAAACGTGCAAATGCAAATGCAGACGGATAAAACATGCGAGGTACTGTACTCAGTCTCCCAATGTCAAGCTCCAAACTAACATCATTAGATCACTTAAATCCCATCCCCCCTCATGAAATTAACGCTAGTCCCTAGCAGTAAGAAAATGAGGAAATAAGATGTGATACTAGATGTTACCCCATGGTTTGGCCTCGGTCGGCTGAGTATGCTGCTTGTGAGTTATTGGGACTGCTCTGGGAGCTTTATAGGGTGTCATCAGGTCTTCTGGTAGGCGTGGTAGTTTCAATTATAGGCCAGATAGGAACAACTCCTCCATTAGTATCATCATTCCCCGTATGGCCTTCACGCACATCCTCACTAGTAGAGTTGCAGTGTTGAAAAGAATCTTCAAGATTGGTCGCCTCTGTTATGGAATCCTCCATCCTGAAGCCCTTCAATAGGTTGTGAACTGTTGAAGGGGAAAGGCCAGTGGTATCAGAGCCTCCCTCTCCAGCGTTTTACACTCCGAGGAGGTTACAGTAAGTTGTTCGGATATTCAGAAGTCTTCTACCATCTTTTCCAATGTCGACCACATACTCTACAGTTGAAGCTCCCGATGTCTATATGATGCTCCCTTTAGAGGCAGTCAAGGGGTGCCCCAACGAGGGACTGGGCACCCATGTCATTATGTTTTGGAACCAAGTTAGCTCTTCGGAACCTTCTAGCAACTGCGGACTCAAGATTGAATCCGTCGCGGCTAGATTGTCCCGGTGCCTTCCAGTTCACACGAACTTTGCAGTCCTTGTGATGGATTGCTGACGTAATAATGGTTTATGTCCCTTCGGTGGTGCATGAATAGGCATAGGAGTCCTTACTCCAGGTGTACTCTAGCTCATCCTCTTGGATAATCCACGACGTTGTTGCAAGAGCCCGTGGCTCGAACACACATTTAACGAGGTCACTCTTCTTAACATGGTTGTAATCGATCCCCCTCCAATTCTTCATAGTAATCATACGGGAATGCTCCTTTCCCTTGGCATGGTTCCTACAAACAACAATTAGTACCTCGTATGGCACAAAACTGACTCATGCATATGCTAGTGTAAGAACGAAACACACAAGTGATAAAATCAACAATCGAGCTCCCCAAACCTTATATGTCTAGCCTAGCTTCTACAACATGCAACATACCAATGTAACTACTACATGCAATACATCACATTATGCTCTTGCTAGACAACCAATAACCTAGATAACAAGGCTCAATTCATACCATAGTAGCGAAAAATTCTAGCATCATAAATCCTCATACTCAACAATTAAGCATTCTATCATCAAATCTACCATCATTACATCAATAAACATAATCAAAATCAAGAAATCAAAGATAAAGATACATTGCATAGCAAGATATATCATCTAGAAGCAAAATCCCCAAATCAACAATTCAAGCATAATTGAGCATGCAATTGAAAGTAAATAAAGCTTCTAATCACACAAACAACCTACCCATGCATCATATAAGCATAAATGAAGCTCAAATTAGAAAACCCCCAAATTTGAAAATTAGGGTTCATAAGAAGATACCTCAGATCTGAAAAAACTAATGCATTAGGGAGAAATCTGTTCGGATGAAAAGATAGATCACGTAATAGGTTTCGATTGAAGCTATAGAACACTAAATTTGGTGAAGAAATGAAGAAGTTATGAGATTTTGAAGGTAAAATCGCGATTTTCGGTTTTTGGGGAGGAGGAATGATGAAGATATGAAGAAAATGAGTTAAAGAAGGGAAATCCGCGTTTTTAATCGTCAGAGGCCGTGGGGCGAGTCGCCCCATGCGGGACGATCCGCCCCCCATGGGGGGCGATTCGCCCCCTGCTCCCCGATGTGGGAAGACGGTCCTTTCGTCAGAAAACGCGGTTTTTAATCCCCGAAACCAATTTTTTCAAAGAACCACTCGAAAAATATCACTCAAACACAAGCATATACGACACAGAGATGAACAAATTTACATATGAAAAGCAAATTGTTCAAGAATGAATGCATGCAATAAAGCGGTAAAGAAAGCGATAAAGAAAGCGATAAAAACTCCGGGTTGGCTCCCGGATAGCGTCATTGTTTAAAGTCTTTGACTTGACTCCTGTTTGTGCCTAGCTCTTCTTTCTGCGGGTACTAGACTTCCCCTTCATTGGCCTCTTCTCCATGCCACGAACCTGTGAATAAGAAAGAACATAGGCTGCAAGACCACAATAGTGAGTAGTGTAAGAATTATCAGGCGGATCAGGTGGATCAGATATGGCTTGCAACACGTGTTGCTTGTCATCCACTTCAATAGTGCAAGTTCTTTGGTAGATGTCCATCACGGAGCGTAGCTTAGTCAAGAACGTTCGCCCTAACAGTATGACATCCCCCGTCCCAGGTGCAGACGCCGGCATAACTACAAAATTGGTGTATACAGAAGCTTCACCAATCTTGACCAACACATTTTTCACAACGTCTTCGGGTCTCATAAAGGATCCATCCGCCAGTTGCACAATAGCCCTATGCTCAGATAGTTTTCCAAGGCTACTCTTTTCAAACACATTCAAAGGGAGTATGTTAGAGTAGGATCCCGTGTCTAGTGTGGCACGGACATCTTCAAGCTCACCAATCCCGACCTTAACATCGAAACTTTTAGGGAGTGGCTCGGGATCCTCTTGCTCCTCATCACTTCCGTCAGAACCAAGGTCCTTCTCTTCTTCCTTAGCCTGTAGAAGTTCTTCCTTCTTGCAACACTCGCACTTAGCAACCTTCTTGATGGTGATTTCGTCAGGTAGATCACCAGCCAATGTAATGGAATTCGACTTTTCAGTGTTGCTAGGCAGTTTGCCTTGTTCCATCCTTGCTCCTCGGTCGATCAACTCTTGCATCTTTTGATGGGCAAGCCTAGTGCTCTTTTCCAACCTATCAAGTCTCGCTCTAGTCTTCTCCGAATCCTCTTCATAAAGTTTGAGAAAACTTTGTGTGTGATCAACCATCTTTTGCAAGTTCTCCATCAGTTGGGCCGACTTCGACTTCGGTGGCTCTTTCAGAGCGGGGTTTTCGCAGTGATCATTACCATAGTTAAGCCTACTACGGTCTTGGTTAGGTCCATATGTTTGGCTAGCCGGTGCATATCCTTGATTGTTTCGGAATCCTCTTCTCCAAAATCCACCTCGAGGATTCCTACTGTCTTGTCCGTAGCTAGCTTCTTGAGTATCAAACTCCGTAGCAAAGGCTTCCTCTTCGCCTCCTCGAGCTCAGTTGCCATCATCGTATGCAAGCTCCGATCTACACATATGAGCCCCATGCCCATAGTTCTTGCATATTCGGTAAACTTCGTTCGAAACAGTTGTTCCAGTGGCGCTCTTGAGGACTTGCTTCAATTCGTTGGTAAAGCACTCGAATTGATCCCCATTCCCCCTATACATAGGGGCTTCTTGAGTCGGTGGAGCTTCAGGTCCGCGTCTCCTAACCATTGCCCTTGGGTCCTTGAACTGCGAACCCTTAGCAAGCCTTTCGAAAACTGCCCAGACGGCTTCTGCGGTTTCCTCCCAAATATTATCTCGGCATTGGAAATCCACCACTTGTTGGTTCTCGAAGGTTAGTCCATTGTAGAAGTGTTGGACTAGGTCAGAAAGCTCAAAACCATGGTGATGGCACTTGTTCGTGAGATCTTGGAATCTCTCAAACGCGGTGTAGATGGTCTCATCATAGTCCTGCTTGAATCCAGTGATTTGCGCCTTAAGTGCGGTAGTCAAGGTGTGAGGGAAGTATTTTTCCATGAAAGCTGAAAAAACCTTCTCCCAAGTGTCCAGCGAGCCTGCTGGTAGAGAACTCAACCATGACTTGGCTCTGTCGCTAAGCCCCATAGCAAAAACCTTTATCCGTAACTCATCCGTTGTTATGTCAGCTCCGGGTCGTGGGAGTTGGTTGACGAAATCATCGATATCGTGCAAGTACCCCATCACATCTTCCCTTGCTAAGCCATAGAACCTCGGAAGTTGTTGGAATGCGTGGTTCTTGATTTCCAGATCTCGAGTTGCAGACGAAAGAACAATCGCCAGTCCCCTCATACGATCCTTAGTGGGTTGAACCCATGCTTTCAGTGGTCTAGCTTCTGCTATTCCGTCGATTTCCTTGAAAAGACTGTGTAGAGATTCAGAGAAATCGGTATCCTCTATTTCCTCTAGTGCACGCCTTTGAAGTAGTCGCCTTCTTTGGTGGTAGACTCAGTCGATCTCAGCAATTGAATCAGCAAGCAGTGTTCTCCTAGATCGTGTATGTGGCATACACTAACTGTAATAGACTAGGAAAGTAGTATCAGAGAGAGATTAAAAAGGAAAACTAAAACTAATAGAATTAGGAATCGAAAGCTGAAAATATAAACAAATTAAATAGAAAAAAGGAGTATAGTCCCCGGCAGCGGCGCCAATTTGACGAACCGAAATTTGTCGAATTCCAGCTAATCAAATAAATTTGTTATTTAGCCAAAGACAATTTACGACTACAACGAAAACCATAGTGTAGCAGTAGAATGACCTCGAGTGTCGTTCTCTAAGGACTATAACTAGCTTTATCAAATCTAATTTAGAATATAAAACAACAGACGATATGGCAAAGATTTTTCTAACAGATAATGGAGATTGGTGATAGTATGGTCCTTCAAAGCATAACGAGTTAATAATCATGCGTAAATTCCTCGGTTTTGCATGGAGATATTTGATCAATCAATTGCCGTGTTGCAATTATCACACACTACGAAGATATAGATACTGACAAGTCAAGCGCTACTGTCCAATTGTGTTCCGTAATTATTCAACACTACGAAGATATAGATATGCATAGGTCGACAAGGGTCCAATTGTGTGCAATAATTAATCAACATACGAAAATATAGGTTGTGCCTGATCAACGAAATAAAGCAATAACACGGAGTATAATGCGCGATATAGCCATTAGCATGATTATCAACCCTTCGCTAAGAATTCACATACTACCACCAACGATAAGTTTAGCTACTCATAGTTGTCATGCAATCAACAGAAATCATAGAAGAAAACATGTTGAGAGATATATAAAAATAAGTAGAATAAACCGTAAGATACAATGTTACCGAAGGTTGTCAGTCTCCGAAGAATCGCGATCTTACAAGCTCCAAACTGCTATGAAAAAGTATCTCCTAAGCTACGAACCCCCAGAACAGGCTCTGGGAAGTTCCTACTTAAAACTACAGAGAAAGGTGAGAGAGAAGGTCTGGAAAGTATGAAAAACGGAGAAAACTGAGCAACTATATATAGGCACACCGGGCGATTCGCCCGGTGTGGGGCGATTCGGTTGAAGGAATAGAGAAATTGATTGTTGCCTATACTTCAACTTGTCGTAAACTCATAAAATTAATATTATGATAGGGTAAGGGCCTAGATTCAAAATTCAAAAAGGATCATGTATGGTATAAACTTTACCTTCTTTTTTTTTTTTTTTTTGAAATTATTGTTTTTTTTTTTGAAATTATTGTTATGGAATAAACCCGTCGAATTATTAGGTTAAATTTTCATTAAAGACCCTTATATTCGATTAGCAAATTAAAAAATGGTTAGATGAAAATTAATTGAAATGAACAACCACTTTCTTTCATTTTCATTGATTGAAAGTAGTCACGTGGGAAATATGGAATAATTTCTATTCTTTCACTTCAAAAAGGATGTTAAAAAGGAGACACAATTCTATCTATCACGATGTATGACGTTATAAATTTGATAGAGTTATTGATAAAAAAAAATACCAATATGGTCAAATCGGTATTCACCAATTATATTAATTGGTCTCTTCTTTTTTCATTTAAAAAAAATAAATTAATCACCTATATAAAGAGAGCTCACTCTACATGAAAATAAGAAATCCGAATTTCATACCTAAATAACAGAGGTGAAAAGGTCGACACCAAGGCAATAAGATCAAAGTTACCCTCCCCGCCCTTTTCTAGCAAGAACTCTCGTATTTCTTCAAGAAATCCAATGTTTTACCAATCGTATATTCAAGAACAAGTCTCACAATCTTGAAGTAGCACTAGTAGAAAATCGAACTCCACCACGAAGCTCGTGGAGATACTTGCTCGAAGATCAAAACAACCCTCGTCAGATTTAAGATCAAGTCCTTGAATATAAGAGCATTCACAACGGCCCCCCTAAATTGTATTTCATGCTTAAATACTGGCAAAAAATCAAAATATGTGTTAAAATATTAACAAATCAGATTTCCTAAAACTTGTATGGACCACCTAAAAAAACAGGGAACACTCTTCACATGCCAAAACTTGTGCATGCCTAAAACTTTTTTTGTGCATTAATAAATAATTTATATACTATATTTAGAATATGAGATTATTAAAATTATTATTTGCATTTATATTAAATCACTAAAAGGGAATCTGATTTTAGTAAATTGTTAAATACGTACTTAAAATATTATAGGGAACGAGTTTAAAACGATTTTAGAGATTTTTTTTTTATGGAAAACTGTTGTGAATGCTCTAAGAGTGGTAAAACATTGGCTTGGATCAAACCCTAAGTCTTGACGTTCACTCTAAGATCAAGCGCACGCCCTTGCATTGACATCATCCAAGTCAAATGAAACCCTTGTCAAGTTCGAGATCATGCTGCGAAGGTCCTCGAATATATTGACTCATCAAGTGAATTCCTCCACCCTAATCCAGAGCAAGCACACAAGCCCTTTAAGAAGTTAGATCAGACACATAATTCAAGAAGTTCAAGACGAAGTCAACGACATCCTTCCAAGATCTGCCAACTTCAATTGTAGATTCAATAAGAAGTTTCGAAATCCTTGAATTTAAAGAGTCCAAGAAGTCACCAAGTGTCAACCGCCAACTCCGAACAAGTCAAGGCATCGTTTCAACAACAAGCTGCGAAGGTCCTGGAGTCATTGCATTTTTTTCCGAACTTTGACCGCTAGTTACTTCAATATTACATATGATTAGTATATAATACAGTTATACTATAAAATTATATTTGATTTTCTTTTATAATATAATGCTATTATATTTTCAAAGTAATTTAGGTTTAAATGAAAAAATACCTAACTTTAAAATGATTAATATGAAATATAATTTCGAACTTTTAAATGTTGACCAAATACTCCATTAACAAAAGAGTTAGACTGGCCGTCCAAACATAAAAGCAACATGAAAATTAAGAGCCAGCGGCTTGAATGAGTTGGAGGGTGTTTAGGTAATTATACTGCTTACGATGGGAAACCCTAAATCCCAGTAGCCTGACGCGTATCTAAAACACCGCAGTGAGCTCATATCCATTTCTCCTCTGTCAGTGTGCTCATCTTGCGGATTTCTGTCCTTTCATATCTTAAGGTTAGGGTTTCGATCCTTCTTCTCTGTTTATGCTTTCTTACTTGTATCTAATTATGCTCCTATTTCATGTTTCGATTCGTTTGATTTCGATGTTAAACATGTATGTTCTGTTATGTTTTCCGATTAGATAGCTCAGTTAGCTGGTTGATCTGTGTTATTTGAGATTGTTTTTGCTTCTTCCTCGATTTGTTTTGACATAAATCGGATGTATGTTTTTCTGATAATCGGATTTGCTATATCATTTCGGTATGATAGGTCGTTGATCGGTTGATCGATTCAGTCTATGCTTCCTGATAATCGGATTTCCGAAAGAACTATTAAACAACAGCAATTCGGATATCATATGATTTCATTTCTAATACTAGTATAATATGCTTAAGCTAACCGAAGTCATCTCCAACTTATTCACCTGTACAAGATTCCTCTATATCATTCTTTATTATGTTCATCACCTGATACTACAAAACTAATTCTAGGGAAAATATGATCCAGTATATTATTATTATTATTATTATTATTATTATTATTATTATTATTATTATGTACAAGTACATGTTTATGAATTTTACCCACAATTTATAAAGATCCATAAACATTGTAGAAAGATGGACATATTAGACGAGGGCGTCAAGTTTTGTTTCAGTCGGTCAAGTTTTGGTTAGCTCGTCTCCTCTTCTCTTGGTGCGGCTCTCTCGCTTTGGAGCCTTTAGCCCTTCGGTTTGTTCTAGTGTTGGTTGGGTTGTGGTAGCGTTGAGGTTGAGTTTGTTGTATTTTGGTTTTTGTTTTGTTTCTTGTAATTTGGTTTCTACGTCGAGCATTTTTTTATGCTATGAGAGTGAGTTTAATGGAAGATGTTTAGCAATTTTATGACGGCCCACTTCCAGTCCAAGCCCAATCTCATTCAAAACCCATAAACCTGCTTATTCAGGAGTTGACTGACTATCTTCTCCTGCAACTAAAACCCCTTACTTTTGTGGCTCTTTGTTACCCTTTGATTATTATTCGGTTAATAATTTTCTCAAATCACATACTCTACTAATTAATTCATAACAGAAATTAGTTAGCTAATTCAATTGATACAGAGATTTCAATCTGCTGCAAAATGGAATGTGTTGTTCAAGGAATCATAGAGACAAAGGTAAACCTTGTTATGAATGTTATCATTTCTTTTCCTTTCATTTGAGATTAATTTCATGAACTGATTATTGAATTGAATTGAATTGTTTGTTTGTGTAGCATGTTGAGGCATTGGAGATACTCCTTCAAGGACTCTGTGGCGTTCATCGTGAGAGCTTGAGGATTCATGAACTGTGCTTGAAAAGTGTCCCCAACCTTGGTAAACTTCTCATTTTATGAAAACCTAGAAAATTGCTTTTTATGCTTCAAATGTGTAGACTATGCATAATTTTGTTACCTAATAGCTTTAATTTGATCTTTCTATGATGTATTGTGATAGTGAGGTTTTTATTTTGCTTTCTTAATAATAGGATTGGTATCTTCAGAAGTCAGGCTTTTATGTGATCTTGAGCAACCTGTACCTACATGGTAAGAATAAATGTCCCTCAACTGAGTCATTGTTGTAATTTAGAACGTCTTGATTGTCGTCTGAATTGATTGGGCTGTATTTAGGACTGTCCGTCACGTGGGAGGTGCAATGAGGGGGGCTGGTGCAGATCAAATATCAGTTCTGGTGCGGACTATGGCAGAAAGCAAAGTTAGCAAGAATGCTCTGAGGTTGTTTAATGCGCTCGGATACAAGCTGGATCATGAGCTTTTGAGAGTGGGGTTTGCCTTTCATTTTAATAGAGGTGCTCCAATAACGGTAACTGTGGCTTCGGTTAACAAAATGCTGAAATTACACGCTACGGATGAAGCAGTGCCAGTGACACCTGGTATACAGTTGGTTGAAGTTACTGCCCCAGCATCCTCTGAGAATTACACCGATGTTTCAGCGGCCATATCATCTTTCTGTGAATATCTTGCACCGTAAGTGTATATGCTCATTAACCTAATCATTTGTTCTGATGATATTGGTTTTACCTTGGGCTTAAGGGTTACAAGTTTAATTAGGAACCAATGCATGTTGCACAGAGAAAGAAAGACTAGTGTATCGTGTTATAAAGTTGTCATTTCACACAGAAGTTGCATTGTACTTGTAGTATGATTTCTGTCTTCTTTTCGCTGGAATTGTTTGGGCCGAGCTTTGGGATTAAGTTCAGTTAGTGAGTTCATGTGTGTTGACTAGTGTATGGTGTAATACTATTATGCCTGAGTTGTTTTCCCATTTATTTTTTCCTTCATTAATTATGTATAGACTAATAGCCTGTGGTGACTGATAATGACACAATCCAATCTGTTTTGATTTTTCAGGTTACTCCATCTATCAAAACCTGGCATCTCAACAGGGATTGTTCCGACTGCTGCTGCTGCAGCTGCATCTTTGATGTCGGATGGTGGAGGAACGGCGCTATAGCATAGCTCTAAATGTAAAAGGTACTAACAATTCTGAATGAACATTCAATTAATCATATCATCTGCTCTTCAGCAGTCACTCCATCAGCTCCATTTTCTTATGTGTATCAGAGATATCTGAAACATGATTCTCATTACAGATATAGGAGATGAATATACGTTCTTGTTTGCTATTCCTATCTTACCAGTAATAGATCAGGACTACTCAAAGGGTAACACAGAGCCACAAAAGTAAGGGGTTTTAGTTGCAGGAGAAGATAGTCAACTCGTGAATAAGCAGGTTTATGGGTTTTGAATGAGATTGGGCTTGGACTGGAAGTGGGCCGTGACGAGTCATAAAATTGCTAAACATCTTCCATTAAACTCACTCTCATAGCATAAAAAAATGCTCGACGTAGAAACCAAATTACAAGAAACAAAACAAAAACCAAAATACAACAAACTCAACCTCAATGCTACCACAACCCAACCAACACTAGAACAAACCGAAGGGCTAAAGGCTCCAAAGGGAGAGAGCCGCACCAAGAGGAGGAGACGAGCTAACCAAAACTTGACCGTTACTGAAACAAAACTTGACCCCCTCGTCTAATATGTCCATCTTTCTTACCATGTTTATGATTCTTTATAAATTGTGGGTAAAATTCATAAACATGTACTTGTACATAATAATAATAATAATAATAATAATAATAATAATAATAATAATAATAATAATAATAATAATAATATACTGGAGCGCGTGGTGCTCATCATATTTTCCCTAGAATTAGTTTTGTAGTATCAGGTGATGAACATAATAAAGAATGATATAGAGGAATCTTGTACAGGTGAATAAGTTGGAAATGATCTCGGGTTAGCTTAAGCATATTATACTAGTATTAGAAATGAAATCATATGATATACGAATTGCTGTTGTTTAATAGTTCTTTCGGAAATAATACAATTATCGAACCTTTGTTTTCAGCTCCATCGTCTGATCATGTGTTGTGAAAAAATGTCATTTGCATGTTTTCCCATATACTGTGCATATATATGCCTGGCTTTTGTTATCATGATGTGTATTTGTTGCTGCTTTACATGGAATTATGGATGATAATATATGTTAGTTTGTTGTCAAGCTGCATACATAGTCATGTTAGAAAATAAAATAATACTACTAATGTAATGTGTTAAATCCTTGTCTTTAAAATAACTCAACCTGTCTGGTGAATGTCTACTGCAATCTCATTTCTTTCTCTTCTGAGCATAAGTTTATAACCAACCATACTTAGTTGTTAGCTGACTATATAATGGCTGAAAGGGTTCTTCAAATCTTATTTATCCTTTTCTGCTGAAATGCTGATAAATTATGCATTATCAGAACCAAGCAGATTGTTTAAAATTCTTCAATTTTTTTTTAATGAATTGTGCCATAAACTGCCAATCAAGAATATAAGATGGTAACTTCATCTGGCAACAATTATAATACAAAACTTTTTTCTCGTTATATCTTTAGACTGATCCATCAAAGATTGTTTCCCCTTCTCTTTTAGGTCGAAGTTCGTAAGTTTCCAAAATCTCTGGATTGCTTCTTTCGTCAATAACAATTTGTTTGCTGTTCCAGTCTAATCATATGTGCTTGCTTTGTGTTGAATTTGTTTGTTCTTTATATATAGGCTATTGGCATGGTGCTTATGCCGTTATGCGTTTGATTATTATTATGAATTGAAACAAGACATTCTGTTTCCTTACCAAAAATTATGGTACTGAATTTGATCTCTATGCTTTGATCAGAAGGGAGCTTTTTCCTAAACTCTACGATTTTTTCTTTAAGCTATCATTTTGACTAGGGATTTGAATATTGTCCCAAAAGTCAAAACCATAACTGCTCAAGCAAGCACCAGATGAGTAGCGTTTCTTCCTTATATGCTGTTCGAGCACTTAATGGGACTCCTACCTGTAATTGAGATTGGCTTCAGGAACTGGGATTATGAATAACTGGTCCAAGTATTTTCGACATGAATAATGGAAGTATTATCAATAATGTAGTGTTTTGAATGTGAATCACTCAAAATCAAATAAAATCTCATGTGATAACTTTCTACTGCATTAAGGTGTATAAGTAGTCTCCATTTTAGATAATTTATTATCACATCTTCCTATATTTTAGCAAATTCCTATTAAAAAAGAAGTGTATTATAGACTACGCACTATACTGCCATTAACTGATAGGCCTAGGAGCAATAATGTAGCATGATTTGGCGTTGAGAGAAATTTTCCATCTTTAAAAATTATTTTATGGTTTGGAGAAAAACTAACTTCATGCCTTTGGTTTATGTAGTTGCAGCAAGAGTATCGATTCTGCTTGCCTCAATTTTTCTCCCCGATCTCTTATGTGTGAGTAATAATTTTCCATTTCTGTATTTTCCAGTATCTGTTTATTCCCTATGATTTTTCTTGAACTTGATTAATGTGAGTTGCTAATAGTGGAGGAATGTTTTGCCCAGAAAATCTAACTTGTTGAGTTGTTTCTTGTGTTGCTTGGCTAATTGATTTTCAGTACATCATGGATTGTTTTGTCCACAAGGTAGTTGAGACTAGAGAATGAAACTGCATTTCATTAATTTCTGCAAATTTCGGTGTTTTATTTGCATTTCAATAATTTCTGAAATTTTTGTTATCTGAATGTAACTTTGGCTGATGAACAGTTCAATACTTCACTTGATTATTCTGGTTTGCTAAAATCCAGGGCCCCTTATCCCTGCAAAACTAATAAACCTGAATTACATGGAAAAAGAAAAACAAACATAAAGGGATAGTGTCTAGGATACATGCATATATTCATTAATTTTGTTTATGCTAAATATACTGGCATGTCCTCTCCTGGTTGACCCAACCTATTGGTAAACATACATGCGTTAATCTGAGAGATTTGATAAACTATGGCTTGATGTGACTCACATTTTTCTTCTGTTGAATTATTTCCTCTTCTTTTGCTGCTAATTGTGTGAATTAGATGAGTAGAGAATATAATTTCAATGCCTTATTTCAGAGAAATCTGGGAATAGGGTGGAGAGAGCGCTCTCGAATGATCAATTTGTTACATGCATGTTGTTCAAGTATATTTTCCGGGAGCATTCAGCTTGTTCAGAAAAGCCCATACCGTGGATATTTTTCCCCATGGAGTCCCATTCTCCAGTATTTAGGTGTTAGAACAGTAAATCGACCATCATTTTTGACAAAAATTTGCATTCGGTGCTCATCAAAGAAGTCTGGTGGAGGTAGTTCTAGTGAAAAGAAACGTGTACCCCTACCTGTACCGGAACCTGAGCCTCCAATGAAGGACGACAAAGAAGCATTTTTTGTTGTTCGTAAGGGTGATCTTGTTGGCGTTTACAAAAGCTTAAGTGATTGTCAGGCTCAAGTTGGAACCTCGGTAATCCACTGGTTCTTTTACATCTTAGCATGTTATTTCCATGTGAATTACTAAAGTATAATTCTGTACTCTGGTGATTTCTGTCATTCAGGAGCCTTTGACTTATTGTCTCCGAATAAAAGGCCACTAGCAATTTCAGGAATATTATCATCTCAGTTAAAGTTTCATCTGATTATTTTTTGTGTTTAAAGATGTTAGATCATCGATTCTGCTATGTCATGTAAAACTTCAAGTTCATATATGTACCTGTATATATTGCTAAAACTTCTTCTTATGACTCTTTGTTAGTTTCTTTATTGAGCCATGGGTGAACTTTTGAATTAGTTGTTAGTGTTAACCTTTTTGAGCTGGCATAATAGCATGATGAATTTGTCATTAAGGAACAAAAAGAAGAATATATGCAATCAGTAGTTGTTACAGATGAGAGAACTCTTGACCTATATTCCTCCCCACCTTAGATGTATGTTTCGCAATTGTGTATAAACTAGCATAGTACGAACAGACATACTTTAACCATATAGGGTCATGTCTAATGATCTTACCATAATACCTGTGAACAGCAATCCATGGATGTTACAAGGAGAAGATAGAGCTTTTCTCAGTATTTATACCAAAGTAGATGTTCTAGTGCATAAAATCTAGCTTAATATCGTTTCGATCAAAGTTGGAGCAACATCAAAAGAAAGTCGAATTCCACTTTGTAAGGTATAGATGAAACTGTGTTTTCTCTTCACTTGCATTTTGTGCATGTTAGTGGATGCACAGGTTGTTACTTTCTCTTCACGTGCATCTTGTGCATGTATTTTGTTATTGATCTTTATCCATCTCAGAGTGTGCACATAGAACTGGTAGAATTGTTGGTAAGGGACAATTAGAACATCTTTTGTAATACATTTCAGCTGCCATTTTCATGATATTTACCTCATTTGCGTGCTTGTCTCTTCAGTGAAATAATGTTTAGTTTTGACATGCTTTTAAATCAAACATTTTTATATGATTTAAATGTATGTACTTACTATTTTTTTATCGTGGCAGCTATGTGATCCCCCTGTTAGTGTTTACAAAGGGTACTCCATGCCCAAGGACACTGAAAAGTACCTACTTTCTTGTGGGCTCAAGAATGCTCTTTACTCCATTAGAGCAGCGGACTTAACTAGTGATCTTTTTGGCACTCTTGTGCCGTGCCCTGTTCAGGTAACATAACAAATGCGTACTTAGAAGAGACCTTACTTAGTACTCTTTCAATAATGTTGCTCCTTAGAAGTAGCTACTCAATCAATGGAGGTGTATATAAGTGGTTCTGTGCCTTCTTGCATGTAAATTGTTATTTGTTTGTTGTGTCTTGTATGTGGTTTTAACTGGTCTTAGAATGGTGCGGGGCTGCAATGTAGTCAATATGAGTGCATACACGTATGTTTGATTGGGTAACCTTTTAAAGCGATTGGTTCATCTTCTATTGCTGAGTCGTATGTGAAAGGGTGGTGCCCGCTTTATTTTCATAACTTTTGATGATTGATATTATTATTGGAGTCTAAGATTTTGGTGCCAAATGGCATTCTGCATGTTGTTTACACCCAGACATTTATTTTGCTGAAGAATGTAGTTTAATCTGAAGTATATAATAACTGCATTTTGTAAGTTTTTCATCAGCAGCCTTCTTCTTCAAGAGGTGAAACTTCTAGAGAACCCATGAACACGAAGAGGGAGCAGGAAACCATGTGGTCTGGAGGTTTTGGTGTAAGTGACGTCGTCAAATTTTCTTGTTTTTTTTTTTTTTTAGCTTAACAAAATGGACATTTCGTGAAAGTTTTTTCATATGTGGGATCAAAGTGCACTATGCTACAAAAATATAATAAGTGAAATAGATATCAACAATGCTAATTTGCAAATGCCTCTATATTGTAGTATGGCTAGGTGTAAAGTTTCTTGATATAGATTAACGCTTTCATTTTGCACTTATGTGACTGAAAAGCCTCTAAGACACACATAGATAATTAGCTTGAAAAACGTAGGTCGTCCCTGGAGCGTATATAGTATGGATCACGTACGTGCAAGAAGCTTGGAACAAATTTTTTGTGATCCTGGCTTCTTAGGTGCATTTGCCTGTGGAGATCTGTTTGAGAATTGGATGTCCCAGGTTTGTCAACGTCACGTTTGTACAATAGCAGATATTCTGGAGAGTGTGTCTTGTTTTCTTCATCATTTCGATCCTGCATCACTGTGACTGAGGAATAACGTCTGAGAACACTCCATTGTTGTGTTGACATACAACAGAAATAGGGACATGATGGATAATGAAAACTGAAGTATGTATATGACAAGCAATAATTATGATTGTTTTTGGAGTTGAACAAGTGGGAATAATATCTTATACTTGCTCTCTCCTGGTTTCCACTTTCAATAGCCTTTAGTCACTGACATCGCATACTAAGTCTCTTAGAGTATGGGCTGTACGGTTACCTATTCCCATGAATTCTTGGGCGCTGATCGTGCAAATGCCGCCTATGTCTAGTGGTTCGTGCATGAGCTAATCGAGAAGCATATATATGAAGTGTTTGACCATGTAAAGTGTAAAAAGGCAAACGAGTCTGACCTTTGCAACCACAATTCCTGGCCTCATGGAAAATTTCTTCTGCCAGTAATGATCATGAGTACAATTACTTTTGGATGTTGGGGTGTTGTTCAAGTGTTGTGCACCTCTAGTGTTTGATAAACCTTTTCCCATACCATGATACTCATACAAAAAGTCGTATGTAAGACACATGATGCTGATTCGAAAAAACTTGGCATTGATATCAAATTTGTTTATGACGAGGTGACCACAGTTATGTACAGAAGTTAACGATAGTGGTCATCTTGTGTATTGGTAGCTAGGATACTGTTTTTGGGTGGTACTTGGGCAGAGGTTACGGTTTGGGGCTTTTGGCTTTCAGGCTTGTTTTACTCCCCCGTCCAGTCCACTATACTGAAAATGGTCATGATGAAGTGGTCATATTAGATAGTGGTCATATTGGTCATATTGCTTTGTTGGGTAGGAAAGCTAGATATAGGAGGCATAATGAGATAGAATATGTGAAGTGTACTCCGTTATTGATCCTTGAATAAATACATAAATTATACGAAACAGAAGTTGCAATATCAACTTTGGCCCGAATAATTTCTTTCTTCCTTTGTTGGCTCAACGTTGGCTTCAAATCTGGGTTATTTTGGGCTTATTTAAGAACTGTATTTATTAGCCACACTACATATTGGTTAACGGTCTTAATCTTCAACATCTATTCATCACAAGAAATTATTGTAAAGCAGTAATTAATGGTAAATCATGACAAGAAGATTTTTTGTATTAAAGACAATGAATATCTGATAAATTTCTTTCAAAGTTGTTAGGCTAAAAATCATATCCATGTATGTAATCTTAGCAGCGATCTTGTACCCTTGAGTTTGATGGTGCTTCCAAAGGAAATCCGGGTCAAGCTGGGGCTGGAGCCATACTAAGATCTGATGATGGAAGTCTGGTAAGCTCAAGTGCTTGTTCGGAGGTTTTGAACATGTTTGATGTGGTCATAGCTAATAGAGTAGTATTATTTAACATTTTTCGAATATTAGATTTGTAGGTTGCGCGAAGGCTTGGGTGTAGCAACCAATAACGTTGCTGAATACCGTGCCTTTATTTTGGGATTGAGGTTTGCACTTGAAAAGGGTTTTACCAGCGTTCGAGTTCGAGGTGACTCCAAACTTGTTTGCATGCAGGTATCTTACCATCCAGGTCCTTATTGTTTATTCAAAAAGCATAGTTGTGTTTCTTGTTGAAAATGTTCTCATTGTATCATCCTCCTTGATAAATTTCAGTTAATCTGTTTCTGCCATGCAAGTCCTAGTTTCCAGATTTGATAATGTCAAAACCGGTCTTTTTTTAAAGTTTGTTTTATAGCAGCCTTACTTTGGTCATCTGGTGTGTTTAATGGTTCGATTTTATTTCATATGCCAATAGATTCAAGGTCTATGGAGGGTTAAAAACCAAAACATCTCCAGCTTGTATGAAGAAGCGAAGAAACTGAAGGATAGGTTTAGCTCATTCCAAATCTTTCATGTGCTACGGGTGAGGGCACCTTCAAACCATTTTTTCCCAAGATAAATAATACTTACATTACTACGAGATTTTTTTAAAATCTTTTTTTACCCTCCAAACTGTTGGTTTGTCAATGTCATAATGTTATTTGTTCCTTTTCCAAGGACTCAAACTCGGAGGCTGATACTCAGGCCAACTTAGCAGTGGAACTTGCAGGTAAAGAATACTCTGCTTTCCAAATTGGATACATTTTTTACAGTAGAAATACACAAATAGTTTATTCGGATGCTTCAAAAAAATTGCAGAGGGACAGGTTGTGGAGGATATCGAGCGGTAGTTACAGCAAAGTCTCTATAACAGTGGCGTTAACCTGATGAGGTTTTTCATTTTGAAATCTGATTATATCCAGCAGCCGCCAATGCCATTATATAAGAGATTCATTGGTGATGTACATGTACTTGCAAAATTGGACATGTGAATAGCATATGATGTTGGGTATTAGATATTCAAGTCGGCTATCTGGCAGTATGAACCAAATCGAATGTAGAGCCATTGACCTTGTGTGACAGTACTGGATAATTTTCAGATGGTATAGTATTTTGACGACGGATTTCCTTGTAAACTTCCGCTTATGGCGACTTTCTGATGTAATGGTAATTGATTGAAACATGGTAGGCATGGTTGTGAGGTTGTGACCATATAGCTGCCATTCCTCTATTTTGCTGAGTAGATGCAGGATGCTATCAGCCGGAGCCCTGTTTCTAAGTGTTCAGTACAAGATTTCATAATAATGTTTGAATTGAGCTATGTTTATGTACTTGAAAAGTTAAGTTTATACAATGAATATGAGAAAGATTTGAAATGTCAATTGTAAATGAACATCAACTTCACAAGTGTGCGTGTATCACATTACAGAATGTATTATTACTACTTTCGATCAATAGAGTATACTTGAAAGTAAGTTGTTGCTTTCCACATGTTAGAAAGGATAACCATTAAAAGTGTTTTGTGAATGGTTGAATGGAAAACCCACAAACAAATTATTTGTACCTATTTTTCCACATTCAAGAATTTTGTTTACGACTCGGAAAATTTTGAAACAGACTTGGGCATGGCCCATGACATGAGCCATTCGACTTTGTTTTCTTCTGCCAGCATGCTGCAGCAAAAGGGTATGGCAGATACACAATCTGGATATGAAGTTAGTTTTTCTCCAAACCATAAAATAATTTTTAAAGATGGAAAATTTCTCTCAACGCCAAATCATGCTACATTATTGCTCCTCTGCCTATCAGTTAATGGCAGTATAGTGCGTAGTCTATAATACACTTCTTTTTTAATAGGAATTTGCTAAAATATAGGAAGATGTGGTAATAAATGATCTAAAATGGAGACTACTTATACACCTTAATGCAGTAGAAAGTTATCACATGAGATTTTATTTGATTTTGAGTGTTTCACATTCAAAACACTACATTATTGATAATATTTCCATTATTCATGTCGAAAATACTTGGACAAATTATTGGCACGTTTATAAAAAATGGTACCATGTACCAGAGGCAAATTTGAACATGTATTGAATACCATAAACGTGCAACTGATAACTAATTGGCACCATGGTCGGGTACCATTTCCGACATTGGTACAAGATCATGGTACCATGCATTAGTTCTTTTTGGTAACAAGCATGTGTATGAAATCCATGTTAGTGATAACTGGTAATTACATGGTACAATTTATGTTGTTGGCACAAGAACATGGTTGGTGGTTCTGGAAATGAATGTCGTAATGAAATTTTTTGTTTTGAAATGGATGACGCAATGAATTCTAGAGTTTAGAAAGATGGCGGAATGAAGTTTTACTGAATATAGATTTTTGTTCTTTTTTTTTTTAATACCAAAATAAGATGCTAAACACCTAAATTGGAGGAAGTGGTCAATTTGGTGGTGAGAGTTTATTTAACTTATTTATCGATTCAAAAGCATAAGTTTTTCGAATCAAGTTTCAATTTGCAAATAACAGTAATATATCTGGACGTAACAATAATGGTTCTTCTGGACTTGGTTCTTATAGAATAAAAAAAAATGCAATATTTTGGGGTTGGAAGCTATTTTCCCTTAAAAAATATCTATAAAGGGTGGGTAATGAAATATATTGTACTACCCGCTCCACAATTTGTTCTCACCGGTATAGAGTTGGGCGGCTGGCTCTTCGTTTACATTCAAAACTCAAAAATTTAAAATTTTGATCGGGATTCAGAGCCAGGCTGGAATTTTGTAGGAGTAATTGTTACTGTGAGCCAAGTTGAAGGTTATGTTTTTTTTTTCATTATTAAAATAATTCATTATTTACCTCACTACCTGAGCTTCTGAACCCTATAATTCCAAACTTTTGACACTGGGTTGATCTTTGCTCAACTTGGAATCCAGAACTTGGGTCATTAGACTAGAAACACCAAAACAAGTGCAGCCTATCTACATATGTTGGGGCTTTTGGCATATTAAATAACTCTTAGTTGTAACATTGAAATGAAATAGCATACTCTTCCATGTGGCATCCACATCATTTTGACAATATAAAGTGACAAGGAAATCACATTTCCGATTTTATTTTGTATTCTACGTTAGCCAAGGGAGAAGCTTAAACAGAGCAAGAAGTGTGTAAGATACTAGTTCCGAAATCCTGACACAAAAAAGCATCTATTTTAAATAGTGAGCAACTGATATTGAGCTTTTGAAGACCAGATAAGTAAGTCCCACCCAATCAACAATCCTACATTTTTACCAGCTATCCCAATATCATCATCATTTTGAGTTTCATAGTTGTTTTTAGCATTAACAAACTATGAATTCATTCCTCCGCTCGTGAATTACATAATTCAAACCTCCTCGGGAACATCGAAGCACAATTTCAAAGGGAACATGAATGCTTGATGCATAATCACATAAAAAATACATCGATGCATATGCTGATACGGAAAGATAACTACAGAAAAAACAAAAGAGATATACAGAATTGACCTTGTTGAGTAGATTGCTGAGCTGAGCTGATACATATTTCTCGCTTACCGGCAGAGTCCTCAGCCAGTGTTGCTAGGGTTTTTTTCTTTCTTTCTGAGTAGTCGGTCAAGTAAGTGATCTAAAATGAATAAATGGGTTATTGTGTATAAATGCGAAGTGTGGGGGTCTTAATGTGAATAATGTAAAGATTGAGGACAAGCTATGCAACTATGCAAGGGCTTACTCATACAGTAGCAAATCAGCTAAATTCACCGCAGAGGGCAATTTTCTTCCACACTTGGGATTCAATTCCTTTTCTTCTTCTTCGTGCTGTGCCTCTGTTGATTGAGGTGGCTAAAGCTTATCGGGTGAGTTGAAATTCAGTTCCGAATTTGATCTTTTCTAAGAATCTGAATGCAGTTTGTTATACTGACATTTTTAGTTTTGTATCGGAGTGATAGAAGCTGAGAAATCCCAAGCAAAGTAGCAGCAGCAAATGGGCCGTTCTCTTCTCTCTCACTTGTCAATTCTATCCTCCGCCGCTCCTCCTCGCTCATTGTAAACTCCTTTTTCCTTTTCAGCATTACTTCAATTACACACATGTTTGAGAATGTTTATGTAATCGAAACTGCTATAAATTAGGTGATTATGAGAATACATTATCAAAGTGCTTCAGTAAAACACTCTTTTAACCTGTTTCATATCATATTTTGATCTTGGAGATACTTGTTTATACGTGTGTGCCTTGCAATGCAAATAAGTAAGCTATCATCAGTTTCAGAAAACTTGTTGAAATTGGTACTGACTCCTTTTTTGTGGACCTTGCTTGTCTCAACAGGCCTTGTGGTGTTAGGTTGACCAAGACGGCCGCAATGCTGCAGAGGCGGCACCACCGAATTGGTGAAAATTTTCGATGCCTTTGCAGCAGTGTCTCAGTTTCTGAGGCGTCTACTTCTGAGACATCCGCTAGCTCCTCCATCAGGTATATCCTGATTTTTTTTTCTTTCTGTGTACTTTATTTTGCATCATCAAACCCTTCACCTTGGCACTCGAATCAATTGCTACTACAATTTTGTTGATAGTGTGATAACTGATAAGTAAAGGAAAGAGAGGGAACTCTGTTGGTTAGACTATCAGTCTCTCCGTCCCTAGTGAGCTCACCTATTAGGTAGGTTTGGTTGCTCCAAATTGAGCTCGTTTCGTACTTCACTGTAAGCAATGCTCATGTGTTTGATGTATTTGTTCTCCTATAGCTATGAATTTCAATTTATGAACTCAATGAGCTTTTGGATGTGTTTGTGTAACTGAATTATCCCAATAGTCCTCATCATATTGATCTTCCACTTCAATAATTGCATTGAAAGCAGTGATGGAGCCATTTTGAATACTTAGCTCCATATCAAATTAAATCATCCAATAGAAGAAACACATTACAAAGTAAATTGGATTTTTGCTGAATATGTGCAATTTTAATCTCCCTTATTCTTAATGTGCCATTATTTCAAATTAATGTAATCTTGTATTTGAACTGTGCACATGTTTATATGCACTTAATGACTCCATGTGTGTTTATAAACTTCTCTTAGTCTTATATTCAGCTCATTATTTTAATTGCTTTGATTCCATTACCCACCTGGAGAAACAGAAATTCATTAAGTTGAGAAAACAAGTAACTGACCTTTTGTGGTTATAATCTATTTACTTGCATCTAATAACTACTTGATAAACAACTGGTATGGTAAAGGGCTTGAGTGTAATTAAGGACTCAGGCTTGTGTCTTTTGTACGTACAAACACCACTAAAAGAGGCACCTCTATTGTTCCATCAGTGCTCAGACCGGATGTAAAACCAAAAAAGAAGAAACAAAATACAGTTACACATGAATTCCCGCTGCCAGGAGACTTTTTCATGATAAATAGTAATTGACCCCTTGTGTTTGCAATAGCTTCCGTGTAGATTGTTGAGGATATGTATATTCTGGATCCAACTGAATCAAACTGACTTATAGCCTCTCTTAAAATTGCTTGAAATTTACTTACCAATATTTTATTTCTTGATATGTAGGAAGAGGATAGTTTCTGGAGTCCAGCCCACTGGATCCATACATCTGGGTAATTACCTTGGAGCTATAAAGAATTGGATCGATTTGCAGGTTTATTTTCCAACTATTCTTTAATCTATGAGTAAGAAGAATTTTGGATATTGAGATTATTCAGATGCCAATAAATGGGACTTGGTATAGTTATTTTTATAAAGAAAACTGTGTTTAGTTTTTTGACCTATCATAGTGGGGCTTGGGGAAAGGAAATTTGACTGTCAGACCTCTTCCATATCCTTTTAAGCAAACCCCTTTAGAATGAGAAAGGAAAGTTGACTTGGTAAAAAAAAATAAAAATTGTGCAGATACCGGTGGGAAACCCAAAAAAAAAAAAACCCTTTTAGAATGAGGTTGTTCCCGAAATAAAGAAATGGTTGACGTGCTGTTGTCCTACTACCTCTGAACTGATAGAATAGTAATTCAACTGGATAAGGATGTGGGCAGATGATCTTCCATGCGGAAAAATGCCCAACTTATGTACATAAAAGCTACAAGTGTATTAAGATTATCATTTATTCAGGATGCATAATCTTCGCGTATGCTTCCGTTATATGGCTCTGTCTTTATGATAAACTCTGCTTCAACTGTGCCCTCATAATTTCATGTTTTTGTGGTTGTTGTTTCACCTTCTCGTTTCTTTCATGCAGAATACATATGAGACACTATTTTTCATTGTGGATCTCCATGCGGTATGCTTGAGCTCTTCTTATCTTTTAATGTTTCAAGAACTCCTGATCTCAGAAATGGAACTCTTTACCCTGTGTGGTAGTGTCAACACTGCACTATCCTTTGCATGATTGTTCATTCTACATCTGTTGCAAACATCACTTGAGTTAATAATTTCGATAGTTTCACTAGTTAATTTTTTTTTTTTAAGTTTGTTGCTTTGGCCTGAATTATTATTAGATGGCAATAAGAGGCTAAAATAATTCCTGACGCAACTAACTAAACATTGGGATAGTAGTACTTGTTTATATAATCACTACAAATTTTTCATGGGGATCAACATTTGCTAAAATGGCTGAAATTTGTAGCATGCCATTTCTCTTCAGTTTCTGATGTTTAAAGTATAAGCTATCATATTAATTTTTGTAACTTGATAAGGTGATGATTCTTTAATGTTAAGCTTTTGATAAATTTGACGCTGTGTACCAGCTAACCCTGAAAACTTCATCTTTGATCTATTTCTTGCTGGTGATACTTATACTCCCTTCTGTTACTGGCAGATAACTTTGCCCTATGAAACTCAACAATTATCAAAAGCAACGAAAGATACTGCAGCTCTTTATTTGGCCTGTGGCGTGGATACTTCCAAGGTCTACCTTCTTGTGCTAGTTTAAGAATATTTTTCGCCTTCCCGTTCAGTAATATTCAGTCCGTTTGGATCAGTACTAGATTGGATTTGATTATATGAATAATTGCAATTTGACCTCAACTCCCCTCATTATATTTACTTGCACAATAAAAAGAACATTAGTGCATACCTAATTTTCTCCCACTTTCAAATATCTTAATTTTTCTTTTCTATCTTTTTCAAATTTAAAACCCAAATTTTCAGGCAAGTCTTGATCTGAACAGTCGAGAAATGTCTATGCATCGCACTCTGTCTAACTTTCAACTGTAGGCTTCAGTCTTTGTGCAGTCTCATGTGAGTGCTCATGTGGAGCTGATGTGGTTGCTGAGTTCTGCAACTCCAATTGGTTGGCTCAATAGGATGATTCAGTTCAAAGAGAAATCACGAAAAGCGGTGAGTTTTTCCTTTTTCTATTCCAAAAAATACTTTCCTATACTGTCACACGCTTCATTTCATTATTGGATTTAGAAACAATATTTTGGAGCAACGAAAGCATAGACAATCATCATTTTGTTTTTTACATCTGGTCAACATAAGTGCATTTTATAGATTTAAAAAGAGGTAAGAAGAAAAGGTGCATTTTAGAAACTTTGATACATGTTGATTATGATGAAAAGCAAGACAGAAGCAATGTCGTTGAAAATAAATTTCATTACATTTAACTTCTGGATAAAATAAGTACACTATAGAACTTTCGGTAGATTATTAGGTGGAAGAACTTTACCACTAAATGATAGATTGTGTGGCGCCAATTTTCCCAATTCATTTACTATATTAAATTCCAATATTTATTGCAAGAATATATTTAACCCCAAGTTTGGTTAGGTTATTGAAAGATTTATAGTCATATTATTTTATATATTTATATCTCTACGACAATACTTCTCAAAATAGTAATATATCCACTTCTCAATGATAGGGGCATGATGAGTGAAATAAATTTTAGACATTTACCTGTGTCTTTCATATGTGATTACTTTGGATTTGGGTGATTACTTATGAACCCGAAGGCATAAATCGAGCATATTGTTATCTTAATTCGAAGCCAAATAGATATTTGAAACAAAGTGTAAGAAATTGGAACACCACGCCACAATAGATATCAAAAGTTTCAATCTAATTATATTGAAATTTATTGATAAGAGAGATGGCATAAACTTTCGATAACCCAATGGATTATTTTTGCATAATTTTGCATCATGCTGTGTGTTTGTAGCAAGTCATCAAGAGGTTTGATGAAGATATTTCCAGTAAACTACAAATTCAGCAAGACCATTTCTTGAAACTCTTATACACAGTGTTGGGCCAAAATTCATCACTGGGGTAAATTAATTCATATGCAACAAAGAAATGGGGAAAATTCGAGCCACATCTTCGACATCTTATTGATATACCTGCTCTATCTAGGAATTTTCCTGAACTTTTGCAGTTTGAGTATGATGAGAAAGTAAAAGAGCTCTTGACTTGAACTTCTTAATAGATTGTTTGTATAAGATTGCTTGAGAGTGGCATTCTTGTGTCATATCATTCACATAAACAAAGGTATTGTAATAATACTCCAGGCAAATCAATTGCGTACAAGTTTATTGATATTTAAATCTTATACTGTATTATAAATTCTTGCTATATGAGATTCCTAACTTGAGATTGAGCTCTATTCTTGCCCCATTCTCTCCACAGTGCCAAAACTTGCAAGCATTAAAATTGATTGCCTCACAGGGATAATGAACTTTGATTGCACCCCACAATTTTTTGGTGTACCCCCTCTAATAGTGGTTGGCTAGCTTTCAGTGCAACCTAAATGGAACGTAGTTATAATTAAAAGTCTAAAAAATAAAGTACTGATAATGAAATGCACTTTAATTTATCTATATTTAGTTTATTTATAACCCAGCTTTATTGGAAGCATTGGATTGACTATGTTTCACCGTCTTCCGTGCACTTACATCCTTTATAGTATTCTATGTTTATGAACCTCGAAAAGGCATACCTTTTGTTTGTCACGGAGTGCCATCATTATTACATTGACTGTATTACATTTCATTTTTGTGTTTAGGGAGATGAAAATGTAGGGGTCGGACTTCTCACTTATCCTGTGCTGATGGCTTCTGACATTCTATTATACCAGGTAATTTCTCATTTTCTATACTAGAGCCTCAGTAGCTCCTCTCAATGCTAAAAGGGTAGTTTATTGGCATACATTGTGTATGGTGAAGTTAGAAGGCAGGCAATCTATTGATTCACATTATTTATTTCTTCTGATTGTATTTTCCCCATGATATTGTTATGTATCTGTTGCCTGAATATTCATGATCCTTGTTGACTGTAGTACTCCTCTGCAGTCTGATTTTGTCCCTGTTGGTGAAGATCAGAAACAACACTTGGAATTAACCCGTGAAATAGCTGAGCGAGTTAATAACTTATATGGTGGGAGGAAGTGGAAGAAACTAGGAGGGTAAGACACTTCAAGATTTGAAGTTTTGTGTTTTCTTTCTTTACCTATTCTTCGATACTCGGGAACTAAATTCTTTCTCTAATGACTTGTGGTGAAGGCGAGGTGGCAATCTTTTTAAAGTAAGTTGTCACTTGTATCAGATGCTTGATGCTATTTATAACTAAGCACATGGCTAAATAGTTGGATTAACTTGTGGTCTGATAATATGTGAAAATAGGTTCCTGAACCCCTTATTCCACCGACTGGAGCTCGTGTGATGTCCCTTACCGATGGTCTTTCCAAGGTTCTGGGTTTTCTAATTTTTTGCTTTCGTGATATTATTATTTATGCAACAAAAGACATTTGATGCATAAGTGAAAAGTATCTCAAATACATTTACTTATTTTTCCTATTAGATGTTATACAAATAGTCACACCTTTACAGAAGAGCTAACTCTCTCTTAAGAAAATAAAATATTAAAGGTATTAAAAAAACTTTAAAATGGTTCTTTTTGCTGCTTTCATTTTTAGCTTTTCTGGAGACCTACATGTCATTTCTGTGAAAAACTAATGTGTATGATGATAAATCTCTAGGAGAGTGGTTTCTCGGATTTATCCTAAGACTTATTGTATTATTTGTATTTGATCTTTGTCTGCAGATGTCGAAATCCGCACCATCTGATCAATCTCGAATCAATTTGCTTGATTCAAAAGATGTGAGTTTCACATTTTTCTTCTTCTCATCACCACAATATTTAGGGCTAGTGGAGCCTTCATTTACCAGAGAGAGACCCAAAAAAAAAACTCAAGCTTGTGGATAGGCATGAAATTAGTTCGTTTATATTATCCGCAAATTAGATATTTTTAGTCCTGATTTGGTTTGCTTCTTTTGTAGGTAATAGCCAACAAAATTAAACGTTGCAAGACAGACTCATTCCCCGGGTTAGGACTATTTCATGCTCAAGTTGTTCTTGTTCTTTTTTTTTAGCAACACAGGCACATTTATATTCTAAACGCACAACGCTGGAATTGTACAAGCAATTTAGTTTGATTACTGAGCCCTAACTTCCTGTCCCCTATCGCTGTTCAAAATTATGCAGCTTGGAATTCGATAATCCAGAAAGACCGGAGTGTAACAACCTTCTTTTGGTATATCAACTCGTTACCGGAAAGACAAAACAGGTATCTTATCTCGCACACTACATGACGTGTTGCATTCGCTTAACTCTAATTGACAAAGTGTAGTTTATGGGTTAGTGGAATTTATGCGGTTTGTAAATCTAAGAACTAAGGGTGCTTTAAATGTCCAATCTTCATCAGACATGAAAATTCAACTATCATTATGAAGCTAAGAATATTGCTAATGCAATGTGTAGTTCTATAAAATTAGGTACTCCACTATTTGTAGATGGAATAATTTTGGGGAAAACTATTGTAAATGGATCAAGTTCTTGTGTTGCATTGACGTAATAGTTGTACATTAAGCAATTGCCTTCTGGCAATGCATATTTGATTGTTTGAATTGGTGATTTCCCAGATATATTACTCTCTCTCAGTCTCTCACTTCTGTTGTTCTACCATTTTACATAAGCTTATATATACTCCTAATAAACAAAATTTGATAGATTTATTTTCCTATTATTATTTGTGCAGGAAGTAGCAGAAGAATGTGAAGATATGAACTGGGGAACATTTAAGATTGTGCTTACGGATGCTTTAGTTGATCATTTACATCCCATCCAGGTAACTTCCGAAGATTTACATTATTGTTTCATAACCATATTTGCTGACTGCAAAGTTTTGATTCTGAACCGACTAAACTGTTCCACTTTCATGTCTGAGTAATATATTATGACTCGTTCTAAATTTTGATTATCTATTGGATCCCAGTAAGAGAGTACAATATAAAACCTTTCATATACACATAGGTTTCCAGTTAACATTTATCAAAAGATATTCAAGTCCGTTTCCACAACCACAAAGATATATACATGAAACTAGCATGTAGATCTTGTTTGCGTCTGTTAAAGTTTTTCTATCTCCAAGAAGACAAAAAGGACAATCTTAGGTAACTTGCTTTCACAATAAATCATAAAAGGTAAGCTTATATTAATGTCAGTTTGTGTTTCTTCCTGCTCACCATAAACTACCAATGTTTGCTCTATAGGTTCGCTACGAAGAGATCATGTCTGATACCACCTACTTGGACAACATTTTGGCCGAGGGCGCTATTAAAGCTTCGAGTATTGCTGATGTTACTCTAAAAAATGTCTATCAAGCAATGGGATTTTTGCGCAGATGAGCCGCCATAATGTTACATGCAATGGCTTAAAACTCAAATCCAATGCTACTGCATGAAGCTAATGATGAGAAATCAATTGTTTCCCGGATACAGATCATTCATCAGACTGATTGGATCTTCTTGGAGTCTTTTTATAGCAATATTCTTTAAAGCTCTACTCCAATTCTTTTGAACTCCGATGTTTACTTGATAAAAAAAAAAAACAAAGTTTCTTCTTTTTAACGTTAAATTTCCATGTTTAAAATATAATCCGTTTGTTTAATCGACTGACCCGACCTAAGGGACTTGACAAACCAACTGGAATAAGAGTCTGAATAAGTTTTTTCCTGATGTATTTGAAGATCTATTGAAACAAAATTGGTCAAAGGGATGACATTTTATTTAGGAGGGGACATATTTAAATTTATGAAATTTTTAGAATCCATACTCGCTGAATCATTTAAGCATTTGTCTTAAAAAAAAAAAAAAAAAAGTCGTTAGAACATGAACATGATTATAATAAAATAAAACCCATGTGAATGAAAATGCGCTTGTATAAATATTTTAAGGCAAGTTAGCCGGTGGAAAGCACGACGTAAGCCAATAGCTCACAATAAAAGGATTTCACACCTTATATCACCTCATTAAGCAACAAAATCAAAATCCAAACCAATATACGGAATGCACACAAAAACTCTGTTCTATATATACGCAATCGGCACCCTGTTCTTCTGCATCACTTTGACCCTCAGTTTGTCATCCATTCTCCAAACCCAACCAAGAACAGAAAATGGCACAACAAAATCAACCGGAAACCAAGATCGCAGAGACCTTCTACATCTCCCACGGCTCACCTACCCTGTCAATCGATGACTCTCTCCCAGCACGTCACTTCCTAAAATCCTTCCGTCAAAAAGTCTTCCCCCAAAAGCCCAAATCCATCCTCATCATCTCCGGCCACTGGGAAACCTCCGATCCAGTCGTCAACTCCATCTCCGGCCCACTCTCCACCATCTACGACTTCTACGGCTTCCCTGACAAGATGTACAAGCTGAAATACCCCGCCCCGGGCTCACCCGACCTCGCTGGCCGGGTCCTCACCCTGCTCAAACAATCCGGGTTCAAATCCGCGCGCGTGGACAAGACGCGCGGCCTGGACCACGGCGCGTGGGTGCCTCTGATGTTAATGTACCCTGACGCCGAGATTCCGGTCTGCCAGCTGTCGGTCCAGACGAACAGGGATGCGAGGCATCATTACGAGGTGGGGAAGGCGCTGAGAGAGCTCAAGGATGAGGGGGTTCTGATACTGGGGTCGGGAGCGGCGACTCATAATTTGAGGATGATTGATAGGACTAGCGGGAGCGGAGTGGCGAAATGGGCGTATGAGTTTGATACCTGGATCAAGGAGAAGCTGGAGGAAGGGAAGTATGAGGATGTTAATGATTATGAGGACAAGGCGCCCTATGCTAAGGTGGCACATCCGAGTCCCGATCATTTTTACCCGCTGCACGTGGCGATGGGGGCGGCTGGGGACGGGACCAATGGGGAGCTTGTGCATGGGAGCTGGAGCTTTGGGACACTGTCGTATGCTTCCTATAGGTTTGGAGTGAAAGATAACTAACTAGGAAAAGAGTTTAAGTTTACTTATCGATCAAGGTTTCGGGTTTGGGAGGGAGTAAAAAGTTTGAACATGTTTGACGTAGACTAGTAGTGTATGTATGAATAGTATGTAATTCAGGAAGAATTCCATCTTCTTTATTTGGCATCTCCTTTGTATGTATAACGGTGTATGTAATTCAAATCTTCATTTCGCTCATCATTGAATTCTCCATTGTTTCTTATACTTTCTTCCCTTGGATTTTGAGCATATTGATCCAAACACGTAAAATTCTTGTTAATTTTTTTATTATGTTCTTCCTCCAGTTTTCGACCAATTTGTTATTGTTTGTTGCGTAGTTGTTTCTGAGGAAGTATTTGTTTTGTATATCATGAGACGGTATTAATATAGAGCTTGATATTTTTCAGGTTATCAAGCCTCCTGTGTTGAAGCATCTATATCGTCTACTTGTATCGTTATCTTCAGAGACACAAGGGAATTTTCAGCAAGAATTTGGCTCACATGAATTTGGCATAAACTCTGAAGATTTCTGCAAACTCTCTCCTATACTCTTCAAAGAACTGGAGGAGAGATTTGAACAGTGCTTTTCGATATGTAATGCTTCTGATCACACGGATCTTGGAGGGGGTCTATATGATGCAGTTGAAGTTATGAATCTTTTACTGAGATGTTGTATTGTACTATTGGCTTTAACTAGTGATAATGAAAATCCTATACCGGAAAAGGGGAAGGTTCTCTTAATGATAATTACAAGAGTGAGTTCGGTAAATTTATCAGACAAAATTGGGGAGCATGCTTTTGTGTTTGAGAAGTCAGCTCACAGTGAGTCACTTGAAGGTGATAATTGTTTCAGTAAATCAGCTGTGAACTCCAGTGCCTCTGTACGCTCTCCAGTGCCTCATAATCCACTTCTTTATATCAAGTCTACAATTCTTGAGGTAATTTTACCACCTTACCATGCAAAGGCTTGATCTATATACTTGCTCGGTAGGAGATGGAACTTTTTGTATGGTATGCACAAGAATTTATACGTATACTGTTTTATGGTACCCTGTCAAAAACTGATTTATGTAACAACTTTTTCCTGTTGTGGCTTAATCAAACAGTCATTATGTATTATGTGGCTTTATTTTGAGGTGCCATATTGAATTGCAGCTGGACCTGAAACTAAAATCATAAATTTCAGTTGGATAGCTTTCCTATTTATTTACAAAGAACTCGGAGAAACTATTTCAGCCTGGTTTGATATGCTTTTTTACCTGTCAATAACGATCAGTAAGTTCACCTTAATTATTTGAAACAAATATAGTTGTTAACTGGAGATGCCGGACTGGGAAACTATATATCGCATAATATCATGCTAATTTCTTGAAATGCTCTTGATGTTAACTGCTTTTAATTTTGAACTCACCTCTTGTTTAATCTGTTAGCGTTTTCTACATTTTCCCTGAATGTTTGCTCTGACTTTATCTCATGATAATGAAAGTAGATATAACTTGTGGAGGTTATATTGCCTTGGGTCCACCCTCCACAAGTAATTTATAGAGTAGACAATTCAACCTGGGATCCTAGTGAAATGTGAAGTTCACAAAATCATGCTAGACCTTTGCACTCGCCATTGTAAACAGTCTGAGTAACCACATGTATAAGTCCAGCATTTCCCCCCTGCCCCGTAGACATCTGCTCAGCAGACACATGCACACAATGCATGGACAACTCACCGGCGGACGGTCAGTATTAAATCAGTGAAGGTTTTTTTTTACTTAAATAAAAACCTTACATGCACGCAGTTTTATTTGGTTTGCTTTGAATTACAAGAGTCTGTTTCACAAGAAAATTACATCTTGAACATTGATCTTTTTTAATATTTGATCAGATAGATGCCTTTTTGTTAGATCAGATCTACTATGTTGAGCTTAGTTTTTCAGCTTATCATTTAATTGAATTCCTACATGTGTCTACAAGTCTTTACTAGTCCATAAATAAAAAAAACTCTTACTAAAAAATTGAATAAATTTCCCTCAAAATAAAAAGTAGTCTCTCATACATTTAATTAATATTCACCAAACACATTTTTCCTAATCTAGCTAGCCTTTTGATTAAATTTTCGGAAAGTACCGTATTTAATGAAAATACGCAAATTTATGGGGAACATATGTAAGTTCAATTTTTCCGTAGGGCTACCAGACAAAATTCCCCACCAGCCCACTTACGTCAAAAAGCTGTTTATAGTAGACAATACAAATTACAATTGTTCGAACTAAATAAAATCAAGGTCGTGACGCGTGGACCCGGTTGCGCTCGCAGGTGATCCGAACCCGGACGTGTTCGCTGTGAATAAGCCGGAATTGATAAACCGACGATACGTCCGGGAATTAGGTAGCTCCCTTTTTCCTTTTCCGGTGGTCATTAACTCAGACAGACAAGAAAAAAAAAAAAACCTCTTTATAATTTATTTTTCTCACTCCCTCCCTAATTTGTGTCTCTGCGTGAAAAAATCCCAAGTCATCTTTTGGTCATCTCAAAACCCTAAACTATACACTTGTTCTTTTGCTCTCATATACAGCCAATTCACCTCCAGAATTTGGTGTTGAGCCGTTTGTTTCTGTGTAGGTTTTGGTGAGTGATGGATAGGTTTCAGTTCTGATTCAATTCTCTTGCTGAATTGTGATTTGTTATCCTTTTGTTGTTTTGATGGTGATTGATTGACTGTTTGTTTTGCTTGTTTTGTTTTGATTGAAACAGCTGGTTGATTGAATTTGAGGCCTGAATGATAAGGTTTTGCTGATCATTTTGGTGATTCTGCTGTGGCAGATTGATTTTGTTTACAGAATGGACATGGTTGAACGATGCAAGGTGAATTCTGTTTCTTCTTTATTATTTTTCTTAGCAGTTTGTGTACTGTTTCTGAATTCTGGTGGTAGAGGTGATTGTTTGGTTTTCTGGTTATGACCTGTGTTGAATTTGGTAAGGTTAAGCTGTGATGCTTGAGCTGGAGATGGGTGGTTTTAGGATTTTTTTTGAGTTGTTATGTTTGGAGCCATGCAGAATTCGTTTATAACATGTAGGATTGTTTGTATTAATGCTTTGTGTGGTTAAAGTTTTTTTTTTTTTTTTTCATACATGCTTTGTTAATTAATGCTGAGGTTCGTTCCTTTGAGATTACAACGGCCTCAACGGTTTAAGTGAATAAGTGATTTTTGTTTTTTAAACTTTAGACCTAGAATCATGAAATCTGATTGCTCTAATTGGTCAAATGTCATTGATTGTTTAGGGTTCCTTTATCTACTTTTGGGTATCTAATCTGAAGTTAATGTGATCAGCAATTTACGTATTAAATCTTATTCTTATTGTAGAAAAGTATACAATGATCTTTCATTGAGATTATGCACTATGTGTATGCAGTAAAATGATATACTTTTTTGATACCTTGTTACCTTTCTTGGTAATTATTGTTCTAAGGGGTGTTCTATAGTCACTGTAGGAAAGTGATTTGTGGTAGACGAGACAAATATAGTACTTGTGTCAAATCATTTCCCAGCCTTACCTTGTCGCTTTAATTCCTTAAATAGTTCACATATGGGCTCAGTTGACATTCTGTTTCCTGCAAAAAGTAAACTGCATGGTTGGTTCTGGCATTTTCCCCTATGATAACATTAAGAAAATTCCTAATTTCTCTCAGATCTCTCTGTGGAAATTATTCAGTTTATGCTCACGTGATCCTTTTGGCAAGAACAAAAAGGAGTATACCACTGATGCTGATAAGGCTTTTGCTGTTGAAGAATGGACTGTACACCACGGTAAAGAACCTAGTGCTTCTATTGGTCTCCAAAAATGCCATATTTCATGGGATGATGGTGAAAACTCATATGAGGCTGGATCTCTGTGGTGGAGGTAATTGATAACCATACACACTGTCAAGTCTATCATCGATGAGAGAGGTAAGCCCCGTTACATTTCGTCTAATTTATGACTTTGTATTTCCTTGACTTAATTACATTCTGTTAAGCTCTTTTAAGGTGGTTCTCAATTACTCAAACTTGAAGTACAACAAAATTAGTGAAGACTTTAGAATGCTTCTGTATTCTTCAAAGATAAGATATATGGCAATGATGTTCCTGAGAATGGACATTGTACTAATTAGTAACACTCAGGTCTTTCCACTAATCCTAAGATCCCATAGATAAGGTTTAAACTTCTTGGTACTGTCTTAAACTAATGGGTAATATCTGAAGAAATGGCAGGACTTGCATGTAGTGCTATTTACTAAGGTCTGTGCATGAAGTTTAAAAGTAGATATGAAATCCATACCACTGGTTTGCAGAGGATAGAATAGCACAAATCTTAACATATTTCACGTTTCAAAAAATTGACTCTTAAGTTTAGAAGTTAATCTTGTACTGTACCAAAGTATCTTCTACACTTCCTATTGTTGAAAATTCATTTCATATGACAAAATCTGTAGGTCTTAAAATTCTTCTAGCCATCCAAATGTTCGAGTTCAATAACAATACAAGGACATGGTTGACCAAATTGGTCAATTTGGCAATTTTTACTTTTAAAGATCCCATCCCATGTAAGTTGTCAGATTCATTGCCATTTGTGATGAACTTAACTATTTAAGTATTATTTTTAACAATTATTTCAATATCTTGCTGGAAATAATAAAAGGAGAAAAGATACAATCCTATTCCCTATCTGTTCTCTCGGCTGGTTGCTAGTACCTAGTGCACAAGTCTGGAGTGATTTTTCCACTTGCTACTTTGCTACATAAGTTTACCTCTCTTTAGGATAACCTCTGAGAAAATTTTAGTTATTTAGAATTTAAACTAACAGTGACCCACGGGGATACTCGAGTGCTACTCGTATTACCCTGAATCTTGGCTTTGCTTGATGTCTAATTTTATTAACCGAAAAAGGAAACAATCTTCACGTACGTGATTGCTACTATAAGAGAAATATGTTATATTAAAATGTTTGTACAACGTAATGCCAACTAGTCAGACAAATATCGAAGAGTATGAAATAAAATTGTAAATAACCAAGTCCAAAAGCCTAGAAGTTGTGAGGTATAAATGGTCACCACCATATGTAAATACTACTAGTAAATAAGAAGGTAGTTCTGGAAACTTATTTCCCAGATCTGGATCTAAAATTCTATTTTCAACTAAAGGCGTGCATAAAACCTTTCACCCATGCTGCACCACCATTGCTTTCCCGGAATGCCCTGGTCACAGGGAATAGTGCATGGATGAGCGCAGCATACTCCGTTGCAATTCCATCGTGGTCTAGGCAGAATCCAGGATACAATCCCAGGATTGCGCTGGGACTGACAGCACTTGTTTTACTCATTTGACCTCAACTCTCATCTCTTTACTTATGGAAGTTAAAATCTCATAACTCTAGAGTTGGGACTGTTTCAAACATTTGTTTAGCATTTATGGTAGATATGTGAATACTTTTCACTCCGAACAAGAAAAGTACAGATTATATGCATAGAATAGATTAAATTTCACACTTGTGTCTGCATTTTGGTGAGATGGAATGCCACCAAAATAACAATATCATAAGAATGCATAATTACTAATATTAGAAACTGGCATGGACAAAGCCTGTTGAATATTCTCGGCTGCTTAGATGTCTGTTAGTGTCTGTTTTGTGTTGGCGATAAACTCTTTATACCATGATGCTGATAATTTGGGAGTTCTCATGAGGGTAGGAAAATCGACATAGTGAAGTCCAAATCTTATGGAAAATCCATCTACCCACTCAAAGTTGTCGAGCAATGACCAAGCAAAATACCCCCTCACATCTGCTCCTTTTCTGATAATCATGAGAAATACAATTTTAGACATACAAAATTCAAAAGGAGATAGATCTCATGGAAACATTAACATGCCTTGCTTGTGTTCTAGTGTATTTTACCATATAATTAAGGGTTTACGCATGTCTATGGAAATCTGAAACTAAACTAACACAAAAATGAGGGACTATAGAATTAATTAGTACCATGACAATGAAATGACAATTTCATACTGAGAAATCATATACCTTATTGCCATTGCCAAGGAATGCAAATAGCAACGCATGTACTCCACTCTTTTGATATCGTCGAGGAAATAACGTGAAGATGCATTTATGTCATTCTTAACGCCAAGACCTGCGATAGTTTTCTTCTCCGATTTAATATCTTTATGATAGTTTTAATTTTCAAAGCAACATTTTCTTTACAAACCGTTCTCCGTGATGAACATTGGTGTGTTGTTGTATCTGTCCTTTATGTATGTCACGATCTTCTCCATTCCTTGTGGGGTTTCATATATCCAGGAAAGGTCAGTCTGCACAACAATATTTCATGATTTTAATTTCTTCATAAAGAGTTCAATATTGTTCAAATCGAAATAAATTACATTAGCTCACTCACAGATTCACCAATGCTTGCTCCATCTCTCATTGCAGTCCTGAGTGCATATCCTTCCAGTTTGGAAACTCCCGGCTCCCCTGATTTACATTTGGAATATATGCAATCTTTGCTGTAGAAACTTGTGTAATGATTTATGCCAATGAAGTCCAATTTTTTGTCCATACTCTTTACATCTTTTGAAAATTCAGGCAACAGAGGTCCTAGTAGTTCCTGCATCTCTTCTGGGTACTTTCCATATATTATAGGGTCCAAGAACCTGCGTTATTTATTATTTATTGAAAATTCAGTAGAATTAATGTAGACATGCAGTCACCCATGGTGTGATTGATACAAACAACTTATTACCATGCAAAGCACACGCTTACCAGTTCATGTAGAATGCTTGAGCTCTCTTTGCTGCTGACTTATCCTCTACTGAATTGCTATATGGCTCAAACCAAACAGCATTCATAACAATGCCTATGATCCCTCCTTGTTTATTCTGCATTTTTTTCCCAACAATTTTATATGCTTTGTTATATTTGCGTAAACAAACCATGCATGCTTGCAAAATTCATGTCTGCAAAATAGGCAGCTGAATGTACCTGATATTTATCTCGATAAATCTTGACAGCTGCTGAATGAGACAAGATCATATTATGTGCTGCCATGAGAGGCTCTTCTTCTGAGTTCCCATGGCTGCAGTTACCGTACGAGCCAGAGCAGCGAGATGGCGGATATATCCCTGATCTATATCCACGAATTGCCATGACATTTGGCTCATTGAAGGTCACCCAGTATTTCACGTTGTTCCCAAAATATTTGAAGCATATATCTGCATAGAATGCAAAATCTTTCCTGGAAGAGCGTCGGATACAACATGCATGTTAGCAGATGACATTGTCTTCGCTCTATTGCAGGTAATTTTATTCACCACTTATTGGTTAAATTCAGCAACTGTTGAAATGATTGTGACATACTGTATATTTGGGCTAAGCCATGCTCCATATCTCTCTTCAAGTTCTTGGGGTATGTCATAATGTGTCAAAGTAACAAATGGCTGAATCCCTGTGTTTATGATCAGCTTTAAAATTTAAAATATCTGAAGAAAGATATGTCCATCTTGTGCCTATTTCTATTCAAGTATGAAGAGCATGTGGTATGTGTTTGTGTGTGCGTCTTTTTGATTGTGACCTTTATTCAGGAGTGCGTCGATAAGCTTGGTGTAATAATCAACTCCCTTCATGTTTATCTTTCCGTATCTTCCCTCTGGAGAAAAAAAAAAAAATGATCATCAGTGAAGTAACCATAAAACATGCAGAAGAAAGAGTAGACCTTGTTCTTACTAGGAAGAACCCTCGCCCATGATATGGAAAATCGGAAACTGTTTACACCTATATTCTCCATGAGACCAATGTCCTCCTGTTCTTTCAGATAATTAAAATAACCATGATGAAATCAATAATATAAGATGTTTAAATTCTCTGTCTTGATGAGACGGAATGGGCCTTGTTTCTGTTTGAGTTTTACAACTCTGATATGAAATGAGAATAAATGAAGTTAAAATGTGTTAGTCTACCTGATAAAGATGATACTGATCCACGGCAATATCTCCATTAGTCCCGTCCAAGATGTTACCTGCACCATATTTAATTTGTGCCCAGTTTATTCGCGACCCTATGAAAAGGTTTCCTTCGTTCTACACCTCCTATATATTGCACACTTATCACTCACAATCATGATTCCGGATGTGACTAGTAGATACGGTGTTATGGCGGTTCACCATGAAACGCCGTTTTGTTTTTTTATAGCTCATTTTAGTTCACTTAACCGAGTGTTGTATCCTCCTCCTCATGTCACTCATGTAATATGGTAGTATATTTTCAAATCAAATATAGACTCAGTGTGTTACTTATTAGTATACCGGAGATGAGATAATAATTGTATATGTATGTACTTGCCAGGTTTGTGTGCAAAAGTGTCCCAATTGCTAGGCCCCTTCCCATCAATGGAGTTAGCTCCTTCAAACTGAAGCAGAAATCAAAGAGAAAAGGTTAAATTAAACAGTAAGCGGCACAGTTACAGAAGCGTAATGAATGACATGAAGAAGGTAAATTACCTGATACGAGGAAGAAGCTGTTCCGTAAAGGAAGTTGTCCGGGAATGAAGAAGAAGAAGGAGAACATTCTTTCAAAGCTACCACCACTGAGTTTCTTTTGTTCATCAGCATCATCATCAACAACAGATAAAATGAGTAGTTCATTAATACTACTACTCGTACATAACTAGAGACGCACATTTTTACAAGAAAAATTGATGCGATGAATGTGAGAGAAGGCTAGGCCAGGACAGGTGATGATGATTTGCTAAAGTACCCAAGCCATATATATAGATGACATTTCACTGATTTCTTCTAGTTTGACAAGAGGGCAACCAATATAATTTTAATTAAATGCCAAAATAGTACTCTAGATTTTTCTTGACAAGACAACAAGATGGGGACGCTAAAATTATGTGGGAATTGATGCTTCAGTTTTTATTTATTTATAGATTGACTTATTTTAGTGCAAACACCCTACTCTTTTAAAAAAGAAAACAAGTAATTATAAGGGCGTAAAAAAACGCACACATCAAAACTCACGGTTAATTGAATATTTAAACTACTATTCAATATTAGCCCAAACATACTACTATTTTTTTTTGAAAATAACACTTCATTAACTAGTTGGAAAAAGTTACAGAAGTGTCATTTACGACACTGACCGTTCGAGAATAAGAGTTCGAAACATCCAAATTTACAGACCCTTGTAACCAAGTAGGACAAACATCAAATATAAACAGACGACTAGGATGTTGTCCATTATTTGCCGAAATATCCGCTCCCCGTTGAAAATGAGCTGCTCGAGCACCTTTCTTAGCCAGGAGATCAGCCACGGAGTTGCACTCCCGGTACACGAACTGGAACTTCACCATCTGCAGTTGACCCATGAGTTTCCACGCTTCCCGAACCACTGGCCTGTGTCGCCACCCCACTGCTTCCCTCCTGCTAATGGAATTAACAACAAACATTGAGTCAGAACATATTTCCACATGAGTATAGCCCAACTGCAACGCAAGCTGCAGCCCCACTCTTACAGCCATTAATTCTACTATATTATTGGTAGTTATACCAGCATAAGCATAGGCAGCTCTAATAAACTTCCCATTCCAAGTTCTAAGGATACAACCCAACCCGGCGTTACCTGGATTTGCTAACGCCGAGCCATCCGTATGTATAACAACAAAATGAGGAAGTGCATTAGTCCACCTACATGTAACCAATTTTTGCTTTGGTCGTACCTGTACATGAAGTTCTCCATTTTCCCTAAGGACCCGTTGAAATCTTTGAATTAAAACATGCACAGATACAGACTCATTTCGAAAAAGAACCTTATTTCTAGCCTCCCACATAATCCATGCTAGGATAAGAAAAGATCTAACATGTTCCCAACTAACCTCAGGGGAAGTAAGAAAAAAAGAGACCGGATGATGGAGCATGCAAGATAACAGAGATGGAGGTAAACACCAAGCTCGAAGAGATGCAAATACAAGACAATGTAAAAACAAATGATCCTGACTTTCCTCAGAAGTATGACACAAACTACAGAGTGGGGAAGATATAACATTTCTGTCATGCAACCAAACTGCAGTAGGTACTATACCATGCAACAAATTCCAAGCAAACAACTTAATTCTAGGCCATAACTTAAAATTCCATATTCTTTGCCAAGGCCAAGCAGGAGTAAGATCAAGTTTCTGAATAAGCACATTATATGCACTTTTTATTGTAAACATGCCAGACTTATCCCATGGCCAAATCAGAACATCAGTAGTATTCCCAACAGAAGGTAAAGGCACAGATAAAACTTGTAAAACTATCTCTTCTGGCAAACAAGTATACAATTTAACCACATCCCAAGTGCCATTAACAATAAAATATGAAACCTTAATTGAAAGATCAGAAGGAATAGAGTGGACAAAGTCCAACAAAACATGTGAATTACACCACCTATCCAACCAGAAACTAATAGAAGCACCATCACCTACACCCCATCCTAATAAGTGTCTAAACTTAGCCCTATGCCTAACCAATAACTTCCAAAACCAGCTGTGAGAGCCCAAAACTTCAGCAGACCAGATATCAGAGTGAGGGTAATATTTTGCTTTATACACCTGAGCCCATAATGTATGAGGGGAAGTAATAAGTTTCCACAAGAGTTTAAACTGATAAGCTTCATTTAAAACTGTTAAATTCCTGATCCCCAAACCCCCAAAGTGTTTAGGTAAACAAATCCTATCCCATCTCATTCTAGCCCTTATCCCAGAAGACCTGTTCACATTCCAGAAAAAATACTTATTATACTTATTGATTCTAGCAATAATGTTACTACTATTCATGGATTCATACATTTAACTTTTGAGGCAAAGATTTTTCTGTCTTTCTTGCACTTCAGGGAGTACACTAAACAAGCCAGGGAGATCGAGTACTGATTTTCTTTTCTTTTAAGCAAGGTTCTTGCTAGGTATTTCTATCCCCAAAACCTTCCCTGCTGCTATCTCTACGTTGAACATGCTACTGGGTAAAATTGTTCACATTAAGCATATATGATCCCTTAACTTACTAAGAATACTACAAACAAGCTACTTACCCCCTGACAGAACGTTGTTATAAGCATTCCGTCTACTTGGCAACACTAATGTACTTATACTCGGAGAGTTTTTTTGGTGTTACATTCTTGGTTACCTAGAGTGGTAGGATATTTTATAAACTTGACTTGAGAGGTTCCACATTCCACCTAGTACTACTAACAGAGCTGAACTGATCGCTACAGGGTAGGAATTCCCTAAACTCAGACCAATGTGTGCCGGCGCAGAGTAACAGCAACTAAACTAACCTTGAAAGTACCACGCATGCATAGAAACTGTATATATAGCACCTCTGTAATTATACAAATTTAACTCACACTACAGGCTATGGTTTTCTGAACGTAAATATCAGGAATCAGGAATAAATACGCTTAAGACTTAAGAGTGCAGTCCTAATGAACAATTCAAAACTCTGGATCATGTTAAATGAACAACAGATTTCGAATTCAACGTGAGTTAACAATTCGTCAGTTGTGATATAAACTAACAACACCAATGAAATTTAATCCTATCACAGTTCATAAGAAATCCACTTGCCTGGGTAACGAGGACACGGGAAGAATAGATAGCCTACGGTTCTGCTAGCTATTTGGATGGATTTCTCATTAACCAAAAATAAATGCATGTATCAGTTGCATCAACCAAAAGATAAGAAAGATAACATCCCAAGGCATCAAAAAACTTGTACGCTGCCAAAAATACCATATTGGCAGGCAGTAAATGTCAATGTTGATAACAAAAGTACATAATCAAATGGGCACAATTTAAAGTTATGATTGCGCCAAAACAATCGAAGAATGCCTGCCTAATACAGACGTTTACGACAACCTTTCGCACCACAGTAGCACGGCAACGCACGTATCTCTCCATCAGGCCCCACAACGCTGTCAATGGGGTATGCATAGTCATACGTCAGCTCCTGTAAAAAAAATAAAAATTAATTGGATTAATTTACCCCTTGGACAGGTAAATAAATAAATAAAACAGGTTTGATTAGGTCTTAGAAATAACCTTCAGCGGTGGTATATTATCTGCAGCAACAAGAACCACCCTTGCCTGATAGGGGTCATGGTGTTTGCTTAGCATACACTGGACAAACAAATTCGGTTCACAGCTATGATTAATGAACCGGGTTACATTGCCTGTCTGCCCTGCATCAATGCAGAATGGCACATTTTCTGGAATGTTTTCAGGTAGGTGCTTCTGCACGTGGGATGGAAGTGACACGTCCCCTAGTCGGCTCTGATTAATTGAATAGAAACTTAGGTTACCAAGAGTAGAATAACAAACAAGATGAGGAAAAGGAATTTCTAGTCCATTTGAATTCATTACAGATCAAGATGTTTGCTTTAAGTGAAGCTCAGCTAAAAAAACATACTAAAGTAAAGTTAAAAAAACAATGTCTTTCCATGTTGCACTTGCTGTATCATTTACTATACAATCTATGCAAACTTCTTGAAGGAAAAAAAATCAGGATTATAAATGCTACAGCCGAGAACATCATCATAAAGATTAAGGCCTCATCAAGACAAAATTGGTTTTCTAAAATATCAGAGCAGGCATGAAAATCACCTTCACTGTCATTCAAACATTCATTTCATTTTTCAGAGGTTGTAAAAACATACTAGAATGTGGAAGGTGTGGGTTGATTAAGGATGCGAAAACATGCGAGAATCTAAAGAGAAAAAACACTTGATCCTTATATAAAGCTATCTCGGTAACACATGAAATCACCAAAAGCAATTTATTAATATCATGAAATAATTAGATTTGCTATTACCTCTCGGCCGTCAAGGCCTTTCATGGTTTGTAGGCAGTCTATGTCCAATACATAGGAATTCTCAGCAGCACGATCCAAGTCTACAGTTTTCTTCATCAGACCAATATACTCACACACCGGAGCTCCAGCAGGTATTAAATCCCAAGATCTAACCCCCCAACCCTTCTTTTCTGTGCGGAATATCTGTAATTACAACATTGAAATGGAATAAGATTGCAGTTAGTATAGTATAACACACTAATAGTAAAGAAACTGGAAATATAGTCATGTATCATGCTCACCTCCAGACGGTACTTGGGCCTTTGAGAGGTCTTATTCACGCATTGTGGTCCACATCCACAATGTGGGCCACATTCAAAGACAACAGACTTTGGCTCCATTAATCTGCCACCATTCTTCGGGACATAAGGGAAGTCACCCCCATTGAACTTGGCACAAGCACAACTTTTTGAATCAGAACAAACTCCTTCACATTTACACCCCATCGGTGCAATCATAGGATCATCCACTTTGTCGTCGATCTTCATCTCCTTTATGTAGGTAAACCCTTGTGGTGGCATCGGCGAATCATCAACCCTATTAGTAACAGGGATAGGAATATCTTCTTGGCCTCCTGTAATATCTTCACATATCAACCCTTGAAGTCCAGATGTCAATTTAGGAACTTCGCGTCGCGAAAACTGAATTCGGTCATCTTTTAACAGAGGTGGCTGTCCTTCCCTTCGCTTCAATCGAAATCTGTACACTGTAAAACCAGACAGTCCTTTCTCTTTCCAGTACTTGACGACCTGATATAGTCCATCATATGTGTACACCTTCCCCACATAGCTATTACTATCTTCGCGGCCACGGATTACTCTAACTGGCACAGAGTAATCCATAGAATGTTTTAACCCCAAATTGCCACGTTTCAGCACTTGGTGACGGTTTTGCCTTTTGTCACGCAACAAGTCATTTCCCCCTTGGCCAGTGTAAACAATTTCTTCAAAATTGTCAAGATCATCTTCATATTGGCCGGACAATACAATAGATACGGTAAGGGGGAATTTATAGAGACTACGATTCACATCTTTACTAATTGGTTTGGCAATGTACTCAATACCACTCAACCAGTGGTTATGTAAACCAACAACGACCATCTCAGCCCGTGAGAGGAACTTGTGACCAACATCAATACCTGGAATATCACCAATTCGCTGCTGGCGGTGTACAGTGCAGTTTTCATTCTGCATTCTGCTCATCGCCTTTAGGTCAGGTCGCTTCTTCTTGGATTCTTCTACATCCGACGATTTTCCCCCCTTTTTCTGCTTTGATTTTGCCACCTTCAAGTCACCTCTCTTCTTAGACTTGTTGGATTTTTTGTTCTTAGCTATTTTTTGGTGTGCAACACATCTCTTCTCCTCCTCTTGAACAAAATGCAGGTGATACTTGTTAAATTTCCGGAGTGTTTCGGTAACAAGCGCGTGAGCATTTCCATTATCCACCCCATCAGCAGCAACTAGAGAAAGATCATCCGAATTAGAACCATTGGCATTGTTGCTACCCTCCTCATCAACACCACCACCACCACCAGAAGCAGCATTAACCTTGGGTTTCTTCTTAGCCTTTTTCTCAACAGGACTTTTAGACCTGGGACCTCTCTTCTTCGTCGAAATTTTAGCCGCTATCCTTGCACTAGTCCTCCGAACATGATTCCCCACCGAATCTGCAGCAACAATGGCGGAGTCCATTTCCTGTCTCGATTTCAAGGCAGGCATATTCAGCTAGATAGGAAGAGAAACACAGAGGAGATTTCGAAATGAATTATAGTAAGGAGGGGTTTAGTAGTATGATAGGAATCCTAATAGGTAAAGATTTGTACTACTAATCTAATCCATGTCCAATACTATAGATTACTAATATGATTTAACTACTTTTTATGCATAATTACATATTGACTCAAAGAAGATTGATAAACTCAAACACATTTCACTGAAATACTCAAAGCAAAGTTCAAAGTTTTCAAGGCACCATGAGTCCATGACCAACCATGTCCAGAATTTAAATGTAAATAACAAAACACCATGACAAAATATATAATCAAGTAACCATGTGAATTTCAGCCAGGTATTAATACACATGCTTGAGTAGAGAAAAATGACTAAAAGCATCTAGGCGTTCAGGATAGCAAAGAATCCGATAACTAAACTATGCTATGAAATCTGATTCTACAAAATCTTCCAAATAACCAAGAAAGCTGTTTTACGTAATGGAAATCACATGTTCAGAAGACAAATATTTGAATGACTTTTATGTGATGCTAATAACTTGAATAAATGCAATAGCTAGCTGTGATTATGGGTGTAGAGTTTGTGATTATTAGGCCATCAAGTGTCTGCATTTTTTTGTATGCCTTTAAGTAAATGTGAAAATTTTAAGGCATCACCACCTTGACCTGCAAACATTTGTTGCTTGCTTAAGAGTATATGTACTGGTTCACTTTTTTTAAGGTCTTGCTGTGCATATTTTGGCTAGTTCTAGCCAGGTTTGTCCACCATCAGGTGCCGTTTAAATCACAAGTACTTACTGGAGACAAATTAAATCTGCAGTCGTCGGGGTTGCTAATAAACTCATGAATGTGCTAATATATAAAGTGCAGAAACATTTTGAGAGAGAATGATAATTACCTGCTGTGTTGCCGTCTTTCAGTGAATAAACTTAGTTTTGTTAAGTTTAAGCTTTCTTTCCGAGACTTCAATTTGCAGAGGAGAATAAAGTTAGGTTTTGTGAAGTTTAACCTTTCTTTATGGCTTTGCTATATTTCCAAAGCGAATAATGATTCACCCAGAGCGACTTCCTTATTCTTTTACTAATTTTCCTTTTCTATTAACCCAAATCAATCGCTATTCATATAGTATTATTTTTTTCGGTCACCACATTGTTTATAAAAGTTGGTAAAATATTATGTTATTCAATTTTACATTTTCCTATTGTAGTCTAGTTTTTTTAGATGAACATTATATATCATTTTATATTCTAATAAAAATTGTAGATAACTTATAAACGAAAAATAAAAATGATTTCAAGGAATGAAAACAACTCTAGAGCCAGGACAAACATTTCATGCAGAGTAATTTTAGTACAAGTCAAATAATATTTTTTATTTTATTTACATTTTGTGCAGGTAAAAAAAAAAGCGTGGGTGATTTAACCGTGAATTATGAAGCTAATTGTAAAAGGAAAAATATTAACACGTGTCAAGCTCTTATTGTTGGCTCAGAGGCTGGCATAGTGTGTGATATAGAAAATCCGACTTGCCTCGGTCCTCCATATCTCCCCCAACTTTGTAAACTCAAACTCTCCTTCTAAAGAAGGAAATCATGCAACCTTATTGGATTTTAGTCGTATTTTTGCTACTAACATTTGCGACAACTAAATTGCATGTCATTAGGAATTGCGAATAGAGAGTCAATCATGTAAACTTTGAGTATTTTCTAGATCATATCGTGTGTATGTCCACCAAAGTTTAAGTGTCATGCTTACCCAAGTTAAATGAATTATGTGTCACGTGGAACAATGTACCATACTGCATACATAGGATGGCCGGTGGGCTAAAACGTACACATGCACAACTATTATTATGAATGTTGACACAAACAATTTGGGGCTAGATGCAAGACCATATTTTTCCAATGTTTTCTGTATATATGAACTTTTAAAACCATCACATTATCTTTTAAAACTATAATAAATTATGTTAAAATTATAATGAAAACTTTTAACGCTAACAACTTAAAAATATAACATAGTCTCTTAAAACCATAATGATAGTGGTCTGCCCGGCTGGTCAGACTAATTAACTCAAAAAATCGTGAGAAATAAGAAAAAACCTGGACTTTCCAATATTTTAGGAAAAGCCGGCCTCTTCCTAGACTTTAGAATCCCGTAGTTGCGCCCTATTTGGGTCTCAAATCCGACGGTGTTTCACTACTTTCATCTCAAAAAACTTCATAAGTTGTTACCCTTTCATCCCGTATATTTCATTCTTTAAATTTCTTTTTACACTTCACTTTTCATTTCATTTACAATGTCATTAATTAATTGCATTAACATCATATCAAATTTAAAATTTGCAATACATAGGAATAAAATATTATAAGAATTCCACAAAATTAAAAATATTATAATAAATTCTAAAAATTAAAATATTACAATAAATTCTAAAAATTAAAAACACTTGCAAAAATTAAAACTTCAACCATAAAAATAAAATATTATATAGGGAAAAATACACATATAAATTATAAACAACAACTAATTGCAAATAAAGCCACTTTAAAACATTAATTACAAAATGCTCGCTACTTACTAATCTTCCGGACCTCAAAATCTCGCTCAATTGGATTTAATAGCAAATTTGACATCCAGAAGTTAATTTCAGCCACTGAAACTAGCTAAAATGGACCTAAAAAACTCGCTAAACTGAATTTAATGAAGATTTTTGAAATCCGCCTACGGAAATGGACTTCAAAATCTCGCTCAAATGGATTTAATTGCAAATTTGACATCCGGAATCTAGTTTAAACCACTGAAACTAGCTAAAAATGGCTAAAACTAGTTAAAAATGACTGAAACAATTTGAAACTAACTGTTAATTTTATATTTTTCCTGAAATTAACCTTTAAAACTAGTTGTTAATTATATAAAAAAGATTAAATTAACTCTAAAAATTATTTATACTAAACTAAATAAATTGAAAAAATATGGAAACTATAATTACAAAAATATAATCATTATTATAACTGAAAAAACATAGTTTCAAATTAGTTTCAACACATAAAAGCTAGTTTCAGAAGCTAATTTCAGACAAAAAGCTAGTTTCAGAATCTAGTTTCAAATAAAAACTAGTTTCATAAACTGGCCGAAACTAGCTGAAACTAACTATTAATGCTAGTTTCAACATCATAAAATGTTAATTTCATTAGTTTCAACAACAAAAATGCTAGAATCATTAGTTTCAACAACACAAATGCTAGTTTCAACAACTAAATGCTAGCTTCATTAGTTTAAGCATCACAAGTGCTAGTTTAAGCATCATAAGTGTTAGTTTGAGCCACAAAAATGCTAGTTTCAGCAACACGAATGCTAAATTCATTTGTTTCAGCATCACAAGCGAACAAAAAAAAATGTTAGTTTCATTAGATTCAACAACAGAGATGAAAGTTTCATTAGTTTCAACAACAAAAATTAAATGCTAGTTTCATTAGTTTATGTGTATAATATTAATTAGTTAGAAAAAAATAGTTAAATATAATTAGCTAGTAATTAATTAATTAACACTAATGGATGTCAAAAACACCATCAGAATCCATTTTAGTGAGAACATAGGTGTCCAGCGAGAAATTGAGATCCAAATTGATTAGCTTTTAGGGCACCAAAAAATAGAATGAGCTTTTTTGTAAGAGGTTATTAGATTTTAGGCACAAAAAATAGAATGATCTTTTTTGTAAGTAGTTATTTAAATTGGCTATTTTAGCAATTAAGTGCCCTCAAGTGTTTATTTTATGTAATTTTCTGATTAAAATGTCGTGTCTAGTTGCATTTCAACTTATAAGACAAGTCGTGTACATGGCTAATTTTGTCTCGTAAAATGTTTTTCATATTTTTCTACTGTTATTATCTATGTACAAGGAAAATCCAATGATCGAGATTCTCGGTAAAGAGAGTTCGCGATAAAGGAATTACATATGTGGCATATGTAATTCCCTTAACGTCATTTTTTGATCTAATATATCAGTCCAAATTATTACATTTAGGTCTAAAATGTACCTAGATGTGATTAAATTTGATTGGGAATTGGATGTAATTAAAAGTAGATCGAGATTATTACATTCTAGTGGCTTCTAGGAGTTATAAGGTGCCTGGTCGAGTGGAAAGGGAGTTACGTTGGTGAAAGAGAGGTGCATTCAGTCCCCCAGCGAGACATAAGACAGTTTAGGTGTGTAGATATAAGGTGGTATAAGATGTGTTGCATAACGTTTTAGGCCAAAATCAGGATTTTGGAAGTTGACCAATACATATTTACAATAATGCCATCACTCCAATATTGCCAAAACAAACATGCCCTCACTCCAATTTCTTTTTACATTTTCTCCTTTTCCTTTTTCTGTTTTTTCTTGTCTTTTTCTTTCGTTTTTCAAATTTAGTTACTGGATTCCGATCACCGAAATCCGGTGACAGTATGCAACTCCGATAAGGGAGCTGCAAAGCTCCTAGATACCGAGCATAAGAGCTCCGATCAAGGAGCTTTGCAGCTCCCTGATCGAAGGTTCAACCGACTCCGGTACTGGAGTTTTGAAGAAGAAGATAGAGAAAAAAAATTCATTATTTTTAATAAATATTTTTTGGACCTATTTGAAATGTTAATTTTGTTGGGGTTAATTTACAATAAACTTTTAGACCAATTTGAAAATTAGAGAAAGTATGTGGCTTTAGTGCCAATTTCGTAAAATAGAAAATAATGGAGGCAAATGTATAATATTTCAGTACAATTTGTGTTCAAAATACAATTACATTTTAGGCCTGAGCATTGAGGTTGTTTGGATGCTCCAAAATCCAATATTGCTACAGTAGTTTAATTCTTCCAAAGTCAAATTCATGGCCTTAAATGTTATTGTTGATCTAACAAAACTTATTTTGTAATTAAGGACGCTAAAAGACCCCTTAAAAAATGGACCCTTAAAAATATCTAACAAGGATACCAAATGCAATTTGTTTGGATATGGATATAATTACTCTATCTAGCTAACAAGGTAAAATATAATATTTGAACTAACAGTGATCGGAATGTAATAAACAAATCTAATGGGGTATCAGATGTAATAAGTAAAAAAAAAAAAAAAGACAAATACTACGTAAAAAGAATTGAATGATTTCGATGCTGGGGCTTGGAGTTGGCAAATAATGAACATCACTCGGGCTAAAACGTAAAGAAGAAAATAATAATTTAACCTTATGAAAGAAAATTTTCAAGAAACGTAAGAATACAATTGGAACCACCAAAAATTGACGTCAAGTGAACACCACAAGATCATTATTCCAACTTATCCAAATAATTCTGCTGCACTTCACATCTTCCTTCATTTTTCTCATGAAACAACTATTTTCTTCAGCATCAGTTCACATAAACTACTTAAACTAAGAAAACATGCACTCCTTTGCTAAAGTGTTCCATCCAACTCCTACACCAAAAGTACAACTACCCCCTACTACGCAACTCCCCCCTTCTTCTGCTTCTCCTCCAAACCCAATCCAACGTCGGGAATTCGTCTGCTTGTCCTCCCTTCTACTAGTTGTAGGCCCTCAAACCTCAGAACCACTGAGAGCAGAACCCGCGCCATCAAAACAGGACGCCCCTTCAGACTGCACAAACCAGATCCCAATCACGAAACAAGCATTTATCGAGGTTTCCATAGATGGGCAACCTGCAGGTAGGATAACCATTGGGCTATTCGGTGACTCTGTCCCAGCCGGTGCCTCAAGGTTCAGTGGTCTGGTCTCTGGGACAGCTGGTGTAAGTTATCGTAGAAAAGAGTTCGTCAAAATCATGCCGAACTATGTACAGCATGGAGGGTTAAGATCGTATGGAGTGGACGCAGATCTTGCTAGGAAAACAGGCAGTAACTTGGCAACAGATCCACTGGTGAAGGAATGGGAGAAACAGAATGAGAAGTGTCAAGGAATTAAGAATGTTGCTAAGAGTGTAAGCATTATTGTGAGAGATCCTCTGAAGCCCTCCCCAAAACTGAAGCTGGTTGCTAGGAAGGGGAAGTTAGAGATAGATCAAGAGGAGGTCGGGAAGGACCCTAATGGGACGGAATTTGTGATCGTTACGAAAGACTCCCCTGAGTTGGATGGTTCGAGTTTGGTTGTTGGGACAGTGATTGAAGGAATGGAAGTTGTGGAGAGGATTGGGCAAGTAAAGACTGTGCAAGAGAATACTAGTTCTCCTTATTTCAGGTAAACCCCATAAACCTCATTCATAGGTACTTTTCAATTTCAGTTACTACTATAGAGAAGATGTGGTATTCACTTCAGTGACATCCATGAACTAGTCATCTAGACTCAACTTTTACTAAAAAGAGAAGCCCAAAAGGCAATACCTGGTTCACAGAATAGAATTAAACACTATTTTAAGTGGTTTGAAATTTAACTAGCCTCCAGCCAAGAAAATGCTTATCATGTTATAGACTTATAGGAATGCAATGCTCATCAAGAGTCAAGACAAGTATACCTTTGTCAAGTTATCAATCTTACCATTTGTTTCCAGTCACTAACATAGCTCATGTTTATGGACAAAGGGCTGCGAAGCTGATAGGAGACAAGAGAGCTGTTGTAGCAGAACGGGGTTTCAACAGGCCTTACTCGAAGGTGGTGATCACTAATTGTGGGTTGATGGGATGAAAAACAGTATTCTCGGATCAATTCTTTCATTCAAGTCACATACATCTGTTATCACAAGCACAGTATGCAACACTGAGGCCTGAGGGTAATTTTTTGGAATTACAAATGAATACATCATGTAATCTGTCGGTCCTTTCCCTACTTTTTTTCTAAAGAAATTTGCAGGAAAACCAAAATTGTAAAAGCTGTGAATGTTCAATAAGTGAAATTTTGATATGAGAGTTACTGAGATTTCACTATATCACAACATTGTGTGCCGCCAGGTATTAGCTCCCACCAGAAAGCTTCGTCCTTTTATCAGACGGAGATTCGAAAAGTTTTCTCACAGAAGCAATGGGATCATCAACCTGCAAGTCATATAAACATGAATATGATTTTAGAATAAGCTATTCCCATACATTTTTTAAGCATCTCATAACAAACTCATACATTAGGATAAGCAGAGCATAATAATGCATGTAGAAGTATCACCTAATTTATAGAAATCAAATGATTGAGACTCCATCGACTTGCAAATATTCACCGACAGGATGAAAATATAGTTTCTGTCTATACGACAATACCAACTATATGCTATCCAAACCAGGAGATGAGAATATGGAGAAAATAGCTGCCACAAACCAGCTTTAAATGCAAAAAAGCTGGGGAAAAGGCCGTTTTCAGACAAACACCTCCGGAGATGATTCTCAAAATAAATTATCAACAATCAAAGTCGTTTGTAAACACACTTAATATGTATATAAAAGCAGCTAATGAGCTCATCTGTTTGGGGCAAGGGAGTATTTTGAGACGGCAGATCATCACACACAAGGAGCATCTCTTTCCAATCAGGGGTACTGTCTCTAAAACAGTAAAATGGAGAAAGTAGGTAAAGTTCCAATACAAACTTTAGCTTGACTCAACGGCAGGACAGTGAGACTAAATTTATTTTGGAATATGCACAAAATTGTGCTGGAATGGGAGTAAGGGACCCTGGAAAAAATTAAAAACATGCACAGATTTGTAGTCATTAAAGATGTTTCAATTCTTCAGGAAGTCCTAATCTGGAGAAACCTTTAGCAGCTAAATTTTCTTTTATCAGCAACTTTTCCACATCCAGTTCATATGACTACCAGTGCATATATTACACATTAACTGCTAATATAATTCGTTATCTTAAGTGAATCAAAAAAATTGTTGCAACTGCAAAACCAATGAGGTGAAACTCAAACTGCAAATTACAACACTTGATTTCAACATAAAGAGAAGATGAACCAATTCATGGGCTCGTTTTTCAGTGGGAAATGTTCATAGGGATTACTAATATAATTCCATATCACAACTGACTATATTTTGGTGTGTGTGTGTGCGCGTGGGGGGGGGGGGGGGGGGGGGGGCTGTTTTCATCCATATAATGTCTTTCATGGATTTTGCTTTCCAGGATAATTTAACGGAGAAGATTTCTTAAATCTTATAAATTGATAGCATCACTGTTAAATCTCAATTGATGAGGCCAAGAGCCGTGTTAATGAAGTGTTAGCTGGAAATTCATATGGCTTCTTAAGTATATGACAGTTCCAGCCGCTGTCCCTTTTGACTGAGAGAAATTATAGCTTAGCTATTGTGCTAACATTATCTTATTTAAGAAAGTAGTTGTCATCTTTCTTCTTGTAGTCTAATAGACTTACCTCCATTAAGGAACATGAAGGCATGCCAAGCAAAAGTTGGAGGACTCCCTCCGTCCTTGCAATGCCACTAAGGTCTGTCGCCATCCAGGACTAGATTTTCCACTGGCAAGAATCCAAGGGCAAAATGGCCTGTGCTGCTTGATAGGATCAAATACTCTCAAGTCCGAAAACAATGGTTGTTTTTTATCATCTCCTACAAGAACAAGATAAACAACTTTAAGCATTAAAATGGTATCAAAGAATGTCTAATGTCCACGTTAAACTAGGGAAAACAATGAAGTGCCAGAAGAATGCGGCTATAACTAAATGAAATGTAAGACAACAATGGAAATTTTTTATGCATTACAAGATGACCTAGCACATCAAACAAAATAAACACATCATAGCTCTGTATCATTTGCTACGATCAATAAAATACTGAAGATAATATATGCACATTCATAAGATATAAAATGTAGTGCTACTCGAAGTATATGACACTTAGACCAAGTACTCATCTGTATTCTGTAACGATAGATTGAGGGGCAGTAATTTATATTTTATGAGGCAAAGGCATATACCTCGCGAAATACTTGTGCCTTGTTCACAGTTGTCAACCTCAATTATTTCATCCCTGTTGAGCCCACCCCCTTCACCAATTCGACTGGTTTGATTCTGTGATGCTGAGCAAAAAAACTCCCCAGCATCAAGTCCATGATTACCAGCATTTGGTGAATCAACTGAAAGAGAACCATCTGCGACAGTTGTGGAAATCTCCAAAGGACATTTAGCAATTAAATCTGTACTGGTGGTTGCAGAAGCTTCCTCCATTGTGACATTTGCAGTCTGTGGCAATATTTGTTGATCATCCACTTCTGACAGTGCCTGGACAAACATAAATCGGGCTCGCAAACTCTGGCCGACTACAGGTAAAGTTATTGTTGCACCATAATTCAGCTTCTCAGGTGGAGGGCCTCCAGCAATAGAGAAACCACGTGGTGTCGAAGCAGTGTTTACAGTATCTCGAGTTCCATCATTAATTCCCGTATCGGTCACATTGCCTAGGGGGGTTTGTGTTTCACTGACCTCAGCGAGATCAGATGAATTTTTACCATCAACTCTGGTAAGTCCAACAAATCTTATATACTCTGTGGGCCGTGACACAGTAACAAATGCCCACAGTCCAACACTAGCTCCACACAGCTTGCAATCAAGAACAATAGAACTGGGATCCAAATGCAATTCACAAGAATCCTTGTTACCCTCAGTACATAAAGTCTGGACATCTACTTTCTGCTTCTGTCCATCTGAAAATCTGATATTGGTGCCTTGAATATATTTCTTTTGTCCATCCTTCAGATCAACTACATAAGGTAATATGTGAGGATCCCATCCACATAAACTTATAATCTTCTGAGCCTGCACAGTGCCACAAGTAAATTCTTAACCAAAACGGTAAGATTTATAATATCCTTAACAAATAAATACAGTTACTGAAAGAAACAGACAAAATCGAATGATGGTCTAACAAAATATAGTCAAGGATTAGTTCAATATCAGTACAAAGATTTCAACTTCTGTCAAACGAGCCAATGACTACATGACATCAGATAGAAACAATCTGAAGGCAAGTCAAATACTCAATTTGCCTCTATTCATCTCTCTAGGACAAATGCAATAAAGCAAATGAAAGAATGTGACGACCGACAACTTTATAATACACTTTTTTTACTATTATGAATTTGCCATTCTACGTGACGACTAACCTAAGCGACAGTTGTAAGCAAAGTCTACTGAGATCACAAACAAATATAGCACCGAAACTCAAATATCAAAATGTCTAATTCACCAACATGATATAATATGTTCATCTTATGCTGGAAAAGAGTTGATAAGTTCATCGTTTCGGAAATTATAACATGCAGCCAAACCTGATAATATGAAGAGACTGACTCAGGTACACCTCCAGTGGTCACTGTATTAGAACTTTCAACATGGGCTCTGTAATCTGATGTCACCATATCTCCAAGAAAATGCTCGAGTTCAGGGCTTCTCATGCTATCAATTGCTATGGTTGAGATACGGGGTAGGGCTGTTAACTGTGATAGAGCGAACGCGCGATTCTTGTAGTCCTCAACCAAACTAACCCGTGGAAGAGCTGGAAACTTAGCAAGCTCTTCTGTGCAAGAATTGTTAATCCAAGGGCATAGCAGCTTATGCCCACTTTCCAGCTTCAAGCTGAATACCAAGGCTGCTTTTTCAACTGAGTGCATATAACCCAATAAAGAAGATCCGGTATCAGGTATTGCACATTTAATATGTTCCCCAATTAAATTTCTAACCTTATAAGAGTTAAAGTTGAAGAGATAAAGCTAAATAATAAGAGCTTTAGAACATAAACTACGACTTGCCTTGCTTCTGAGACCATGCTGATTGAGTAGAAAAGAGGATTCGCGCTCCACATGATTCACATGCAATTGTGTCCATGTCTACATTGATCCAACCCCTCCTGGCACAATTTAAAGGGCTTACGGCCTAAAAAACAGCAAAGCAGCAAACAATTACGAGAAAATAAACTGCAAAGCCATAAAGAATCCTCGATAGGCAATTCAACAATGCAAATCACCACACCGTATTTATTTCCAAATTGTTGAGATAGTCAATGAATGTGGAACTATAACTAAACCATTATTGGATTACACTCACACAAACATACTAAGTAGTTGACAAAAACAGATTTGAGTAAGTAACAAACAAACTCCACATTTCATATAGACACATCTCAAATAGTAATCATAATTCAGTAAAACATTACAAAAAAAATAATAATAATAAAATTTAAAAAAAATAGAAAACTAAACCTGAGGCTTAGCAAACCATGTCATGGACTTGAAAGTGGACATCCTCCTGAACAAATCATGACGGTCCCAAGGCCTCGAGGACGGCGTCGATTGATTTGATAATGAACTCCCCAATTCCAGGACCGCATTTCCAGATGAATGCAAATCTCTCCGTTTCTTACCTGTCAATTTCTTAACTCCGAGTAAACTGTACAACCAAAGTAAGTAAACAAGTGAAATTAGATTAGGCAGGTGTTAATTTCTAGCTCAGCCCTAAATTAAGGTAGAGATTATCCAATAGTAGAGATTTATAGATGAAAACAGGAAATAAATCGAACGAGAGAATTACCGGTTGTACTTGTTGTTGTTGTTGGTGGTGGTGGTGGTGGAGGTGGAATTAGGTTTGGATTTGGAAGGGGAAGGGCTAGAAAGCTGCTTGACGATTTGCTGTAATCGATTTTCGTACTCGTCTCCCATCTCTGCAACTGTTTGTCTCCCAGCTCGATTTGCTTTACTTAAGAGAGGACAAGGAAATAACGGGGCCTTCTAGACCAGGTGGTTCGTGTAAACGGTCTTTTATTTTTATTTTACTGTAGTCCAGTTGAGCCGAGTTTAAACTACACTCGTAACTCGTTTAAAATACAAATTCAAATTCAGTATCGAGACGAGCTCTCCTCATAAAAAGTGAGAAAACATTCATTAAAATTGTAATTGAATTGTACCACGAGTCTTACAGAGAGCTTAAAAAATTAATAATTTAGACAAAAATATAATAGTATAGATATGACATGTGTGACGAGCTTTACTTGGCCCATCTAGTATCATCAGGGCGAGCTATGTCTCGTTAGTATAACAATTTTTACTTGAAATCCCCTCAAAGTTGTTCTCTAATCCGAACGTTCCAAAAACTTTTGGCTTTCATGTATATACTATTTCATAAGAATTTAAACGTACAACTATTCCAAATAAAAGAAGAATATATAAAACTTTGTTGGGATTGGCTAAACTTAGTACTAGTTGCATTGTACTATTTTTAGTACACCATTTAAAGTGTGACACTTGTCATTATTTTAGATTAAATAATGATTAATAAATACAACAAATTATAAACCAAAATAGACAAAAAACATTTTAATAATTATTACTTTCTAAATATTAAATATTAAAATATTTAATTTCAGTCATCACTACCAACCAAGCACCACTAGTTCTCCACCACCACCACCTCCACCACCTCCACACCGCCGCCGGATTCACTCACCACCACCACCACCACCTCCGCCGTTGGATTCACTCACCACCACAACCACCACCTCCGCCGCCGGATTCAATCACTACCACCAACCACCAGCCTTCACCACCACCACCACCACCTCCCCCGCCGCCATCACCACCCACCACCGTAGTCGCCGCCTAAGTCCTCCCAATCTAAATTAAATTATATAACAATAGAACTAGATGTACTGAACATACTCTACGGTTTCATACGCCATGGAAAGAGTATCGGGTTTTAGGTCGAAGAAATTTTGGAAAATAAGCAATGCTGCATCAACGCATTAATGTTGATACAACATCAATTACAGCGATGCAAATCAACACTTAGCATCAGTGCTGCATCGATGTTAACACATTGCAGTAGCATTACACTAAACATCAATGTTGCATCAATGTAAACACATTGAAATAGCATTATAAGTTATGATGTAAACTTCCTTTTAGAATCAGTGCTGGGTCGTTATGATAATGTTGATGTTGCATTTTATAATGTTTAAAAACCCTAAACCCTAAACCCTAAACCCTATACTCTAAACCCTATACCCTATACCCTAAACCCTATACCCTACCATGAAATAATAATAATAATAATAATAATAATAATAATAATAATAACAATAGTAATAATAATAATCCCCTCGTTCTAATAGAAGATTCGTAGTTTGACTTTTTTCGGTCAATGACTTTCAACTTTAACTATCGATTACTCTTTAACTATCGATTACTCTTAAACTATAATGGTCAATGACAGTACTGGACATGCCGTTTCATACGCTATGGTAAATCGAACTAACATCGACATCCACATATCTACCAATTGCATCATCACATATTAACACACCCACATATATATCCAATTGCATCAGAAATAGATGAAATAAAGGGGAGACATATTGGTGTTCTTTTGATTGATAATACTGACAAAGAATTTCATAAATAAGAAGGCAAATCTACATACTATGACTATAGAATCAATTAATATGAAAACATACCTCAAATTATGGACGCTCTTCTTCTGAGCCTCTGATTTTCAGACTAAGGTGAGAAAAAAGGGGAAGGGTTTTGTGAATATTGCAATATCAAATAAATGAGAAGGGTTTTAAGTACAATTTTCTAATAAATTAAATACATTAATGCTTTAATTTTCGTACTAATTATACAATTTAATATAATGCAAGACCTTTTTGTTATTCACAATTAACCTCGATGCTGCTGCAACAATATACATCGCTGCATCAATACGTCTTAATATTCACTGTATTAGTATATATGCAATGAAGCAGCGTAATTATTATGTTCGCTGCATCATTGCATACGTTTTTTTAGGTTTTACAGAAATCTTGCAGATTCCGTAGTTTGTTGCCGGATTCCGGTGGTGGTCGCCGGATTCCGGTGGTGGCTGGATTCCGGTGATTCCAGTGATTCCGGTGGTGGTCGGATTCCGGTGGTGGCTGCCGGATTCCGGTGGTGGTGATGGTGTTAAAAATTAAATTTTTATATTTTTATGATATCAATATTAATTATTATTTTTATAATTTAATTTATATTAAATATTAATTTTTGGTATTATGCAACCAATGCAACCCTATTATGCAACCAATGCAAGGTCATGTTGCATTGATAAATTATCAACCGTTGAGATGGAATCTTAGATCGATCTAACGGTTAATAAGGTATACTAATATTAGTACAAATGCAACAGTACTAAGTATAGACATTCCCAACTTTGTTTTATCTTGCCTCTTGTTTTCGATTTAGACCTTCCCTTTACGCGGCTTGCTTTGCTATTGGTGAACTCATGGAGCTTCATCTCCTGGCCATAAACTCTTTGCTTAGTTTTATCTTGCCTCTTGTTAATATTGTCCGTGAAGTGATTAGCCTTATCCATGAAAGCATCCATCTTATATATCTATAATAAACATAGGCAACTCTCGAGAGCCTCCATTCCTTTGGTCTCCACCAACCCCTTGGTGGCGCCCCTTCATATATAGTTGTCATTACGATAGCTTAGTCCGCTGCAATACATATTCGATCAGAGTCTGATTTTCGACAATAGAGGTTACAACAACTCCAGATTGCATAACCTTACTAGCAAAATTTGTTCCATGCCCATAGTTATTACATATCCCACATACTTCACTAGTCATTGGGATCATCTCTTGTGCAACATTTCTGAATCTTTCATCTTGGCTATGTCTAGCCTCATTGGTCTCAGCTCTTGCATTCCTACCAGGTTTACCTCTCACACTATGTTGAGAGCTCCTAGCCAACTTTCTCAATATCTCCTTAACTTAATTAGTTGTCATATCCTTCATAGAGCCTCCACACGTTGAATCAAACAGATTATGGCGAGTCTCATACAACTCATCCTATTACGATGTTGTCTTTTAATATTTATCGAAGAAGAGCATAAAATAAAGGGGGCTTTAACTGTTTAGACGATAAGTTTTCGTTCAGAGCTCAATCGCCTAGTTTCACTCTCCTTTATGCTAGATCATCATCATTTGAATGTCATATAGGGAAAACATTGTGGTATGTAAGAGATGATTGACTCCTCCAAACATGTGAACTATGTGTTTGTAGTATAATTGTTTAACTCTTACGCATATGTTTTGAAATAAGTGTCGCTTCCGCTCACGCACAGAAAGTATGAGAAATGTCTTTTGACTTGCATGGGTGTTGGTCCTGAAAAGAGTCTTGTTTGAAATGCTTTCGCGTGTCTTTTAGTACATCAACGTATTTAGGTATGTACGAAGGTCATAGGGTGTTACAGATTTGTTGTAGCTTAATCTTGTCTTCAATCTTGATCACCTTGCTGATGGAGGATCCTTGCCAAAAGATCTTCATATATTAAATTGCAAGGAATATACAAGTCACTAAATCTAACAAATAGCTAGCTAACTTTTTTACAGGCGTGTCCAAATTGGGATTTAAGAGTTCTTCAGCAAACCTTTATATAGTAAGTAGCATCTCATGTGTTTGCTCATCAAAATACTAGGTCCTAACATAAATGTGGTTTTGAGAGTGCACTTAGTAGATGAATAGAAGAAGCATGCAAGCTAGGATTTTAAAAATCGTAACGATGTCACCACTTACTTCGAAGATATTGGGGTTAATTGTTACTTCCATTATATTGATGCTTAAAGACCAGTACCTAACATGTCAAATACTTAATGATTCATCTACACCTAGATTCGTTAAGTACCCTACAAATAATCAATCAAGAGCCCTAACCTGTCAAGCTACATCTCCACCACTAACGATATATAGATTTACCTACTCATGTCTATTGCTAACATGGAATCAATGGTAAATGTATACATCATATTTATAAAAAGATAAAGAAGTAAATACGAGTTACCAATTTTTTCACAAAATTAGAAACTTGAATGAACCCTGAATCGAATTGTATAGAATAGTCTCCTCGTCTTAACGGATTGAAAACAATAAAAATTGAATGAGAAACCTAGGATATGTGTTATGTGCCTAGGGTTTGTCCTTTGCCAATTTTTAATTTTTTATTTTATTTTTCATATATTGGATGTAGGACACTGGTTATATATTGACTCAATAATCAGTTTTTGAGATATATAAAAATTCTATCTAAAATACTGTAGAAAATCTCTAAAAGAATACTCCATAAAGGAAAAAAAAATTATTTACATCAACCGACTCTACTTTTAACAGAGACCAGGTAAATCAAGAAGCATAACATATCCATATAGTTTTGGATCACAGGATAATAGTATCTGAATGAGCAGGGCGGTATTATAAATTCAAAACCACAAAAAAGTTACGAATACGTAAAAAGTAAAAAGAAGGAAAGCTCTATATTAGCCCACCCAATCCTTGGAATTAATCTAGGCTGATACCAATTACCATCCATGTTATTAGTGAAGCTGGAAAGGTATGTTTTAAGGCTCGACAATCATGTCCTCAGCCTCTTGTCGAATCGACTCAAATAGTATAGTAGAAAGATAGCGCTCCCCAAAACTAGGAAAAATGACCTGAATCCAAATTTTAGCAACCCATGTTAATTAGTTCCAGATTCCTTATCCATAAACCCATGTGGGAATTATGAGCGAAATATAGAATTGAGTTGAATCAAACTCACTACAATAAGTTTTCCAGCGTATTCTGGCTGCCTTGCAATCTTAATTCCAGCTACTGCTGCCGCACCAGAAGATATGCCCATCTAGAAATATATCACTAATGGTTTGGAATTTCCAGAAATGCCAAAACACAACATAAACATGCATAAACAAAATTCGAAGTTGTTGATCGATATACCAATAATCCTTCCTTTAAAGCAAGAAGCCTGGACATTTCTATGGCCTCTTCACTTGATACCTGGAACGTATAAAAAGACTGTAAATAAAGAATGGCATACAAACATATGTCTACAAATAATAGATTTCAGTAAATTTGAAAAACAAATTTAAAAAAATAAGATAAGCTATACCATTTCAGTATACCTTTCAGTACTTTCACTTATCAAATTGGATGAATACGAATGAAAAAGTGTAGACTCTTACTTTAATCACTTTCATCAATGAGATTCACGTCCAAATTAGCAGGAATAATACCCGCACCAATTCCTTGGATCTTATGGTGACCTTGAAAATTATTTATAAAAAAAACACGGATAAGGTGTATATAAAAAAATAGAATCTAGCAAGAACAATGAAGGCTTACACCTAACCTGAAAAAATAATGAACATCAATACATACCTTTCTCAGTAAATTAACTGTGAAATTAGAATCTACCTAACATGATGAATTAACTGTAACATGGCCATAAAGCATTTGCCAAGAAAATAATTTAGGGTTGGGGTAAATGACAGAGCGCAATGCTACGATAATGTACACAAGTAACAAATTGGGCATGACTATATGATATCAAGAGAAGTCACCTGGTTTTCCTCCAGAAAGAACAGGACTTTCAGTTGGTTCAACGGCATATAGCTAAAAAAACATACACAGAAAGATAAAGCTAGTATCAGGCTGAGTCAAAACACCTGCGAATTAACAAAATCAAAAAGAGCAAACAACTTTACTACACAAAATTAAACCACATTTTATGTTACTTGTAGTGATTATTCCTTATGTTTTGTAAAAGTTGCTTTATAAGACCTGCTACAAATTGAATGTGTGACTTCAAGGTTATATTAACCACAAATAGCTTCTTTATATCAAAATAATAAGAGAGAAGATTAGTGGAAGTAACTGGTTTTGCATTAACCAATGTTAAAACCTATACATACATATTAATATAAGTGCATCTTTTGCAACCCCATCAGGATCATTCTGATTGATCATCAATTATCCTTTTTGAAAGATAAATGCTAACCTTGATATCAGGGTTTTGTTCCTTGAGGAACCTTCCGACACCAGTGAATGTGCCACCCGTACCAACTCCACAAACAAATGCATCCACTTTTCCATTGGTATCTTTCCAAATTTCAGGTCCAGTGGTCTCATAGTGCACCTACAAATAAAGAATTTCCATGTTACAATTTGAAATAGCCAGAACTAACATGCATCCATCTCAAAGGAAAACAATCACACGCGCTAACTACCTGCGGATTGGCAGGATTTTCTAATTGGTTAAGCAGATACGAATTTGGTGTCTTATTTCGTATCTCTTCTCCTAATCTAAGAGCACCTTCCATACCCTTAGCGGGATCTGCAAGAACCAACTCGGCACCAAAAGCAAGTAGGAGCATTCTACGTTCCATACTGGAAGTAGAAGGCATTATAATGATGAGCTTGTAACCTTTAGTAGCTGCTACAAACGCCAATCCTATACCCGTGTTACCACTTGTGAGTTCAATAAGGACAGTCTTCAACAAAAATAACCGAAACGATGTCAGGATATAAACTAGCTAGGAAGGAAACAACAATAGGCTAGAGAGCTTTTGGATGCAGTGTGCTTGGAGGGATGCTTGGTTGTTTTTACTAACACTAACGTTTGTTCCCGTGTTTTCTTTGTCCTTGTTAAAGGGACGGTTTTCACCATGGTCACAGGCAATCATTCTCCTTTTGCCCTCGGTACTTGCTCGAGTCGTTTGGTGCGTGGATCGAGCCTTTATCCCGGTGAGTATCCTTTTACTGTAGACTCGTCTCTCTTGTGTTGGTGTGGCTTTAAATTTCTTGTCACTTGTGGGATATGTGTACTTAAGAGGAGGGATAGAGTAAACATATTCGTAGTCATCCCGCATTAACAAGGATGGATCTTGGCGTTTGATGAAGCCTTCATATGTTCCTATCTTAAAAGTAGCTCCTTTTAAGTACACTTTCCTACATAGGGTGTAGGAGCGGGACCACATGAGGGAGTTGAGTTGGCTTTGGAGAATTTGGACCTTTGGTTTGCTTAAGGTTGGGAATCGAGGGTGTACGAGGAATAGTTTAAACTGCTTGTCACACCCTCGGGACCCTCCTTGTTGGTTGAATTGGTTCAAAGAGGCAGCACCCTTGTATTCTTTACTTTGTGCTCAATGATGCTCTTTGATTTGGAAGCCTTCTTTCCCCTGTTTGTTGAGTTAAGGGAAGCTAACACTGAGATGATGTTTGGACCGATCTGTTTATGTCAGATGTTATCTAGTAGTATCTTTTTGTTTTTGCTGTTGTTAACTTTGTAAGTCCTTTGTAAGCTTTCGGCCGACTGAGTTTCGGTTTTTGTCTTTCTTTTTGGGATTTGTAATCGCGTGGGAGATTTCTATTACGAGTATATCTTATACTCGTGATTTCATTAATAAATTTATTAGCCGATTAAAAAAAAATAGGCTAGAGAGCTTACCTCTCCAGGTTTGATGAGGCCTTTCCCCTCGGCATCATCAATCATACTGTAACCAATCCTGCCCAAAATAAAAGTACAGTTGTAGTAGAATGGTAGCTATTGAAACTTTTCGCACTCGCTTATTCCTACCTATAACCTATTGGATTTCGTCAAATTTACTTTTGGGGTACCTTTTTAGATATCGATACTATGTTGCTTAGGTGAACGACGACAAAATTGAGTTTACGAAATAAAATTTTAAGGGTGAATTTTATCTAGATCCCCGCTTAACTATCTATCTGACTCTTCTAAGTAGAACCATCCTATTCTTTCGAAGAAGGCAAAGGAAGGGATGCTATCGGAGTCATATATGCGAGGAAGTTGATCTTTGTATCGTGTTGTATCTGACCTTGTTAGAAAGATTTAATTACATCCAAACCCGCGAATTAGAATTTTTTGTGAATTTAAACTTGAAAATTATTTTTTGTCCCTGTCCAAAAATTGGATTTTGAATTTGTCCAAACAATTTAAATTTTTATTTCTTACACATTTGACTCAAACTTTTTTCAAATTTACCACATTGACACAAAAAAATTCAGCACAACACACATAATTTTTGTAAATTTTAAAATGATCTCAAATTTTATTGCAAAATAAACTCAACAAACTTTATATTTCAAGATAAAGTCAAAATTAATTAAAATTAAAACAAAAAGAAAAAGATAATTGAAGTAGTTGGATCTGAAATCCGATCAAGCTCCGATCTGGAGCTGTGATAAACCGAAGCTTCAGTACCGGAGATATGAAAGATAGAAAAGAAAAAAGAAATAAGAGAGAAAATAATTTATTTATTTAAGGAAAATTTTCAAAAAAAGTATAAGGGTGTGTTTGTGTTGGATAATGAAGATTGTGATTTAAGCTGGTTAATGGAAAAAGTTTTTTTGGGCCAAGGTACGTAATTATACTATTCGAACTTAGATGCAAAATGCCTATCTAGTTTTTTTTTTTTTTTTTTTTCCAGCACGTAATTGTTTGTACTACTGTACTATTTGTTATGGATAATTATAGGAATATAACAAGAGTTGACTGAGCTCTCTAGTTTGTTACGTGTATCTCTCTAGGTTGTTACTCTGCAGATAGAGTTTAGAGATATTTTCCTACTTGTATATATACTCTCCATGTACTCTTATACTGATTGATGAGAATAATACTTTCTCTTCCATTTATCTTTCAACACGTTATCAGCACGACTTTACCCTCCTGAGTTTTTCTTTCATTCCGTCTAAAAAAAATTCTTATTCCGTCCTTCTATCAAAAGTTGACACAAATCAACGTATATACCTTCACCATAGTCGTATGTATATACCCTCACCATACAAGCAATTAAAGACAAATAACAAGCGACCTTGATGATGAAGAATTCATGTATTCAAATCCAAGACTCAAAGACCGATCGAGATTCGAGATGATAAATAATGATCATCTATGGGGTGACGATCGTTCGATGACTCGTGGGCGAATATGAGAATCTGTTAAAGATAAGTCTTATTTATTTATTTACAGTAATTTGTTTTTAACACTATGAATTCGAAGCTTAGATTTTGAGTTGGTTATTCACTCGTTTATCTATTTCGATTGATTGTAGAAGTGTTTATAAGTTGATGGTATATGTTTTGCTCTGTGATGCCTGGTGTGGTCGCTCGCATAGAAGGATCTCATATTAAGAATTAGTGCGTGATGCAAGTCACTAATTCCAGCAACCACGGTAATATCATATCAGTCAGTTCGATGATCTGAAACCACGGTAATATCATATACTCTGCTCCTCTGGATGGTTTTACGTTTTGCTCTCCAGTTACTGTTTTTATGGAAATAAGATTCTACTAGAAACTAAAGCATGTTTCTTTCTCGAGTATGAATCAAGGTTGAAACTTATACTGGATATATAATTAGTACTATATATTGTCACTATCTAGCTAGTTTAATTTGATAAAGAATCTAAGAACATGTCTCAACTTCCAGGAAAATATGAAATGTAGTCCTACTTATTGCTAAGATTATATATTATTATAATATCAAAATCAGAAGCATGGATGCAATTTCTGGAAAATTTGTCATTTTTATGCAGTAGTAGTACTATGTTTATTTTGCCTTTGGAGAATTCAAATGTATATGCACGGACTAGGTTCCGGTTTTTCGGTTAATGTTCGATAAAAATTTTAAGGTTGTTGTTTTTCCGAGTATTTGTATGATTTGGGCTGTTAATTAGAATTTATTGATTGATAATTCCACTTTGTCATGTGTGATTGTGGAGAAGAAAACTGTTGCACGTTTCATGATCATTATAATTTTCATCCTCGTCTTGAACTTGATGCTTGGAAATTAATTTCTTCCAAACATAAATCCAGTATATGATTGTAAACATGTTAGAGAGAATTGCCACATCTAGATAATTCACCCTGGGTAAAAGGAGATGTCTTCTATCTTCTATTTGCATTGCATGAAAAATAAATATAAAAATAAAGATCTACTGCCATCAAAATATGGTTTGTGAATCTTGGCTGATTCCCCGACATCTATTGCTTTATATGAGTGTTGTTCTTTAACAACTTACTAAACTACGTACTTGACTTCTTTGAAATATATTGCTACCAATACTATGAGTTGTCCACAGAGATGTTCTTGGTACTTGACTACTTCTGCTCTGAAATTGTTTTTGTGATGTGGCTATATGTGATATATCATTGTAAAGCGTTTAGATTGGTTTGAAGGACTTAAGGTCTAGGGACTTATGCCTTAATGCATGTGTATCTATATTATATGATATGTTTGAGTGGATCAATATTTTGATGTTATGCTTACACTAGACAAAGTGTTTTTTTTTTTAATCGACTTTAATAGAGATATCAAGTAAATTCATGGTGGCTTGATGTACAACATGACACTTTGTATATGTATGGTACAATGTTAAATTTTGACAATGTAAGTTACACCATGTAGAAATCCATGATATCTAACTGTTAATAAGATACAGAGGTACACTATTGACATCTTATAAATTTGATTCATTCTTGGAAATAAGACATCAAAGAAATATAGCACCTGAAGTTGCTAAGACATATGGATGAGAAAAAGATATCATATGGATAAAAAAAAAAAAAAAAAAAAAAAAAATCATGTTTCTCCAATCCTTGAAGTGATTGGATATATAATCCATAAAGGGGTGTGAAAGAAATACAATTGATACTTTAGAAATGAGACATCAAATAAATATAGCACCTGGAGTTGCTATATATGCATATGTACGTCACAAAAGATTTGTATCTCTGAGCTAATAGCCCAGCTTATGCCAAGTTGATTCAATTAATCATATTCTCAAAGTGGTTGAAAATATCTTATGGTTGTGACTTGTGATCATTGAAAAGGGCCAAGAACACCAACCATGATTGATTAGTCGGCTAATATGTACCTCATGTACATCAACGATTTTTTTTTTGAAAATCAATGTATCTGAATTGCCAGAGTTCATGCCAGTAGTCATGACTATCACATCTCCAAAGTAATATATTATAAAGGCATGATCTATGATATCATGCAAAGCATGGATAAATCTCCCCAACCTGAAGTTGTTAGCGATATGAGATGTGAGAACATATTGTTTGGTGCTTCATGACAATACTCGTAAGCCTCTGGAAGTTAAGTATCTTATTACAAAGAGGGCAAATAATATACTTGATTGCATCGCACTCAATGAGATAAAGTTAATTAAAGCTATCTCCATTGCCTCATGGAATGGGAATATTTTGAGCTATATCTTTTCCTTCATGGAATGTGAATATTTTAATCTATGTTTATTCCCTCAAGTGAATGTGAATATTTTAAACTATATCATGTATCCATTCCGTGAAGTAAATGTGTGAAACTATCCCCATTCCCTGAAGTGAATGTGTGAAACTATCTCCATTCCCATAAATGAGTGTGAGCACTTGAACATTATACATATGTTGGTCCTTAATTATGTTACCAATAAATATCTTTGATCATGCACATTGTAACAAATGATCACGTGTACAGGGTAACAGATGATGTTCTTAACATTCTTACTTGGACCATGTTACCTCATGAATTTGAGAACCAACATTCTATCCAAGAAATGTGCAAATTATAATTCCATGGAAGTAAGCAGCACCGTGAAGAGCACAAGAAATTATTTCAAATAAATTTGTGCTAATGCTAACAAGAGCACACATTAGACTCACTTCGTCATGAAGTTCGAGATTACTAGTCTTGTCAATATAAAGTTGACAATGATTATCATTGTTCACATCATTCTGGTCTGATTCAATTATTAACGTTTGTTATATTTAACCAAAAAGAAGTTGGTATGTGAACAAATAACAAAGTTCATATGATGTGACACGCATGGCCATCTATGCATGAAATTACCTTTTTATAAGGAACCTGAAGTTTTCCTTATATGATATATAGTTATGTGCTGAAAGCTTTCTCATGTCGTTAGATTATATTAATGGCAAGGCACGACCTTGAGATTAAGCTTACTAATGAAGACTTTGAAAGTGATCATCACTCAAAAAATTTATTGATGTGGCTAAAAGTCCACTAATTGCTCAAGTTAATGATCTTCTATTGGGCAAAATTTAATTTTCAGCACACAGAAAACCAACTGCTAGAGTTATACACTCCCATGGTTGTATCTTTTTCTCTTGAAAAGAACTCATACATGAAGCCAATTTTAAACAAAAGTATGAGTATATAAGTATCTAAGTTGGGCATGATCATTTATATTATGTGCCCCAAATAATGCTAATTCTCTAAATTAGTTTTTCCCAACTTAGGGGAGGAAGTACATGATAAGCTGATAAAAACAAATTCATAGAGTGAATTGATCCCTATATATATATCTGAGAGTTCAAACTTGAACTAAAAACTGAATGCAATTTCAGCCTCATGTTACTAACTATTTCAATATTTCAAACATGAAATTATATAATTTGAATGTGGACAACTATGACCCTATTTGTGGCATACCGAACTACATATCAGTTATATATATGACATGTGTTGAGAATTGAATATCTTGCCGATTGTGATTCATGCACCGGAAGTGCAACATTTATATGTGGTTCCATCATTACAAAAATAATGGCAAGAAATGCAGTTGGTACTCTCTAGAGTAAAATAGGCATATACAAGCGATGCCCATATATTGAGATATCTGAAATAATAATAGATGGCCTATAGACATAGAAATGGTACCTGCATAATACATATTCAGATATCCACGATCAGTACTGAATCAAATAAAGATATTTGATTATTGAATATACCGGTATATACATGGAACCGAGAAATTTGAAGAGCATATGCGAAAGTCAATTGATATGGATGATTAAACATGTAAAGGGGATCTTACATGAAAATTCATTTAATGTCGACAAAATGATTATAGAGCTCATGGACCTGATGTCCATTCGATTGATGAAATTCAAAATTTTATATACGGTACCGTTGCATTATCGAGTCAAATTTCATGTGCATCTAGATACTAAGTTTTTCATCATGCATATTATCTTTATTGCTATAACATTTACATATTCTTTCTTATTATATTGTAGTTGTTCTAGGTATCATATTGCATACATATACATATTATCATATGATTTGCTCAAAGATTACCACTTAAATATATAACCCTGAAGGTTATACGTGGTGCACATGAATTGTCATTAAATTGACTGTGAATTTCTATGATTTGAGAAAGTTTAAGAGATGAATACTCTCTAACAGTAATCAGTCCCTCATGGACTAGAGATATCATGTTGGCAAACAAGAATATTCAATGAATGAGAAAAGTTCTTGAAGAACTAGATTTTGATATATTGTTGAACCTCAATACTTATCTATTATGCATGGCTTCACATATTATTGATAAGTATAATATATGTATTCACTATAAGTGAAACATGAGAATTATGAGATATGATTTTCGAGGTTCTTGAAGAATGAAAAGTAAGCTATGTTGCAAACAAGGGGAGATAAAGCAACAGTGAGAGCTTTTGCGCATCATACAACTTGCTACACTTTTTCCCTTCGTCTAGGTTTTTATCCCGTTGGGTTTTTCCTAGCAAGATTTTTAACGAGCTAGCATAATAAGCGCACATAACTATCTCCCAATCTCCATGATGATCATACATTGGCTAAAACAAGGTCATAGATTTTATTGGTTATTTTACAACCATATATATATATATACGATTGAGATCTAATGAGTATTGAAATCATTTTATGACAAGATCATTCTTTGAATTGTCAAAGTTACATAATATATAGAATTGAAGAAATCTAAATCTTCAAGTGTTCGAGAGACTTCCCTCATGAAGTCAGTGCATATATGACCGACGTTCATCTTCAACCATGGTCTACAAGAAGGTTTCATACGAGCACAACAGATTCGCTCAATTGAAGATATTGCATATTTGTTCACCGTGTGATTCCAACATCATCAGTTTAGCAGTTCGTTTGAAAGATTGCATTGTGAAGACTCAAAGACTTGAAGTGATGTTTCAATCAGGGGAGACGGATACGCGCTGCACTCTTTTTCCCTTGACTAAGTTTTTATCCCACTGGGTTTTTCTTAGCAAGGTTTTTAATGAGGCAGTACTCTCACAGCGTACCCGCGATCTTCAACTCATGTTTCATTCAAGGGGAGTGTTATGGATAATTATAGGAATATAACAAGAGTTGACTGAACTCTCTAGTTTGTTACGTGTATCTCTCTAGGTTGTTACTATGCAGATAGAGTTTAGAGATATTTTCCTACTTGTATATATACTCTCCATGTACTCTTATACTGATTGATGAGAATAATACTTTCTCTTCCATTTATCTTTCAACACTATTCAAATTTTGATGAAAAATTGCCTATATCTAGTTGGCCTTCTTTTTTTTTTTTTTGCGGGGTGAGAGGCGCATGTAATAACTATTAACCCCTAAAACTAAAGACAAAAATTAAACCGCATCCAACTTTTGATTCCAAATTATAGAAATAAATCCAAAACTTTTACTATTATTCATATTTCTCACCCTTCTTCGTCCCTAATTGGAAAAAAGAAAATGGAGCTAAGTCCATGAAGCTTTCTTCTTTTAGTTAAAAAAAGTTATATTTGATTTTTAATTGGAGTTATAAGGTGGTCCAGTGGAAGGGAGATGAAATAGTGAAGGAAAGACGTAGAGTTCGATCCCCAACGGAGACATAAGGTGGTTTAGGTGTGGAAATATATGGTGGTTTAGGATGTTGTCTAATAGTAGTAGTGTAGGATTAGTTGTAATATTTTCCGTTTAAAAAACAAAGAGAAGGAAAAAAATAAGTACGTTTAAATAAATAATTTGTGGGTTTGTTTTCATAATTTAAACTGTAACAAAAGGATAGTAACTAGTAAGGTACTAAGGTATTCATTTACCTGTCCTTGACACTAGAGCACGGCTCCATGGACACGAGCTTGGCTGCGATTCGAGCAACACAGCCATCAACAACTTTATTGAGATATACCAATGGAGTATTCCCAATCAACTGAAACACAATTACCTCAAAACAATTAATTGGCCGGGTGACAGATCGATGGAGATATTATTATTTAATGGAGCGAAACAACACGTAAATGTGGTTAATGTGATGTTGAAAAGAAATTAGCATCTTTTATTTTACTCTGATCCGAAGAGAACAGAATTGAACAAAATTGAATTGAACTGAATAAAGATGAACATAACTGAATTTATTCATAATATAAAATACAACCAAGCAAGTCTGAATGAACTGAACAGAATTAAACTAAAATGGACTGAATTGGACTGAAAATAATGAATTTTCAGATAAAGATAACAGAGACTTACATAGAGACTTACTTGAGTGATATCATTGGCTATTCCAATCTTCTCTCCTTTCATTATTCTGTAAAACACCCAAAAAAATAATAAAGTTGTTACATTTCCCATAAGTCGATATAAATATACATAGTTGCTTGTTAAAATTTACTAATTAGTTGCATGTAACGGATAAATATGGAGAAATAGAGTAAAAAAGTTACCTTTAATTTGCGAATTCCGAATATATGATGATGAATAGATATACAATGTTGTTACCGAGAAGTAGTTAGCCATCGACTATGGCATTTTTTGGTTTATATATCTGCAGTCGGGGATGTGGTGGTGGATTAGTCAGCTGATTTTTCAATCTCGTGAATGAGTCGCCTACTTAATTTTTTTTAATTGCCCGTTCTCTCTATTAAATGTCGTCATTGGATGATCACCTTTGGATCACCTACTTCAATTTTCTATAATTGTTGTAGTTGATGCGTGAACGTGTCATGCGATTTTTCTTTTTATTTCTTTGTTTATTTTTGTTACATTAGGGATTAGGCATTTTCGGCATGCAAATGTATTCATCTTCAACGGTCAAATGAAATAAATGTGTTCATTTTGTTGACTATAAAAATGGAAAACATTAATATAACTGTTTTTATTAATGTTAAAATTCATTAAGCCCAAAATGTTTGTACAAGTAAAAGGGACATACCTCAATTTACAAGTCTAAGTATCAAGAGAACCTTCGAGTACAAATTCATCAAAACCCCTAAAAGCCAATGTGGCCAAAGGAAGGAAGAACCAGGCACAAGACGAGGAACTCTAGTACAATGATTCATCAATCTTTCAAGCACAAGTAGCTAGCAAATTACAACCCTATTAGACTCCAGTTTCCAACTACGATCTAATATCTGATGTAGCGGGCCGATTTCATTTGATAGTTTCCAGGGCAATGATACAGGATCACGACCAAACTTCTAACTCATCAAAGCTGCTATAATGCATGGCAACGCACAGACTAATTTTGGTATAATTTATTTATTTTTTTTAAAGATAATTAGAAGATAATTAAAAGATAAAAAACATTATCTATAAAATCCGGATAACCAATAGAAAGGGGACATGTGTCCCCTTCCTATTGGTGGAGTGCAAGCCATGCTTGTGAGTGAAGCATGGCCTCAACACGAGCAGGCCAGATCGTGCTCCCAATTTATGCTTTTGTTTTCCCTTTTTTTTTTTTTTTACCTCCACTCCACTCACACAGCATGCATACATGCTGCATGCTGATATTTCTAGTCTAAAGGAAGCCTAGCCAGAGCATAGGCAAAAGTCATACCTGCCTATTAGATGTCTAGAATTCACAAACAATCCCTCAAAGCACCTGCAAAATGATACAAACACTCCAAGGCACGTAAAATTACCAGTCCAAAAACATAGTTCTAAAGTAACTAAACAGTATCTAAATGAGAAAGAATAGTCTGAGTGGCTCTATTATGAACTGTACTGTGAGTCCTAAGTCTAAGAGCAAGTACGGTACAAAACTGCAAAACATTTACCTCCTCGTCATAAAAAACAACTTGATTTCTGAAATTTCAAATACTAGACAGGGTACTACAGAACATTGATAGCTTTTGGTTCGATTTAGGCCGAGTCCGATAAATCATTCGATTTTAGTCAACCATGTGAATAGTGATTTGAAATTTAATCCGAAATCATCCGAATAAGTTGACCCTAAAACCATGCGATCCAGATTGATCCGAATTAAATTTAATGCAAAACAATCTGAATTAAGTTCGTGACGAATACTTTACAACATAATCAAATCCGAAACAATTCGAAGTATATAGCTAATTTTATTTGTAAGTAAATGTTTACCTATCACTCAATTAAAGTAAAGATTTTGAAATTAAAATATTATAAGTTTTCATTATAATAATAATTTTGACCGCCATTCATTAAAGCACCATCTGAACCCGATCCGAGGTGATATGATTCGAATAAGTTGACCCTAAAACCATGCGATCCAGATTGATCCGAATTAAATTTAATCCAAAACAATCTGAGTTAAGTTCGTAACGAATACTTTACAACATAATCAAATCCGAAACAATTCGAAGTATATAGCTAATTTCATTTGTAAGTAAATGTTTACCTATCACTCAATTAAAGTAAAGATTCTGAAATTAAAATATTATAAGTTTTCATTAGAATAATAATTTTGACCGCCATTCATTAAAGCACCATCCGAACCCGATCCGAGGTGATATGATGCGTCAATTCGGATTTTAAATTTGTTTGTAGCCAAAAGTCAGAAGCTACTGCACAAAAATAAAGATTTAGAGTGCAGTGGCAAGCTAACTATGAGTGTCATTCTCTACCGAAACTAATTAAGTTGTCTCTTAGTATTGAAGTTGGGTCAATAACACCTTAAAAGGCCTTGTTAAGGTGATAAGGTTATCCAACTTATATATGTGCTAATTATAGCTCTCACAAGTGATGTGGGATATTCTAACACGCCCCCTCACGAGTAGGCCGCGGTTAGTCGGCTCTACACGTGGAATCATAAATGCCATCATTGGGCAAGCCGGAATTAGCATCGGCTGGGGCACCCATCATCAACCTTGGCTCTGATACCATATTGAAGTTTGGCCAATAACACCTTAAAAGGCCTTGTTAAGGTGATAAGGTTATCCAACTTATATATGTGCTAATTATAGCTCTCACAAGTGATCTGGGATATTCTAACACTTAGTTTAAATTTGTTTGTAGTCGTGTGAAGTTTAAAACTAAAAGTTTGTGTTGTTTGAGAATTTGAAAGTAAAATAGTAAACAGTAAAAAGTAAAGAGTGTAGAGAGTAGAGAGAGAGTTTGTTGTAAGTTGTGATCAATTAAAAACAATATTTGTAGTAGAGATATATCATATATGAGATATATTTAGTTGTTTGAATTCGTGTCACTGGAATAGATTATAAGCATTATTATATTGGTGTTATGCAAACTTGGCAAATATAACAACTACCTTGTATTCGACTATTCGTGTTCTGCAAACATCGTTGTTTCCCTCTAGAATACGATTTCTAAACCTAAGGTAAGGTTCTCAATCTCTCAGACTTTGGTTCATGAAGTTCTAAGGATTAATTCTAGGCGGTCTATAGATATCCAATCACTCCACGATGTATCGGAAGAGCATCAATTAATTTCTTTTCATGGAGAACGGGATAAAGGGCGTTCACCAAGCATCTACCTATAATTACGTACGTTTAATTATTTTCCAAAATTAAGAGCACGGCACTAAGATAAAACGACAATAAGATCCACTTACTCAAATAAATTTTACCCTAGACAACCAATAAATATACATGAGCAGTGTAAATCAATCCTTATCCCCAGATTCATAGCAATAACATCTAAATATAAATCATGCTATCTCTATCTCTACGACCAACCAATTGATTTAAATACTCATGGACGAAATAACTATCATAGCGTAACCAATTGTTGGAAACATAAGTGCAGTAAATAAAAGCAAATACGACAAAGTAATAAGTAAGAAAGACGTTACCAAATTGTCGAATCGTAAATATTATTGCAAAAACTTGAACCCAATATATCTTTGTAGCAAATTACAATAAAAAAGTGAAATTACAAGGTTTAAGGGTACGACGGGTATTTGGGTTGGTTGAGAGACTAGCTCTCTTTGGATTGGAAGAGGTATCGGGAGTGATTGGTTTACACACCTCATTAATGTCGGAGCTCTGCTCCGTCCAGATCTTGCTGAGTAGAAGCTCCGCGATGATGTCAGAGCTTTGCTCCGCCATCCCGCCGATGTAAGGGGGGAGGAGCATCATAGCTCTATGGGTGGAGCTCTGCTGCTCCGCCACAATAAGATATTTTTTTAGAGCTCCGATACCGAACCTTTAGGGAAGAAGAAGACTTACAAAAGAAAAAAAGAAGAAAGAAAGAAAGAAAAAAAAAATTAAATGGCTTCTTTATTTGTAATGACCCTATTATAACCAGGAGTTATTGTGATCACAATACCTACATACTATTCTTCTTTTCATATATATATATATATATATATATTTTTTTTTTTTGAAAGAAATGGTCATTTATTAACTACTAAATAAGCAAGTTAGATCTGTTTTGGCGAACAGATCGGTACAACACATTGTTCAAATCTAAATTTAAAAGAGTCGAAAGCCACGCAGGGCAATTGTTTTTATCATATATAGTAGGATGCAAGGAGTTGAGAAACTCTGAATTGCTGTTGCTACGACCGGCAACTGTGTCATGAAAATTTGCACGTCTAATCTTCCCAATTTCACTTCCTTTTTTTGCCAGATAATCTGCTACACCATTTCCTTCCCGATACACAAAATTGATGACCACATTCTTGCCTCTCCTAACTTCTTCAATTTCTCGGACCAACTCCTTGTGCTGCCATGCTACTTGATTCACCCTGTTAAGACAATTTAACGCATAAGTTGAGTATGTTTGTATTATTATATCAACAAGATTTAAATCATGGCATAAGAGTAATCCTGTTTTAATTGCCATCAATTCTGCCGTATTCTTGGTGGTTCTTCCTACATATGCATGAAGTGCTACCACAAGTTCACCTTGTCGTCCCTTACAACACAACCAATACCTGCTCCTTCATATTCATTCACAAAAGATTCATCTATGTTTAAACATACTTTACCTTGGGGTGGTTTCATCCATTTACAGGGCACCTTTATACTTACCTCCGGGGTTGTTGCTGGCATTTTAGCCAAGATAGTATCTCTAGTTAAGTTCTGCAATTCTTTTCTTAGTTGGAAACAAAATATTGTTTTATTAGCAAAAATAAAACTATTTCTAGCATTCCAAACTATCCACATAAAATTTAAAATGATGATCTGTGATATGTGGTTGGTTCTTTCCTGGAAGACTAATGCATGAATGGATGGATTTAAGTGTGCAGGTATAAATTCTTTTCTTATCTCATCAAAGCAAGAACAATAAAAGAAAATGTGTCAAATTCTCTTCCTCTTTTTTGCAAAGTCTGCAAATAGGGTTGTCAATTACTTGTCGTCTAAATAATCTTTCAGCTGTTGGAAGCCTATTATATAAAGCTGTCCAAATGAAGAATTTAACTCTAGGAAAAATGTTAAGATTCCAGAGTTTTAACCAAGGTAAATCTGGTAGAACACGTTTCATTAGCATTTTATAAGCACTTTTAACTGAAAATTCTCCAGAGTTACTTCTATTCCAAACTGGCCTATCTTGTTTATTCAAAGTAGGGGTATGCCAAGCAAAAATTTCTTTTACAATTTCTAAAGGTAGGACCTGAATTAATTTATTTAAATTCCATTTACCATCCATCACATAATCACATACTTTTTCCTATAAGTTACTATGTGTGGAATAATCTACAAGTTTTTTGTTTCCTAGCCATTTGTCTAACCAGAAGTTAATGGAAATACCATCACCTAGTTCCCAAGAAAGCCCTTCTTGTAATTCAGGTCTTAATTTTAGAAGTGTTTTCCAAAGCCAACTATGTGAGACCTTAGGCTGGGCCTCCAAAAAGCTTGAATTAGAGTAGTATTTATGTTTTAAAACTCTAACCCAAAGGGAATCTTCATTTAAAATTAATTTCCAAGCTAGTTTTAATCGGAAGGCCTTATTCATAACTTCCAAGTTCCTAATACCCAAGCCACCTTGACCTTTGGGTAGGCAAACAGTCTGCCAGTTTATTCTAGCTTTTTTATGTGTTTCTTTGGTAGCATTCCAAAGGAATTGTTTATTGCAAGAGTTTATTCTATTAATACAAGTGCTAGGCACTTTAGCTATTTGCATGCAATAAGAAGGTATTGTGCTTGTAACATCATCAATAAGTGTTGATCTACCAGCATAAGAAAGAAATTTAGAGTACCAATTGTCTATTTTGCTAATTACTCTATCTACAATATGGTCAAATAAATCAGTTTTCTTTTTTCCAAAAAGAAAAGGTAAACCCAAGTACTTGTCTAGTATTTTATTAGAAGCTACTCCTAATTAACTTCTGTAAGATTTGTTGCTTTCTATTAACAGAAGTATTTGGTGAAAATAGTACTCTGGATTTTATCCAACAAATTTTTGGACCAGAAGCATTTGCATAAGTGTTTAGACAGTTTTGGATACCCTTAACCGAAGATTTTGTTGATTTACATAAAATCATGCAATCATCTGCAAACATAAAATTGAAATCTTAGGATCATTTCTACTTGAACTTAGACCCTGAAAGGTACCTAAAGATTCTTCTTTTATAATGTAATGAACAAAAAGCTCTTGTGCTAGAATAAAGAGATAAGGTGATAAAGGATCACCTTGCCTAATTCTCCTAGTAGGTTTCCAAGCATGATATGTATTATTATTAACAATAACTTGATAAGAAACTGATTTCATGCATTCTAAAATCCAATCTATAATTTTATCTGGAATACTAAACTTTTTAAGAGCTAGGAGAACAAAGTCCCACTCAAGTCTATCATATAAGCCTTTTCTACATCAAGCTTAAGGGCCATATAGTATGGTTTTGATTTAGTTTTCTTATTCATGGTATGTAAAAGTTCATGGGCTAAAAGAACATTATCACTAATTTGTCTACCTGGTACAAAAGCATTTTGATAAGGGGAAATTAACTCCTGAATGTAGGGTCTTATTCTATTGACAAGGATTTTTGAAATTATTTTATAGCTCACATTACAAAGACTTATTGGTCTGAAGTGTGTGACTAATTTAGGATTTGGCCTCTTAGGTATTATAATGATTGAAGTGTCATTTAGGCCATTAGGCATTACACCAGTCTGAAAGAAGGCATTCAGTCCATCAGGTCCTGGTGCCTTGTCTGGGCCTATATTTTTAATGGCACGTCAAATTTCATCATCCTCAGTGTTTTTGATAAGATGATGATGGTTATTGGAGTGAATAGTTGGTAAATTTATATCTGTAAAAGCGTCTAAATTAGTGCTTTGGCACACACTCTGTTGTTTAAAGAAGTTTTCAAAGTTTTGGGTTAATAAATCTCTATCAGTAATCCAGTTGTTATTTTCATCCTGGATTCCATGAATGTAATTCTTTCTTTTTTGATTAGTTGCATAAGCATGAAAGTACTTAGTGTTAGCATCTCCTAACTTAATCCAATTGTTTTTAGACCTTTGTGCCCAGTAGATACTTTTTTGTTTTCTCAATTTATTTATATAGTTTCTAAGATTAGTTTCCATCTGACCAAAAAGAGAACGGTTTTGGGGAATTTTAGCATTTATTTTATACAAAAAGTCTTTGCTCTTATTGATTTCATCTTTTAAATCCTTCAAAGTAGCTAAAGGCCACTTAGGAGCTTTTTCTGCTAAGGAACTGCACAAATGTAAGTAGCTTTTATTATCTTTTATAATGTCATTTTCCCAAAGATTTTTGAGAGTTTCTTTAAAAACTTCATTTTCTTGCCAAGCATTTTCAAATCTAAATCTTCTTTCGTATTCCTAACCTCATCTCTAGTATCAATTAAAAGCATAGTATGATCAGAAGTTGTAGTTGGTATATTTCTTACTAAAGTATTTGGGTAATTTATTAACCAACTATTATTACCACAAGCTCTATCTAATCTCTCACAAATAAAAGAGTGCCCTAATTGTATGTTTGACCAAGTATAAAGCGGGCCACAAAAACCAAGATCATCTAGGTTACAGTTCATTAGACAATCTCTAAATTTATTCATTCTAAACCACTCTGGGTTTTTGCCTCCTAATTTTTCATAAGGATGTAAGTAAGAATTAAAATCTCCACAAACTAGCCAATCAGTATTAATTTGTAATGATAAGTTTTCGAGATCTTTCCATACCTGAGCTTGTTTTGATTGTTGTGGCGCATTGTACACCGTTGTCACATTCACCTCTTTTCCACACCGGTTGATTAGGACTCTTGCATTGGTGATTCTGTCTGATATCTGTGTTGAGCTCATTTTAACCTGCCTATCGTCCCATAGCAACCAAAAGCCTCATGACTGTGGTGATTCCTGAGGTGGGGGTACAATTTTATAATTTTCAAACTTTAACTTTTTTATTATCGGCTTCGAGGCCTTTGCACTAGCTCTTGTATCCATAAGTAGTGTTAACACCGGATTGAATACTGAAATATACTCCGCAAGTTCCTCTGCAAATTCTGGCTTCCCTACTCCACGAACATTCCATGCTAAGATCTTCATCGTATCATACTTGATGTCTGGGTGTAACTTCAGGATTTTCTTGTTGCTGCCCTGATCTTCTTCTCTTAGTATCGGGAGCGCCGTCACCGGAGGCACTATTCCGTTTGAGTATGGTTCTATCTTGATTCTGTGAGTTGTGTGAGCTCCCAACAAGTTCTCCATCTTGCAGATCTCGTAATTCATCCAAACTGAACTCGTCGTCTTCAATAACTGAAAGATGTAGGGAATCGTGCACAAGGACTGGATTGTATACTCGTTTGCACTCATCCTCTCTATTTGCTTTAAGATTTCGTCTGCTTGACCCATGACTGTTGCTGCAAACTCCGATTGGAGCTGGAGATTTGCGTCCGTCTGCTCCGGTATCTTGATCTGTTGCTGAGTTAGAAGTGGTTCGACACGGATCGATGGGGGTGGTGGGAGGAATGGAATCGGAAATAGTGCTAGGGTTGGCAGTGGTATCGGCCATTGGATTGGAACTGACGGTAGTATTGGTTGGGCAAATGGGGGCAGAGGAGCGATTTGGGGAAGAAAATGGAATTGGGGTCTTGGGGGGGGGGGTGATAAAATACTGATCGTTGATTTTGACTTTGGTTCTGGTCCAAAAGGGCTTGGTTCTGTGATTGGGCTTGACCTATCATCTGGTTGAGAGTTGGATATTGGGCCTGAGGTGGGTTTAATTGGTATGGCTGGCTCTGCATGGCTGCGTTTAGATCTGGCCAAGTGTTTAAGTCTGGTCTTGGGTTGATTGGGGCTGGGGATAGTGGGTTTATTGGGTTGAAGAAGGGGGTCGACCCGGTCTGGTTCAGTGTCCACCTCTGAGTTGGATCCAATTGATTTATTGGTGTCTGGGGCGCCCAATCCATCTGCATGGCCCCTTGTCCTGATTGAAATTCTCTTCCCTGCGGCTGAGAACCCTCTCCTATTTTTGTAGATTTCTTCTTGGTAGGTGATTTGCTGTCGGGTTCACCGAGTAGTGACTCTGGGTTGGAATCGGCTTCCACGGGTGAAAAGCTGCTTTCTGAGCTCGTCTCATCTCTCCCGACGAGTGTCTTATCGGCATGGCTCCGATCGGTTGGTTTATTGGCGTGTCCGGGATCTGTAGTTGTGACAAGAATGGTCTCTGGTTGAACTGCGGCTGAGGCCTCTGGGGGTGCAACATTGTTGCACTGTGAGTGGGTTGGGTTTGAAAATTGGGAATTAGGGTTTGTGATTTCTGAAATTGGTCTAGGGTTTGTGGTTGATGGTAAATGGCTGGGCGTGGGGCATTTTGTGATCGGAGGTAAGAGATCGCTAATTGTAGTATTCTGTCCGGCGGAGCTGTCGAGAAGTGTGGTGGCTGTGGAGGGTTTGGTTGGTTTAGAATTCTGTTGTTTGTGTTTACTTGGTTGGGGCTGTGGTTTGGGGGGTAAAGCGTGCTTATCGGTGATGGCGACTTGGTGCTAATTTATTCTTCTTTTCATATTTGTGGAGCTAATTTATCTCAAGGTGACCCCTTACAAATTATGATATATCCACATATGCTAATGCTCGGGCGTTCTCCATCCACTCATGCTAGAGATTTTTTCTTATCTTTTCTTTTCGGACAGACTCAAGGTTATCAATAGTTCTAATTACATAATCCACTTATCCCTTATGAATACACACTCCATGCTAAATATAAATCATACATACTATTAGCTCCTAAATAAACTTAACATTATGTCTAAAATAATCAATTCACACATACAGTAAAGCCTTGATTGTTTTTGAGTTTTTAACCCATGACATTTTTGAGTTTGTTAAAATAGTGAGGTTAAATTTGAGAATGACCCTCCTGGTAGGGTACTAAAGTGAAAAAATCTCTATCACATTACTAACATAACACAGACTTATGGTTTTTACATAAATCTCTCCTTGCATGTTTTCTGTAGCTCTATTCCATATTCCGTTCCACAAAATAATAAACAGTAACTCTATCACCAGACAAGAGAAATAAATAATCCTAACGATTTTCACTTCCATTCTTTTACTTGGAGAACTTTGAAATCAGCTTATCAACATGAATTATAATATCCTCTATGCAAGGCCTTACTGCAGCTTGAGGTTGTAGCATCCACGTTATGAACTGGTGAAGTGCCTCTGGATAAGGAGGGTTAGGTCCAGTTGGCCACTTTATTTGGGCATTTACAATGGCCAACTGTAAGCTCCCACCAGATTCACCAAGTGCATATTCGAAAGGCGATAATCCATACCTGCAAAAGGTTTAGAAAATTCAAGCAAGAATTAGAAAGTATCCCTATGTTTATAAGCTTAGACAAGCAAGCCATGCAAAACAAACTGCAAGTGAAATATCTTAGAACTACACAAACTTTTCTTTAAATATTCACTATTCATTGAACAGCTTCTTTTTTTCCCCCATTAAATTGCTTTTTTCTTTTACATGGAAAACATTTCATGAGGCTTAAATGTCATCACCATAAAGGGGTGTTTGTTGTAATCTAACGAAAGTGAGTGGTTGCTTTTCTAAATAACCCATGCCTCAAGACTCAAGAGTATCATACTTGCTGCAAGAAAAATTGCAGCAGACACAACCACACATACAACCCCCCCCCCCCCAACCACACGCACATTGTTAATATCACATACTAGAGGAGTTATATATATAAGGTGGTGCAGTGGAATGGAGCTGGTGCGGAGTGGTGCAGCCGTGCAGGGTTCGATCCCTGGCAGAGTCATAATGTGGTTAGGAGTAAAGTGGTGTTTCGTATAGAAGTAGTATAGGAGTAGTGTAACTAGAGATCAAAAACAAATAGATGTCAAGTGACAACTTTCTGATTCAGGACAAGTAGACTTTATGAATAAAGGACATGGTTTTTAGTTCTTACATGATTGCAAACAGTGTGCAGCCTAAAGACCAGATATCAGTTCTCTCGTCAATGTCTGCATGGCTTGGGCAATCCCATAATTCGGGGGCTCGGAAAGGAGCAGAACAGTGCTCAGACGCCCATTCCTACATAAACAAAATAAAGAGACAGGGTCATTCAAGGTTTATCTATTTCCATTCTAGCTTTAGACCACTGTTTGGACCAAGACAAGAATAGACCACTGAAACACAGAATGAGAATACATGGTCCAGCCGTGCTAACGTAAGAAGACAACTTTTTCAGGAATCCACTCCTATACAGAGAACCTTGAGACTACCCATTCAATCTGAAGAAAACAGGATGGAATGGCACACAGTTTCGAAGAACCAGAGTGAATCCCATACCACTACCACCTCTCAATTCACTCTGTACAATTATGGTCCCCCATGGCCAAACTTTTCCTCACTGTTTTCAATATTGCATTTTATATCTTTTAGAAATGCAGTTCTTTTAATGTCACATTCTCTATATAGAACTAAAGTTCATCACACCTAATGAAGATTGACCAAGTATGCCTCACAGCATCTTCAATGGTAACACTCTAGCTTGGTATGAAAAATTAGTGAGACAGACCCAGGGTTAATAAGGCTCTAACGCTTCATCACTTCCATCATATGACTTGAAAACAGATGTTGTAATCAATTATCCGGAAAGAAGTCTTGCAAGAGTAGTTTATCAATCCTCTAGGATCAAATCCAGTTGTTCCAAGGGATAAAATGTACTGGTAAATCGTTGTTTTATATCGTATCTTAACTGTCATAGTTTTGTTTTATCCATAGATTTCGCTTCAGCATACTTATTTTAATCTAAATCTAGAAAACTACAAAGAAACGCAAAGGAATATTATTATATATACCAACAGCCACAGGTGATCCTATAGTTCAAAAGGATGAACGTATTTACTTATTGGAAATGTAAAGTGTCTCATTCCTTATGGGAAATGAAGGAACGAATACTGATCACAGAACATCCCAGACTGAGTCAAACATCAAAATGCACAAAGAGCGAAAATTGAAAGCTGCAAGAATAGGGAACCTGTAGCTGTAGTGCTTCTGAACGTGTTCGTATTTGCTTTCTTGCAGGACGAGCACTTCCAAAATCCATTAGTATAGCTAAAGGTGACTTTCCTTTTATGTGTGTCACTAGAACATTCCCAGGCTTAACATCGTTATGTGCATATGGAGGATCGAAACTGTGCATATGTTCAAGTCCTGCACAAAGCTGCAGAAGAAAAGTTCACTAAATTTATTCCTAAACCGTATGGCAAATGTCTTCACACCATTGGAAACATGTGAAATTATGTCATTGCAAGAATTGGTTTACAAGCATGTATTTGTTACACCACCAATAACATAAAAAACAAATTTAGGTTTCCACACAGATGCTACCATTACCATGCCAGTCTATATCAGTCGTGCGAAGTGAGTCACATTTAAAAAAACTGCTGTGAAGGAGTACATAAAGATGTACTAAAAAGTTATAAGGTCTTCGGAAGTAGGAAATGAAGCACGTCTGTAATCTGAATTATAAAGATCTGCGTATACTTTAACTTTCTAAAATTTACGAAATTATTGGGTTTTACCATTGTTTTTGTATCTACCTGACGAAATATTTGAAGTACATCTGAGGTCGAAAAGAACTCTTTCTTAACTTTCATACTGTTGGCATTATCCAGTAATGTTCCATCCAAATGTACTGGAAACAACAAGTAAGCTTCATGCTTCCAGGACTGATCTTCTGAAGCCTGTGCAATAAAAAATATAAACTTAAACCAACCAATCTCTGCATTACATCATCAAAATCTAAGATACACACACATAGAGGCATGATGTCCATGAGCAATTATTGATCCCCCCTCCACACATACACACCCCACCCGGCCACAATAAAAAACTGATTGCATAAGGTACATGTATCTAAGATAGGAACCTTGCAAATCAAGAGGACAAAACTGACACATTGATTCCAGTAAAAAATTTTTAGATCACTTCATGAAAATGACTAACAAGTAACAACAGCATCATGCATAAGCTCCGTCTCAGAACACAGTCACACAAAGTTCACAGTGTAAGAAATCACGTTATAGATGATAGAGATATATGTAAGTATGAAACTGAAAACACACACAAAGCAAGAATCACCTTGACTGCAATGATTGCATGATCAAGCAAGGGAAGAAGATTGGGGTGGTTAAACTGGGACGAAACTTGAATCTCCTGCCTTACTGCATCCAGTTGCTCACTGCTTTGTATGAGAACTTTCTTCATTGCATATGTTCCATCATCTGCGTGCATGAAATAGAATATCCTTACAAATCAAATTACTATGCAATATATCTGGCCTGACTTGACCATTAATCCTCGGCAACAAAAACCGTTAACACCACCACGAGAGTGGTGATTCTTTGAGGTCAGCTTAGAGATGAACAACACATATTCCCACAGCAGCGCAGCTACCTAACTTAAAACAGTCCTCAGAGTAGAGTGAAGCTAAGCTACAGCCGTAGCATCGGCTAAACCTTTTGGTTTCTCCAATTAACTTTCCATTTGACTTGTACAGTACACTAAACCACCTTTCTACTCCCCAGTCATATCGGATCATACTTAAATCTAGCAGCAACTGATATTTTCTCTCAATGTTTTTCCCTCAAACAAAGCTAATTACATTAAAGCAATGCTGTAATTTGTAAATCACTCAACTGCAACTAAAATCAGATCGCATGGTTGCAAAAGGAGCATCAAGTGTCCCTTCAACCATACTGATCGCACTCTGAACAAATTTTGAATCGCACATGCATAAGCAGGACATGATGAGCTTAAGCAGATAAAAGTTTTCCAAAAACAAGTACAAAATTGAACAGATCAGCAAATTCGAGTGTCACTCACTCCAATTGAATTCACAAAACTGTTAGATTCGAAACACATGACTTACCTCATGAAATGAGATACAAATTGAGCACAAGTAATAAGATCTATGTATGTATCGAGATTTGAGATTAGAGAGGAAATGAAATCACCAGAAATGTGAGAAGAGTCCTTAATTTTGGATGAAATTCCGGCAGCATTGGCAGGATCAGAAGAAGGAAGCTCCTTCACAAGATAGACGAAGGCGAATCCACCCTCACCGAGCTGCCTGATGATCCTGAAGCGGTTCTCGTTGATCCATACGTCACCACCGCCGTTAACGGCGTCGTACAGGGCGTTCAATCCGGAGAAGGAGCAGCCCATGGTATATTTTTCTGTTGAAGAAAACAAACTGGTAGATAGTCAATGGTTTGCCCAAAGAGTGTACGAGCTCAGGGAAGCTCTCCTCTCTCTCTCTCTTCCTTCTCTCTCTACGCCAGGAAAGAGTGTAATAGCTGCAAAAAGGAACTGTTCACTAGAGTAGACCCGACCAAAAGGAAAGCGCAAACCGAAAACCAAATTGAATTGGCGGTTTTGGTTTATGAGTCGAATCCAATGGTTCATAATTTTCAACCGAGACTGTCAGTTCATAATATGTGTGAACTGATGAACCGGAATGAACCAAACGGCTCGAAATGTGTGTATTTTGTCTTGACTCGGAGACCAGACCTGTTTGTTTGAAACAGGTCCAAACCGGATCAGATCGAACCTGAGTCATTGACCTTCTAGATGACATAAAACCTTTTAAAAAAATACTTTTCTCTTGGAACTTGCTTCGTCGATTTTATATAGGAAATATTTACCGAAATTATATTATAAAAATATAGAATCTAAATTTTTATAATATAATTTTGTTAAATATTTTATCATTGTTCTTTAAAAGTAATAGAGTGTTAAAGTTGATATATATTGATCCAAAAAAAATCAAAGTGAGTAAAATTATGTTCTCTTCATCTGAATTGAATGAAGCTGAGCTGAACTGAACTGAACGAAACTGAACTGAACTGAACTTTTGTAGTATAAAATACTATTAAACAAATATGAACTGAACTTAACTGAACTTAATGTATCTTACCTGAACTTATTTGTAGTATAAAATACTATTAAACAAATATGAACTAAAACTGAACTTATCTGAACTGAACTTAAAATAATCAATTTTCAAACGAAGAAGACTAAATTATAATGTGTGTGTGTGTGTGAGTGAGAGAGATAGAGAGAGAGAGAGAGAAAGTATTGATCTTTGAACGATGTACCTATTTACTAAGAAACTGTTCTTTTCGTCTGAAGAGAACTGAAGTGAATTAAACATAATTGAATTGAATTGAATATAATTGAATTGAATTTATTTGTAGTATAAAATACAATTAAGCAAGTTTGATCAGAACTGAACTGGATGTATCTGAATAAAATTCAACCCTACTGAACAGAACTGAATTGAACTCAAAATAATAAGTTTCCCGATAACACCCTAAATTTGAAAATATAAGGGGCCAAAATCCAAATTGTACAAGTCTTTTAACGTGTAGTGGAAGATATTTTTTGTTGGTAGGACAAAAAGGGGAAATCCAGAAAGAATTACACACGATACACGAAAATAAAATAATAAAATTAAGGGCCCTAAAATTAATAAAAATGCACGAGCACCAGGAGCCATCAATTTTTCATTCTTTTTTCCAGTAATTCATTTTATTATATATAATTATAATAACAAAAATAATCATTCAGTTTTGAGGAAAGATACAGTACACATACCAAGTGTGTGTTGTGCGTGTGTGGTTGAGAGAGCAGCAGAGAAAAAATGGAGACGGCGATTTGCGGCGGTAGAGTTGGTGGCCTTTCTGCTAACCAAATCTTCTACCACTCCACACCTGGTAATATATATACGATTTCTCTTATCTTCTCTTATCTACTCACTCTTCGTTTTCGTTAATCGTATTTCTGTTTCTCTTCAATCTCTGTGCCTAGCCTAGAATTGTTTCTTCTGTATTGACGATGAGTTGCTGTTAGATTTCTACTGATTGTTTCCGTTATGAATGAAAATATGTACCAATTGACTTTGGAAATGCTGTATGAGTGACACTTGAAGGACTTATTTAGTGTTTAGGCTTTGAGTGAAGTTGTGGATAATTGTATTGAACTTACGTGTGCCAGTGGATGGAATGGTAGAACAAAGTGTTGGTGGATAAGTTTTCGATTGGCTCAAAACTTCGTAAATTGGGAATTATTGTAGTCTGATGAGTCCTGATTTGGTTTTTGGCTTAACTAATGAGTAGTAGTAATGTAGTATTATGTAAATCTACTAGTTTTTTAAGGAGATTTTACTCAGGAATAGGTTTGATGACTAGGTATATATGAGTTACGGACTGTGCTTTGTTTATCGCGCTATTGAAAAACTAATGAACTGCGTGTGAGTGGCCGAGATGATTTTCCACGTGATGCTATTTAGGAAGAGAAGCTAAGCCGATGCTTGTGTGAATATGAATGAATGATTCAGTAGATAGCAACTGTAGTTTGTCGTTGAAGTTTGAACTCCTAGTTCAGCATTTGAATCGCCTATATTGGTAACTTTATTTCCATAAGAATCTTCTGAGTGATGTCCAGTATTGTGGCTCTCGTACACTGTGCTAATGTTTAACCATATTCCATGTCCTGGACCTGCTGAATTAATTTGTGACACTTTCGGGGTTTTTTGCCCTCTCATTGAATTGTTTGCATTTGCCTTTTTCAGTTTCTCTCTTTTTTTTGTGTGCCTGTAATCTTATAAAGAGAATATGGTTAAAGTTAAACTCACGTGGGGTTGAAGTACTGTGAATCCTCTCTATTGTGGCCTCAGCCCTCAAGTTACTCTCTGCTGCTCTTATGTTGTAGCTTTAGATCAATAGAATTGAATCACGATCTTTAGCTGAGATAAGATGGAACAGCAAGTTATTAGCCAAAGGCAATTTTACCTCTTATAACTAGTGCCTAGTGGCTAGTTGCTCATTTTGTTGAAGCAGCAGGTAATCGGACTCGAGTACTTGACATTGGTAGGCTGTAGGAGTATTGTTTTGGATCTTTTTAATGTTTCTAATATTCATTCTTGTGTGACCAACCTTCATTTGCTAAATAGCACTGAATATGTGCCCTATTGAAATATCTAACCTGATTTGTACAGGTGACAGATACCCGCTTCATAGACCATGGCCAATTCGAAGCACATTGATCACTGTTCCAATTTCTGGTGTTGGCAAAGGTGGAGGAGTTTTGGACAAACCTGTCATAGAAAAAACCACCCCTAACCGTGATTCTGAGTTTGATTTGAGGTATAGCATATTGAACATTTGAACTTGGCATTTACACTCTCTAGCTGCTAAAACTAAAAGAATATATCCTGCCCAGTAGTTGAAACCAACAACCTGTGAGTTGGCAAGAGTTTTCAAATTTGATTGGGATGTTTAAAATTCCAATTTTGTTGTGGGCGCTTAATACCTCTGTGTTTCATAGCTTGCCAAACATTTAGATATGCGGGGACACAGAAAATTTCCTATCAGGCTTAAGAAAAATTAAGCACATGAACTTCTCGTTCTTGATTTCTCATCCTGCTTGATATTACCACCTTTCGATGTTTTATGGCCTCTGCACCTGTTGTCTCTATAATGTTACTTTTTCTAGTTTTAAAATTTTCATTTCTTGCAACATATCTTTCTTGTCATTTGTCAATATGCATGTACTTCTACTAGATAACTAAATTGGCCTAACATTTTTCGCAGAGGCACATCCTCTGATAACTTGGTTTGGCTTGTATATTTTATCTCTTTTTTATTGCAACCACTTTAATACATGCGTTGCCCGTGTCTCCTTGCATTTGCACCTCAGCTTCTGCTTTCATTTTGTCTCTACTTGCGATTCTGATGTTTAACCAGTGACTAGGAGTTTCAGAAATGACACAAACGAACAGTTCATTTTTACGTGAGGTCTTAGAAGTGTTCTGTTTCTCCAGGAAAAAGAAGAAAATGTCCCCACCTTATCGTGTGATGCTGCATAATGACAATTACAACAAACGGGAGTATGTTGTGCAAGTATTGATGAAGGTTATTCCTGGGATGACAGTTGACAATGCTGTGAATATCATGCAAGAAGCGCATATCAATGGTCTCTCTGTGGTAATAATATGCGACCAAGCAGATGCTGAAGAACATTGCACTCAGCTCCGAGGCAATGGACTTCTGAGCTCGATTGAGCCTGCAAGTGGTGGTTGTTGAGAGCGTAGCGCTCCGTAATTACAAGCAATGAGCTTATATTTACTAGGAAAAGGAAATTGCATATATGTACATAAGAAGTTGGACACTCGATGGCTATGGTCTTTGTAATGAGGTTAGTACGGTAATGGATACAGATTAGTAAACAACCTTATGGCTCTTTTGCGTCTACGTATGATCTGTCTGTATGAGGCCAATATTGGTCTGTATGAGGCCAATATTGGTTCTTCTATTTTTCCGGACCTGCCCGATGGTGTAATACTTTTACCATGGAAAACATGTAGTAGTAAACTGTTACTAGCCGATTTACTTGGATGGTTATACATAATTATAAGCCGGCGGAAGCATTGCTCGGTTTTTGTTTGTGTGCATTTCTATGCAGGGAAAACTTCGAGTAGTTAAGGTAGACATTGATGAACGAAGTAGTAGTTTTTCTTGTACGAACTATGAACAGGCGTGCCAAGTTTGAAAAATCATTACTACTACTACTAACACTCAAATAGACAAGTCTCTTGCAACATTACCATATTTGGTGCAGCCTTATCAAATTTCAACTAGAGCCACAATAGTTAGTTACGACACAATCAACCCTGTTGAACCCAAGTCAGTGATTTATGATAACTAATAGTTACCTAAGACTGCCGAAATCTAGTCAATTTACTGATAACAGCTGTTGTTTACGAGAAAAACCACCTGCTTTGGTTTGTCAACACCCCCATTGCGAATTCCAAACCTGCGTACACCCCTGACAACTAGGGAGATCGATATCTCACTGACAAAATGACTCCTATCTTCAAGAATATCAAATACTATAAAGAGCATCAAGTATGAATGCATGGACATTCCCCTGTTCTATTAAATAGTTGTAGTACAGTGAATGTTTACAACAGACGCTAAATAAGAATGACTAGCAAATGGTAAGGATAGCAAAGCAGTAAATAATCAATCTATAAGGTTAACTCACTATCTTACACAAGCCTACAATTAGGTCCACAAAGCACCTTCACTACTGAGCACTTGACGTTCTTAGAAGCAACATCGAGGTTGTTAAGGACACTTTCGCTGAATGTAAGAAGCACCATGCTCTTCGAACCTGTCATGATTACAGAATACAAATTCAATTGTCTCGATACAAATATTAAGATGAACAGTTAGCATTTAGCAATATTGTTGCAACTTACTCCGACTTGGAGAACCACATTTGCTGAAAGGAACCAAGTGATGCCAATATACTTCCCCCTATCCAGACACTGCATAAGCAATTGTCAGTTTTCTGTACTCAGTGAAAGAAATAGAATGCCACAAAGCAGCCATTGAAAGAAAAAAACTTTCGAGCAGGGGATTGGGCAAAAACAACTGCTAAAACTAAATTGGAGATTTCTGCAGTTATAATTATTTAATTAGCATTAATAATTATTAGATGTATTTACAATAAAAATAAAAATAAATTGTATTTAAAAGTGGTTCATGATTAAAAACACAAAAATGGAATGCCTGCACAAACCATTTTTTCCAAAAACCAAATTGTGAACCAAACAATAGTTTGGTTCATGGATAGGGGTGCTCTTGAACCACTTTTGTGGCTTTTATGCTCCCATGAGCCAGAAAAGGTTCATGGGTAAAGGTGCTCTTATATACTACCTTCTAACGTGTACATAAGAAGAACAAATGTTCTATGAAGAATAGAAACCATGATAACATCAAACCTAAAGTGAAGAACAAAAGACTGAGTAAACTTTCATAGCAAACAGCAGTAAGCAAATGAAATCTCACCTGAATCTTCTTTCTGTAGCATTTCCGCTAGCCAACACTTTGACTCTAGCCGAATTAGGAGATTCCTGAATAGGATTAAAATCCTCGTTAGGTGAATTGTGTGAATGTGTAGTAAAAATCGACCACTATGCATAAATGCAATTATCAATCACACCAATTTCTTGAAGTAAAGCCCACATAAACGAACTTAAAATGTAAATGCATGTGGTTTTAACTTGATTTCACCAACTAGGTTTCTCAAATTACCTAAAAGGTTATCATGCATGCACTCAAGATAGTAAAGGTACAAACATGAAGCCGTGCAAACCATAATCCAAGAAACAGATCAAGAGGGAAGAATTTCCCTTCTAACAGAAACAAAAAATAACTACCATTTCTTACCATACTTCAGTGTTTCTAGATAATCATGGTACTTCAGCAACTCAAGTTACATCAAAACAAGCTATATTATGCATTCTAGAGTAAGTGAGTAACAATACCTCCAGTAAATCTTTCTCAAGACGTTCTTTCAATTGTTGCATTGAAGATGTACCGCCAGCTAGCTGTAAAACAGAAAATTTGAGTTAGAATGATTAATTCTACATGTGTGATATAAGTGGCAATTGCCTAAGATACTACCCTATGTTACCCATACTCGCCACCAAGTACCCAACTTGGGTGCATATCAGGGTGCCCGACTGCTAATTCAGGAAAATATTACAATTTCGGCCTGAAATGAAGTGCCCAAGAGATATCCCATGCGGAGTTGTCAAAGTGTTCTGACACGGGTATGCAAAGCCAGCAAAGGGGTATTGATGAGCCCGGGTAACATAGGTTCGATCTATTGATACCAGAAAATAGAAGATCTATCAACTTTCATCTAATTTGATTAAAAAATCACATCACATCGCCCTCATCGCTTTTTGCTCAGAAGGCTGTTTATGCATAAAGTTGCCATTACACTTACAAATGGACAAAATTTTCTTTTAGGTCAAACTAACACATCTTGGGCCATAATCAGTATTGCATCAATAAACCAATACAAGCGATTGTTACATTATATGTGGGAGTGAGGTGGGAAAGGAGTGGATCTACAGCATTTGTGAGCAATTGTAATGGAAGATAGTAATAATATCTTACCAAAATGCTGCTATAAAGTTCTCTTCGGATATCAACGTCACACTTGCTTATGCTCTCAAGAACCTGGAAATTTTCAGAATGGCTATTGTGAGTTTATCTTGATATAGAACAATCAGATTTTGGTGTACAAGTTATGCATGTTCAAGAAAAGAAATAGTCACCATTTGTGGCAGACCACGGGCACTAGAAACTGTCTCCAGAGAACTTTCCATACCAGGTATAGTCTGAAGAACATCAAAACATATAAGACTATGTTACTAAGTATGTCTAGTCCAAATGGTAAAGGCAAAAACCATATTAAATTAATAAATTATAACTAATAAAAAAAGAGAGACATGGATGGAATAGCGTACCTGAGACAAGGATGGATTAAAAAGTACGTCAGGAATCTTGAATCTGTCAGCTCCAATTTCGATTGTCCTGTGTCATTGGATCGTGTTTAGCTAAAATACAGAAGAAGTACATCAACAGTAAGACATTGATGAGATATTTGCTTCTTTGTTTGACAACATTTTGTTCCAGGAAAAGGTAGGTAAGATAGTTGAGTAATACAGATGGAAAACAAATTAGGTAAAGTGATAGCAGATTATGATAACTTTTGGATGGACTGTAAACCAATAAAAACTTAATGAACTCACTGTCCATCAGGAAGCTCATAAGATGTCATTGGGATGTTTGAGTAAGAAGTTTCTGCAGGAAGAAAAAAAAAAGAATCAGAGAATTTAAGCCAGAACTAACCTGTGGAAAAACAAGGACAGTGGGCTTGCTTGATGAAATTAATAAACAAGCATAGAAATCTCTTTATAACCCAAGGGATAACTCCTACACAAGCATCTTTTATATGAATTTATCTAAAATGTTTACAAATGAAAAGGTACAAGAATCTTGAGACAGACAGCCAGGCAGCTAATTCACAGGACTAGTTATGTAGTAGATAGCCACAAAGAGTACTCATCGAGAGGAAAAATCGTTCAAACAATTAAACTTCATAAGCCTTGCAGGAAAAATTCATTGTTTAAAGAAGATCAGAAACACTGCTTTAAATTATCTTACGGGCAAACACATCAGACACAGTTTATATGCATCTTAGTCTAGCATTGAGAACCTTATTGAATCAATGCAATCGTACAAGAAACTGATCTTTGTATTTATGACTCAACATCAGGTAAGGGAAATTCACTAGTATTCGATCTTTTTCCCCACTTCAAGTAGACGTCGGAAAAGGCATCATTGCATAATTACTACTATATGATATAAAAATGTAAAAAAGCACAACCATCATATGGCGTATCTGGAGCTCGACAAACACATTCTTTGATGTCGCCCCCAATCACCCTCTGCGGCAAAGAATAACAATTTAGTAATCAAATTAAGTCCAGCAACTGAAGAGCTAGGATTGATTAATGACCTGAGAATAGAGTTTATAACTTTCTGTCGTGTTTGGGAAGTCCACGTCAACAGTCTGCGAGGTTCAAAAGATTTAAAAAAAAAAAAAAAAAAAAAAAAAACTCATATGCAGTTGAAAATACAACATGAAATAATGGACTGGGTAGAAGCAGATATGAACTTTAGAAAATGAAACAATTAGTTCAAAACTTCAGATTGTTGCAAGTCGCTACAATTTTAAGTAAACCCCATAAAATGTTGCATTCAGATTTCAGGACAATGCTCAGCTATTAAACGGATATTAAGTACTTTAATCTGCAGAGCAAATGGGTATGATCACAGCCTTAAAAATTTATGGACATCATGTAAATGACATCAAAATGTTGAAGGCTGTCTACATTTCGTCAGTGACCTATTGTCGTCGGGGCGTAAAATTGGCAGTTAATGGTACTTTAAATGTCACAAATCTGTGAAAAGCTTTATGGACATTATGTAAGTTATAGCTAACATAAGATTCAGATCCCAATCACTCCCTACTCAATTCATCAGCATCTAAACGATTTACAGGCCTACTCTACCTGGCACGCTCGTCTTACGTAATGATTTTCCTGCATCGGTGTTTTACACTGTATTTGATTTGTAATCGTGATCATAAGAACTATAATTCAGCTTCAACTCGAAAGAGTGACTTTCAGGAGTACTGAAGAAGTCATTAAAACGGCACATATTGTAATATCTGACGGGCACAATGTGAATGAAATAATCTAACGGACCACAGGTATATATTTTACATAAAAGCATGCTGACCTGAAATTCTCCAGGCCGAACTTCTTTTCTTTTGAATGCATATCGAGGTTTTATCTGCAATTTCAGATTCAAAGAATGAGGGAAACGAAGAGAAACGTGGTGTTTGGGCCGCCCGGGGGGGGGGGGGGGAAGCAATAATACACGTGCAGCTTTTCGAGTAGTTTACGTAAAATCATATGCTTTCATGGAGGGAAAGCAAAACTCACCGAAACTCCTTTCTGCTCCAGGCTTTTTAACAAGCAATCCGTCAAAAATTCTCCCCCAATAGGAGAGGTAGAGACAGCCTATCACAAACATAAAACGAAACAGTACACTATTAAGTGAAGAAATGAACAAAAAACCAGAATACATGGTTAAAGCATTGAGCAGGGGATGAACAAACAAAAATTGACGCATTTAAACAGGAGATGTAGAAACAGCCTATCACAAACACAAAAACAAAATAGTACACTATTAAGTGAAGAAATGAACAAAAATCAGAATACATGGTTACAGCACTGAGCAGGCCATGAACAAACAAAAATTGACGCATTTAAACAGCTACAGTTCAATGTTACAGCACACAAGAAGTGTTGGAGGATTGAGCTGAGCAGCAAGGCTTTTAAGAGAACATAAGGAGCTTTGATATGTAGTACAAAGAGCATGCAGTTCCAGATTAAAACAACGAGGGATGAAACAGTGCGTACAAATTTTCTGTTGTTAAACTTCTATACACTGCTAGAACAGTAGAGTTATAATAGAAAACAGTGAAAAAATAACCTCAGAAGTCAGTTGTATGTTGATTCTCTAAACTAGTATTACTGCATGTAGAGTGGGAAAAAGAAAAAGATAAAGGTGAACCTTCTGGAGAACATATCCATCATGTACAGGAGCCACAGTAGTCGATCCCCCACCACTGAGCCAAGCATCAGATAACAAAATAGCTTACATCAGAATAGAAAGTGATGATGGTCAATAAGAAAAGTAGGTCATGAGTTCCTACCTATCAACAACTAAAGAGGTGGCACGTCCTGAAGCAAAAGATGTGAGGACCTGTCAGGTGTATAATAAAAAAATTATTACCAAACATAAGGATCCTCAAACAGAAATACAAAAGAGATATCCCAAATTTCCGTTCAGAGAAACTGTCCATAAAGTAGAAGACAGAAACTCAAATAGCACTCACAGCATTTTTAGCCAAAAATAATGCTGGAACTTGGTATTTCTCGAACATGATCTCTGCAGCCCTGTTGGCAAGTTACAGTTTACTGATTAGCTCAGAACCAACAAAATACATACTGAAGCCCCAAGCAAAAAGTAAACAGATACCACATTACCCACTTTTGCATTAAAACAGACAACTCGAGAAGAACCGAACATATCTATTTACAATTTACTAGCTTTAGTCGATTAAATGTTCAGAAGCTGATCTTTAAAACGTTCGTCTAGGGCTCACAAAGCATAACCAACATTTATAAGAACTTATGTCTAGGAAAGAGGCCTTTACTAATATGTTTTCAAACAAGCCCAAATACAATGCTAATAAAATAATTCTTTTTATGAACCCAGGACTAGCATGTAAATTTATTTTTTCTTCTTTTTTTTTTTTGGTATAAAAAATATGTGGACATGAGATCTGAAATGAGTACTTTCTTCCACTTAACATGTATTTGATACTTCATCTATGATTAAAATAACTCTGAAACCTTAAAGATGAAAAATAAAGTAAAACTAAGATATACAACAGCACTACTAAATATGCAACAAAAACAGTTCATACAAATACTTCAAGTACAGGAACATATGTTATTGCATATAGAAGATCTCAAGAATCAGTCAGCTCACTTTTCTCTTTGCTGTTGAGTGTTAGAACATGACTCAGCAAGTAGCATCGGATGCTCCTTCGGATCAATCAATAGGCATGTTCTGCCATTCATAGTATGTACAAATTAGATACTATGGAATTAGAAACAGTGTAAAATGTGGTATTGGAGAAATATTCCTTCTATCAGTCGGTGCAAATATGTGAGGTTAAGGATTAAATATCTAAACTTACCTCAAGGCGTGATCCCATATGCTTTCAACCATATCCCAGTCAACAACCACTCCATCCTTCATGGGTGATAAGACCTGATTTGTTTTCATCAATGATGAGCCCACAAAATAATGATGTGCCCGCTAAATTACAAAGAAGAAATTTTCAAAAAGTTACCTCCATGTGATCCCTACGAAACCCCAAGTCTTGTGTCCCTACATATAATTTCCGTTTGCCCTTGGACTTGGGATCTGCTGACGCAGAGTTCTTGTCTGAACTATCAGGATCATCAACTTCCATTTGGTCAAGAACCCCAACAACCTGATTATGACATATTTGCAGGGGCAGCATGAGTAAACAGAAAAGTGTTAGTGGCAGTTCATGAGCTGAGTAAGAAAAACAGACCATTTAAAACAGTCCCATATAAATATAGTGTAGCACTTTGACTATAGTAAATTGGACGTAATTGTCTTAAACACCTCCACCTATAGCTAATGTTCCCACGGGATCATATAATTGGTCGCAGGTGAAAGCAAATTGTATCCCATTTGAGTCCTTAAAGATAGAGTATACAGTAAAGTTAGAGGCAAGGTATTGGGGTGAACTAAGGCAGAATTCACAAGGAAATTTATAAGTGCTTAACTTTAGCTCATCATCCTCTTTCTCATCTGCGGTTTCTACAAGAAAGTTGAATTCTAATTCCTTCTGGTTATCAGGAATGTGTCTAAATGCTGTCTAAAAAGTATTAATGAGTTGAAGGTTGGTTCTGTCTGAAAAGCTCATTTTACTAAGATCTTACGGCAGCCATCGTATCAATAGGGTGCTCTGGAATTTAAACACTTTCATGCAATAATTTTTATTGAGAGATACTGGAAGTCCCTTGTCAACCATTACTCTGATGAGTACTTCATATATTCAATTATTTAGTCAAGACTCAAGATTTTCAACACATGCAAATATCATAGCCATGAAAATATAATTTTGAGAGCCTGAATTCCAAGACTTCTCCACAGTCATGTTGGAAGGAGTATGTATCTTCAATAGACACGACCTAAATGTAACAGTTTGGAATCTTGACCACAAGCACTCTTCTTGTCTTTCAGGCGTGCATGCGTGCGTATAATTACTTGAAGCAATGCTTTTACCTAGACGTGTTATCTTACATGTAAGCAAAAAAGAAGAAGAGAAAGGGTTTTGTGTGCCCCATCCTGCCTCCTTTAGTAAAGATGAATTAAATGTCCTCTCCACTACATACAACGCCTAAAACCATTAAGAGACGTAAAACGTAAAACACCAGATTAGATACAAAGTTCAACTATATCCTGTTCCATGAACATACATCCTTCTCCACACAACACTACTTCATAAAACTCACTCACCTCTAATCATGAACTAAAATTCCTGAAAGTTTCTAACTTCCGGTAGGTCTGTAGACAGGAAACTTCTTGTATGTAATACTCTAGAAACATTTCAGGAACACCCTCCTAAAATCCGAAACAATTCAGATTTTTAACTAATTGAATCATATATCCATGCTCAAATCCACTAGAAACCCTAGCTAAACAACTACATTCCACAGACACAGCCCAAACCAAAAGCAAAAGCGAGAAAAGGAATTTTGTTTATGCATGAAACAGCTAAAGCAAGGGTTTTCACGAGCTCACCGAGGGGAAAACAGCTTTTGGCGCATCTTCACCGGCGTAGCCAGCTTTGCAGGTATGCGAGCCTAGGTCTACGACAACTGCCGATACTTCGTCTAAGCCAAACAAACAAGAGGCAGTAAAATTGGTTATGTTTAGTCAGCTAGGTTTATGTAATACGGTGAGAATTATTTTCACACAAGCAGGAATTGGTAATTGAGGAAAATGCGTGCGATTACTAACCTCCGCCATACATGATTGTTGTCAATGGAGTTCTCGAGCTGTATTGAATGTAGCTGCTCTGCTCTGGTCTGCTCGATCGTCGTTTTTGGGGGCAATTTAGTGGCAATGGGGTTTATCGAGAGGGGAGAAGAAAGAAGGTTCCGGGCGGGCGGGTTAGTTTCAAAATTTGGGTCCGATTGGAAATCGATTCGTATCGAATGAGATGAGAACGATTGGACCAGCCCAATTGTAAATCCAAACCCAGCTCAAATAGTATATATATTTTTAATTTATTTAGTATTTTTTAATTTAGAAGAAACACAAGTTACATGAGAATATACAAATGGAAGGAATCGAGCGCCTGAAGTCTGAACTATCCTCAGGCACACCCTGAGCCAACAAATGGGCCACCCTATTACAACTTCGTCTAACAAAAGAAAATGAATCAAAAGATAAAGAAGCCACTAACTGTCGAATCTCTAAAATATTCCCACATATGGACAACGGTGACTCCGTTGATTGAAACTGCTTGACTAAATGCAAAGAGCGTTTACAGATTATACCCCACAAGTAAGGTCGTTCTTATATGAGCCGAGCCAGGCGAGTATTCTCTAGGCTCCGCTCATAAAACATTCGAGGTTCAATTTGTTAAGAAAACGAAATGAATACAAAGTTAGGCTTGAGCTCGGCACGTTTAGCTCATGGCGAGCCGAGTCGGGCTCAAACAAAACTTGTAGTGGAAAAAAAATTCAAAGATTAAGGAATTCAATATTTGTTTTTTAATTATAACTCCAAATACACGCCTAAACCAACCTTATGACTCCGTCGGAGTTCGAACCATCGACCTCTACTGTGCTACTCCATCACTCTTACCAGCATACCACCTTAAGGTATTCAATAGTACACAAATGTCATAACAAATCAACATCCCAAATGACAAAGTAATCTTATAAAAACTAGCTTACATTACAAGAATAATGTTTTATAATGTCGTGATGTAAATTGTTCTTTGGGAACATTGCAAGACCACGTGCTTTGTTCGTACTATGGATGTGTTGCCTTCAGAGGTTATACACGAAAGATAGAATTATAAAGTTTGGAGGTCAAAGCGATGGGAAATGTATGTTTTGCACTCTTCCAGAGGCTGTAGATCACATGTTCTGCCATTGTGATTATGTGAGGAATGTTTGGGCAAAGATACTGCAGTGGATGAAAGTTACTCACCTGCCGCAAAGCTGGGAACATGAACTACAGTGGATTATTCTGAATTGTAAAGGAAAATCCATGAAGAGTAAGTTGCTGAAAGTAGTGTGTGGTGAAATGATTTATGAAGTATGGAGACAACGAAATCATATGATTTCTTATGAGAAGCCAATTTTGGATGCGCAACTAGAGAAGAAAATAATACAGATTGTACAGATACGGGCATTGGCACATTGTGGGATGAAATGCTATATTGAGAAACTGCAGTAGTTAAGTTTAGATAACTTGTAGATGTTGTGTTTTGTTTTGTTGTGGTAGCCTGGATCGTTTTGATCGGCTTTTTGTACTGACGGGTTTTTGGAATAAAAATTGTTGTTTACTCCAAAAAAATACAAGAATAATGTTTTCGTTGATGCAAAATGCATAAATTTATCAAGGACGATAATTATATGGAGCAGAGTTGTCAATCTACAAATTTTAGGATGATAATGTAAATACTTATACTTGGAAGAAGTGAAAATCTAGTACTTCCCCCGTTTCATTAAAAACTTTCTAAGGGGACTATTCATCGTAACATTGAACCACGTATAGCTTTTAAATTAAACTGTATTAATATAAATTAAAAGTTGATTATGAAAGTATACTCCATTTAATTTCATAATATAATTTTATTATATTTTTCTCTAATATAATTTAGGAGTTATACGTGATCAAAGGTCACGATGAATAGTCCCCTCAGGAAGTGCTTAATGAAACGAAGGAAGTATTATATTATGATGTGAAAACAACATAATCAACACAAAACCAACCCACTAATTAAAGAGTTTGTCTACTCCATTGATCATCAACAAAATGGATTGTGTATTGTTCAAAGGTTACATTATTCTAACATTCGAACCTAGCGAGCCGACTCGAGCATTTATCGAGCTGATCAACTCGCTAATGAAACGAGCATAATTTTTAGGCTCGAGCTTGGCTCGTTTACCTTATCGAGCGAGCGAGCCTAGTTCGAGCTTTAACGAGTTGAATCGAGTACTAGATAAGGCTCACCTCGCATACAACACTACCCCACAAAAAGTCGGGCACTATATGCATCATCATCTAAAAGATTACTCCAATTTTGAACAAAATGTTGTTATAAACATTTCAAGTGTATTTATGGTTAATTAATTCTCAAATTCTTTCACATAGTCAACCTATTAATAATAAAATACCTAATAATAGTATTAGGTAATTATGATACTTTTTCTAAAATGAAACTTAATTATTTTTAAAAAACATTAAATGACACTTATTTAATTACTACTCATCTTTTCTTTTTAAATATTGTTTACCTATTTTTTTTTCCATTCTATTTACGTTTTCTTTTTTGACAAACTTTTATCTAACAATTTTATTGTGGTGTTCATACCACTAAAGTAAACACCACACATCTTTCGGAGTGCATTTCTTATGCACTTCCTTGTATTGTATTGTTCTTTACGTTTGTTGTTGAAAAGACGGATGTGTACATACGGAAATGTAATATATGATTTATTTATTTTTTAACATCAAACGAAGTTCACACATCTTAAGACCAAAGTACAAGGTTTACAACAAAGCACAAAGACATACCAAGTTATAAGCAGAACCAAATGAATTAAGCTCAGCTAGATGAGAAGTTAAAACCCCCCCACCACCTCCCAAGCCCCCACATTCTACTTCACTTCTCCCTTTGACACAACTAGATTCTACAAAAAAACACTGTGCAAATTCTCTGACTACAACTTTCCAGCCACAAGCTAGCGAGTTTGACGAAATACATACACAAACACCCCAACAACCTATCACACTCTTTGACAAAAACATAGACACAACCTGCTACAGCATGGATCGGCCACTCTCTGCAATACCGCTGCGGCCCTCCGATCTCAAGCTGAACAACCCTATCAAACAATCAGCAACAACAATGGAGGGAAGCCGGGATGTGAGGCACACTGCAAAAGAACCAAGAGCAGCACAAGCGCCATCAAACAGACCCACAGTTGGCGAGAAACAGGCCTACGACGCCAACTCAGATCCCTGCAATAACAATGAATCACAGAACACGGTCAATCCGACCCCCCCAAAGAAAAGTTTCAAAGAAATACTACAACAAAACACGCACCATGAGTTCTTTAATGAGTGGCTTTTCAAAATGGATCATGAAAACTCAGAAAACATAGACACTTCCATGCCAAACCATGAACAAACCCACACAAATTTCTCTAACTCTATCACCTTTACCTCACAAGAACCTGATACACTTTACAAACCATGGAAACAAACACTTATAATACAAACTGTTGGATATGCTAAAACTATCCCAAACATTGAGAAGCACCTGCATGGTCTCTGGAAAATCCAAAACAATGTGTCCTCCATTGATCTGGGCAAAGGTTGCTATATTGTTAGGACAGGATCTCAAGAGGATTATTTTATAGCCATTGCAGGGGGGCCGTGGTTTCTGTTCGATTATTATCTGGCCATTCAACAATGGAAACCTGACTTCGTCCCGACAAGAAGTGCCTTTCCAAATATGGCAATCTGGATACAACTTCCAGAACTCCCCGTTGAGTATTATGAGAAAACAGCCCTGCATAAAATTGGGCAGGGAATTGGAAAACCTATCAAGGTGGATTGGCATACATCACAGGCCAAGAGGGGCAGATATGCGCGTATTTGCGTTGAGATTGATATGTCTAAACCATTACCAAAAGTAGTGACAATCAACAACAGAAGCCAGAAAATAACATACGAAATTAGCTCCGAATTTTGCTACAACTGTGGAAAAATCGGCCACATCAACAGCCAGTGCCCAGTGGATTTACAACCGAATGTTGAAAGTGATGACAACATGGAAGAAGCTGACCAAGATCATGCACAGAACAGAGAAATCCCTACCAAAGACAAAGGCAAAAATACCATAGAAAATACAAACTTACCCGCGGAAGACATGTGGCATATAGTCCACAGAAACAAACATAAAACTTCCAATCACACTGGAGGAAGGGACAAAAGGGGCCCACATGGCACATCACACAGATTCAGAGACCAAAAACTTGAAAATAATAAGGGGAAATCGAATTCTTATATTCATAACCCTAGAACAAATAATTAGAAAAATACCCACAGTGAAGAGGAATCTATATATTCCCCAAATACAACAACTCACATTGGGAAAAAAGATTACACATAGTCAGTTACTAGAAAGCTGGTTACTGGATCTAGTACCCAGTCTGGACATGCATACAGGGCTCAAGAAAGTGTTTTTAAAAAATCTGACAATAATTTAAAAATTGACCAACAAGAAAAGAGAAAAGAGACAGTCACCCAATCACCGGTGGAAGAGGAACAGACACCTCCAGTGAGCTCTGCAACACGCTCAAACCGAAGAAATGATTGTGATGCAGGGCAAAAAACTAGTTCCAATAAATCCCTTGCAACACCAGATAAGTACAGTATGCAACTTCAAAACAAAACACAACCCACACCACCAAACAAAAATTCCCAGCCGGAGCAAGATGAATCAAGGCCAAAGCCGGCTAATCTCATCGAGCCCAAACACAAGCAGGCCACTCCCAAACTCACCAGTGCGAACCCCTTCTCCCCAACGGTCTCCTCAAACCCAACTCCCCCCCCCCCTACTCAACCCCAGTCTCCCCGTCACAAACCCTACTCTGTCAAGTGATCGAACAAAATCTGGAATAGACAAAACGATCGGAAGGGACGGCAGAGAATCCAATCACGATCGAAGCTCCACCAACGTCCTTACCAGAGGTGAACGCGGCGATCTCGGAAAAACACAGAGTGGACCCACTAAGCCCTCCACTGGAACTCATAGCCCTCTTTCAGAGCCAAAGTCAGGAGCTCCGCACCTATCACCGGCGCCAGGCCATGGCCCAAACGGCGACGGAAGAAATTCCGCCCCAGGAGCTAACCCTAGCAGAGAGACTAGAAATGCTGCACCAAAGGAACCAGCAAAGAAGAAGGGATCAGAGGATTCAGGACCAAATACTCAACTCCCGCTCAAACAACCCATTACTCGGAGTGCCGATCAGCTCAACAACCCAACTCCAGCCAGGCCCACTTCTCCAAAGTTGGGCCATGTTCAACCCACCACGAAATCCGGCCCAGATCTCCCCCGGCCCACTAAACCCTCACCTGTTCCCTAGCCCACTTCCACCAACCCGGTTTCAGCCCCCATCTTTGACACAAAATCAAATCCCTCCCCTAAACCACATCTTGAACTCACAATTGCCCCCAATTCAGGTTCACAACCAACACTCTCAAACACTAATTCCACGGTTGTAGCAGGAGGACTCGATCTCACTCGAGCAAGTACTGAGGTCGATCTTCAATGCTCCGGCAACCCCAACAACGAGTTTGGCGACGACGAATCCTACTATCCAGACGCATCAACTGAGGATTTTGGAGACCTTGAGGAAGAGGATTTTCCCGACTACAATCTCTCTGTTCCCGGAGAAAACTCCGTCTATCTCTCCATTGCCGGGACAGGATGGGACGGAGGGGATAGAGGATGGGGAGCCGCAATTGACGATGAGGTTGATGTCGGAGATCTTGCTGACAGCGCTGAACAAAGAGGAGGAGGTGAACACTCAACTGTAAATAGTCTCGCCCAACGAATTCACTCTCCGGCCACGCCACAAGGAGCCAATACTGGTACAAATCGGGAAATCAGCCAAGAACGTGACGGTGAAGTACGAGGCAACTCTGATATTTCCAACATCGGGACCGGCCCTACTACACAACCTATCCATTCACCCACGAATAAACGAAATTACACCCCAGATAACACCAGTCCCTCTAACAAACGTCAGAGGCGGGAAGATGCAGAACAAGACGACCAGGGAATGGGTCCACATCATTGAACCATCCGCCATGTTGTTGTTATTTTGGAATCTAAGGGGAAGCGGAGGAGATGATACACTGGCTGCAATCTTAGACTATATTCTACAATACATGCCAATCATGGTTTGTCTGATGGATACAAGAGAAGGACTGGAAGTTTCTGAAACAAGAATAGCTAATTTGGGCTATGCGAATAAAAAGATCATCACCCCAGCAGTAGACCACCCACAGATGGGTGGGTTTTGGATATTATGGAACGATGCGGCTATTCGTGTAGAGGACCTGGCCACCATTGACAGGCTCGCCCATTTCAAGTGCCGAATCAAACAGACAAACAAGGAAGCGTTCATCTCCACCATCTATAACTATGCGCAACCACACCGTCAAGATAAGGTATGGTCTGATCTTTGTACTTTTAGTAATATGGTTAAGGGTCCTTGGATTATTGGAGGAGATTTCAATGCTATTTTACATCCCAATGAACGTGTGAGTAAATCTCGGTCAAACTGGAACCAAATTATGAAGTTTAGAAATTGCTTGGCCTACTGTCAACTAGCCGATCTTGGTTTTTGCGGGTCTGCTTTTACTTATAATAATAATCAATATGCATCAGATTTTGTTTGCAGCAGATTAGATAGGGCTTGTGGTAATCATGATTGGTTAAGATATTTTCCAAATTGCAAAATCAGGCATATTGCGAATTCAGTTTCTGATCATTCTATGCTTCTTGTACTCTTAGAAAATGATACTCCTTCAAGCAAGAAAATGTTTAGATATGAGAATATGTGGAAAGAAGATAACATGTTTACACCACTGTTTGAAAATTTCTGGCTGGATCAATGCCATCAAGACTCCTTTACTTTCTCAAAGGCGGTTGAGAACCTAGCTAAACAAGTTATCAACTGGTCGGTATCTACACTAAGCTCCATTAACAAAGAAATCAAAGAACATAAGTTGCACCTGCTGCAAGTCAATGATAAGCTTCATCATAACCCCCCAATGTATGGAGCAGAAATTACATAAATCAAAAAGAAACTCAATACTCTGCTCAAGCAAAGAACAACCTTTTGGGCTCAACGAGCCAAAAGAAATTGGCTACAATTTGGGGATGCAAATAGCAAGTACTTTCAAGCTTTTGCATCCCACCAAATGAGCCGCAAACACATACATGGAATTAAAAATTCTCAAGAAGAATGGTGTGTTAATCACGAGGAAATCTTGGATATCATCTTTCAATTCTTTAAAAACCAATCTCAAAGAATAGAGACTAACTCTGAACCTTTTGATAACATTCATACTCATCGGTTAACACCGGAAGATCATGAGTTGCTTTTACAACCTGTTACTGAAGAAGAAATATGGAGCGCTATTAAATCCATTGGCTCGGATAAGGCCCCAGGGCCTGATGGGCTGAACAACCAGTTTTATAAAAATCATTGGGAAACCATCAAAGATCAGGTTGGGGAATATGTGAATAAGTTCTTTACCCAAGGAAGTTTGGATCATGCCCTTAACCAGACTTTGATTGTTCTCATACCCAAGAAGGCAACACCAAAAACACATGTTGATTTCCGACCTATAAGTCTGTGTAACGTCAATTACAAAATCATAGTCAAAAGAATGAGACCTCTTCTCCACAGAATTGTTTCGCCTTTTCAAAATGCCTTTGTTCCATCAAGGCTGATCACTGATAACATCATGATTGCTCATGTAACGACCCGGTCCACTAACGGGCCGAGACCCAGCCCAACGGGCCGGCAAGGTTACTCATGGGCGCTCTCCGGGGTGATATGCTGGCCGTACAGACCAACACAGGTTCTAATCCGCGCACTTTGTCCTCACTCGTGCGTGCACCGGGAACTTCCCAGTGGGTCACCCATCCTAGAATTGCTCCAGAGCAAGCACGCTTAACTCTGAAGTTCTTCTAGGTGAATTCCCGAAAAGAAAGGTGCACCTTGTTGGTATGAGTAGCATTCTCAACCCTTTTAAGCTTCTGAAATCTGGGGCGTTACAATCACCCCCTCTTAAATTGCGCAACGTCCTCGTTGCGCGCTGTCCCGAGACCAACCATCCGTGCAGTATTCTAGAGGTGGCCCCTACGGGCTCAAGAGGTGGCTCCCACCGTCGATACGGTGTAGCACTTTGCCCCGTATGGCACTTAGTTCCTGCAGTTCCGGATAGTCCCGCTCTGATACCACTTGTAACGACCCGGTCCATTAACGGGCCGAGACCCAGCCCAACGGGCCGGCAAGGTTACTCATGGGCGCTCTCCGGGGTGATATGATGGCCCCACAGACCAACACGGGTTCTAATCCGCGCACTTTGTCCTCACTCGTGCGCGCACCGGGAACTTCCCAGTGGGTCACCCATCCTAGAATTGCTCCAGAGCAAGCACGCCTAACTCTGAAGTTCTTCTAGGTGAATTCCCGAAAAGAAAGGTGCACCTTGTTGGTATGAGTAGCGTTCTCAACCCTTTTAAGCTGTAACGACCCGACCAATCCGGCCGGCGTGGTTACTCCTGGACGGACCCACACACGTCCCAACAATATGATATTGTCCGCTTTGGGTCTGAGCTCGCACGGATTTGCTTTTGGAATCACCCAAAAGGCCTCATACCATGTGAGAGTGGTGGTCTAACATATATACCATTTATTCCACTCACTCTTAAGCGATGTGGGATGCGCGGTATTACAGCTCATGAAATGCTTCACACCATGAATCGAAAAAAGTCTAAAAAACAAGCCTTTTTTGGCCTAAAGCTAGACATAGAAAAAGCCTATGACAGGTTAGACTGGAGCTTCATTTGTTTCACCCTTCGTAAGTTCAATTTCCCTGCACACTGGATTAACTTAATATTCACTTGCATCTCCTCCACCTCCTTACAAGTTAAAGTTAATCATTCTATATCAAACCCTTTGAATCCTTCCAGAGGGTTAAGACAAGGAGACCCACTGTCTCCCTATCTTTTCATCCTCTGCCAAGAACTACTGGTTCATTTGATCCAGCAAAAAGTTGATAATAAGATATTCAGTGCCTTAAAAACTTCTAGAAATGGGCCTACTATACCCATTCTCTGCTTTGCCGATGACTGCTTGTTGTTTGCCCCTGCCTCCAAAAAATCGGCTCGAGAAATAGCTAAAACGCTAGATGACTATGCACAAGCCTCTGGGCAAAAAGTGTGCTGGAAAAAGAGTAGAATTCTATTCTCTCCTAATACTCCAGTGCCAAAAAAACAACAGATTTCACAACTCCTAGGAGTTATTCATAATAAACGGAAGGATAAATACCTTGGTTTGCCTTTCCTTTTGGGCAAAAAGAAAAGTGACTTCTTTGAAGACACGATTGATAAAGTTTCCAAAAGAATCAACATATGGTACTCTAAGTTTCTGTCATATGCAGGACGGCTCACCCTTATTAAGTCTGTCTCTTCCACTATTACGTCCTTCTGTATGTCAGTTACTAAAGTACCTGAACATACCATAAATCAAATTGAGAAAATCAATAGACATTTCCTTTGGAATGGCATTCAACATGAAAAGAAAAAGGAAAAGTTAATTGGGCTACTGTCTGTTCTCCAAAAGAAGCTGGTGGGTTTGGGAATCAGGAATTTACATGTTTTAAACAAAGCTTTTCTTCTGAAACACTTGTGGAATCTTTTTCACCACTCAAACTCTCTCTGGTTTTCAGTTTATAAAACAAAGTATTTTCCTAATTCCCTAATCCTAGAAGCTCAGGCTAAACCCCAACATAGTTGGTTTTGGAAAAATCTTGTAAAATTAAAAGAAGACTTTCTAAATGGGTTGGCTTTGAAAATTGGCTCAGGGGGGCAAACTAGATTTTGGGAAGGTAAATGGTGTAACAACAAGTATCTAAAAGATTACACCAATTTACCTTTCCGACCTAACTTGTCCGTCCAAACTTTTATTGAACAACAAGCCTGCAACATCCCTCTTTTAAAAAATACTCTCCCTTTTGAGTTAGTTCATGAGATAATGGGAATTCCCATACCTGTTGATCCACAAAATGACTCCATAATTTGGAATCAAACTCAAAATGGGATGTTTTCCATTAAAAGTGCCTATAATATGTTGTCTCAACAACATGAACACATAGGGCCTCAATGGCCTTGGAAACAAATATGGGAGCTTAAAATCTTGCCCATAATTCGTTTCTTTACTTGGTTGGTTGTGTTAGATAGACTCCCGACAGCAAGTTTCCTAGCCGCGCATAACATCATCCCAAATCCAATTTGCTCACTTTGCCAAAAAGAACCAGAAACACTACACCACCTCTTTTGCACTTGCATCACTTTTAAACCTCTCCGAGATCAATTCCTCAATACGCCAAATAATTTTAGTACCATTCCCTTACCGAACATTATCTTTCATACCTTGGATAACAAAAAGAAAATACACTTCATTTTGCTAAGTTGGCTTATATGGCAAATGATAAATGAGAAGCTATTCAAAAATATTAACTTTGATCTGTATAAAGCAAAAATGAGGTTCTGTCATTTGTTACGAGATCATGATGACATATCACAACAACACACCCCCACGCCACAACAAAATAAGCTCTGCAGATGGCAGCCTCCACCTTTGGGTTTTGTGTGCTTAAACATAGATGGATCATTCGATCCATTATCGGGCTTGGCAGGAGCAGGAGCCATTATTAGAAATCATCAAGGACAATTCATTATTGCGGCTGTAAAATTCCTAGGAAAATCATTAGCACTTATGACGGAGTTCTATGCCCTACAACTTGGCCTTACATTATGCACAAATATTTTATGCTCAAAAGTTATAGTACAAACTGACTCTAAAACTCTTGTGCAATGTCTTAACAGGGGGAGAGCAGCAGGGGTTCTACAAAACGTACTCTTGCAGGACGCTATTAGAACAATGGATCGGCTGGAAAGTATCAAGGTGGACTTTTTGTATAGGGAATGCAACGGAGCAGCTGATAAGCTAGTAAACGAAGCAAGGAAAAGAACTTTTGGACAAGATTTGCCTTTTGAGAACCCTTCAAATACTTTTGTGTGGGATTTACCCCCAACTTGGTTATGTAATATTATTGACTCAGATAATTCTGCTACTTATATTCGGTCGGTAACGAACCCTTTATCAATTTAAATGCAATCTCCAGTTTCGAAAAAAAAAAAGTACAAGGTTTACAATCAGCACAAAGGCTCCCGATCTCCACCTTACACTTAAGACACTTTATTTTAACCATAACACCACCACAAACTCCCACATCTAACAACTCAAATAAAGTAAAGTACGTAGTGCTTAGTAAAATCCTAAATTACTCCTCTATTTATTGGAAAAGACAGGGTAATACTAATATCTGCAAGAACCTTATTGAAAACTGCAGTGAAAGCTTCCATGTGAGCCTTAGGTTTTGACAAACCAATCTCGAGACCACCCTCAAAATCTCTGGACTTGCTCAGCAGAATAGCACCATCCCCAATATCTGTAAATAGGGCTTCAAACTTTTTAGGCCTTCCCCACCCGAAATCTACAGCATAAAAATCGAACTTGGGCGATCCTGCAACCCAACACTGTCGCTTAGAAGCCAGTTTCTGGTACTCGGGCCATTCCCGCACCCACTCTAGTATCCCCTTGCCATGACCATATACCCTTTCCCTGATGGTCTCCATGATGGACTCCACTACTATTGCGAATCCATTCTTTCCTTTCAGTTCGGCATGCTTTAACTCTACAATCACCGGTCCTACACAGTTACCGAAGTAATTAGCTGGTAATGGAGGACTCATAAATCTCCCCCTACAATCAACCATATACCCTAAGTATTCTGGTTCATCATCTGCAACCAACTCTTCTCCAGATGCAGTCCTAGCATTGCAGACCCAAACAAGCGCACATGCCACCACAAATGATGACAAATGGTTTGCCGGTTTGTAATTCTTATCATTATCACCCACCAAAATGCTGTAGTACTTCTTGAGGTTATGGATTTCATTTTTTGTCAGAATGAAAGTTGACCGAACTTTTCCAAAGGAAGGATCACTAATTTCCTTTAGCCTCTCATGGTGTAAGAGAGAGGAACAATTCTCTTGTATGAAATCCCAATAAACGGAATCCAAATTGTTCACGTCCACAACAGTTTCCCTATGATAAGAAGGGAAACAATTCTCCTCAACCAATAGAGCTTTGGTGCCTGCAATTTTCCAATAATCGTAGTTAGTACAATCCCTACATGGTAAGGGCAAAAAATTGTTTGGTTATAGTTCATAGTGTTAAAATATGAATGTTGGGGTGCATAGGGAAACGTTAGCACGATGGCTATACTACGTTTAATCTTGCAGATAGTCTACTCAACTACAATATACTATCAATTGCTACTTCATGCATACAAATATTTTAAGTATAATGATCAGCCTTATCTCTTGCTCAATTATAGAGCTTTTAAGCCTTATCACTACTGGTGCATGGCGTGTGATTGCATGCATTTAAGCAACATATATATCCACCAATTCACATGCATAAAATATTAATGCAGCCTCTATTTCTCCATACTTCAATTAACTTTCCAATAATGAATGCAAATAATTACTTTGTATCTCAGCACCCAGAGGCTAGAGCATATGATCTGTTATCATTAATTCTATTTTATTTTTTTAAACGGTCAAATTTAAGCTACACTACTCCTACTCCTTATGTCTTAATCGTGTTCGAACAACCCAACATCTCATTTGCTACTCCAACGCTCTTATCACTCAGCCACCGTTATGAATGCATCATTAATTGAATGTTATTTCCGCATTATCAAATATTTTATATGCAAACACTGGATTGATTTTTATACGAAAATATTAATTATTATGAAAAACAATTCCTTAGAAAACTTAAAATAGAAGGGAGGGAGTACTATTTTCAAATTTTGGCCCCTCAAACTCAAAAAATAATTATGTTTGTGTAATTTCGGTCCTCGGTCCTCTACTTTCCAGGTCCGCTCTAAAAACATCTCCCTTTATTCTTATAAACGGAAATCCATCTAACACTAAAATCCTATTTTATAGTTAAACACGTTTGACAAAAGAATTTACAGACCCAACCTTTATCAACAAGCTACTAACGAAGAAATATAAAATCAGTAATTATACAAAAAAAGAAAAAAAAAAGTATACTTACTAATTTGAGGATAGTGGTATGATGGGTTAATGGTGGTGTTTCTATGAATCAATGCCCATGCCCGCATGAATGAGACAACCGTGCATGCATCAGAAACGGCATGATGAGTCACAAAGCCAACACATACGCCTTGTCCTGGTAACAGTGTTACCTGAAGTGCAAGAACAGGGCAAGCAATCGAACCATCCGAATTGCATTTCGATGGTGGCAACCATGGCACCAAACAGTACAACTCACTAGATCTTTTATTGTTGTTGTGCATTAAGAATTGTATTGATTCATCACTATCGTCTCCATCATAAATGGCAAATGTACACGAAACAGCATCATCGGGCGTGTAAAGTGCGATGGGTTTCTTGGTGGTGATCACGGAATGAATGATATTTCCAGCAAGCGGAAGGAAATGGGGAAGAGTAAGAGAAAGGGATTTCTTAAAATGGGGAACCATGGTTTCTAGGAAGTGTGCTTTGGGACACGGGAATTCGAACAGGAGAAGGCTTTGGTCTGGGAGGAAGTTGTACCACAACATGTCGAAGAAGGTAAGGGGGACGGAAAATCTGTTACTCCCACCGGAGATCAGGAACTGCTCCACAACAATGGCAGTGCCACCCATTATTGTAAGTGTGTGCTAGCTAGTGGAAGATGGTGGCCGGTTTGGTTTGGTTTGGAATTGGATTTGGATCCGTGGGAAATACTTTTGGTTTATCAAACTATATATAGAGATGGATGAAGTACTCATATGTTTTTTATATTGTTTACCTTTTTTTTTTTTCGTCTGTGTTGTGTTTTTAGATTGCTTACGTTTTTCATTTTCGACAACTTTTTACCTCACAACTTTATTGTGGATCCTGCCACTAAACCAAACACCACACTCACTATATAAACCTCCTAAAATTTCAATTCAAAACGGACAATATCATACCCTTAAGATGTGTTAACTAGTTCAGGGTAACCGTGCCTTCCCCAATGGATGGTTTTGGATCGATTAGTGGTCAGGTCGTTACCACTACCAAAACATAATTAACATAAATTAAAATCTCTAAAGGAGCAGCAAGAGTCCTAAAAACTCTCTTGATTAGAAGCAAGAGTCCTAAAACTCTCTCGGTTAGAAGCAATCGCTGATTTAACATGATGAAACTGGAAACAACTACCTACTACAGTGATTATATTTTCATAATAAAACTTCACTATTTTTTCAGTATAATTTAAAATTTATATGAGGTCAAATCAAACCTCGAAAAAGTCAACAAAATTACATGGGAAGCTTGCCCCGTATTCCCCGTAGATGGAGGGGTAATATAACACAGACCGATGGCTTACATAAATCTCTCCTTGCATGTTTTCTGTAGTTCTATTCCATATTCCATTCAACAACAAAACAATAAACAGTAACTATATCACCAGACAAGAGAAATAAATAGTCCTAACGATTTTCAGTTCCATTCTTTTACTTGGAGAACTTTGAAATCAGCTTATCAACATGAATTATAATATCCTCTATGCAAGGCCTTACTGCAGCTTGAGGTTGTAGCATCCACGTTATGAACTGGTGAAGTGCCTCTGGATAAGGAGGGTTAGGTCCAGTTGGCCACTTTATTTGGGCATTTACAATGGCCAACTGTAAGCTCCCACCAGATTCATCAAGTGCATATTCGAAAGGCGATGACCCATACCTGCAAAAGGTATAGAAAATTCAAGCAAGAATCAGAAAATAGATACAAAGACACATCCCTAGGTTATAAGCTTAGGCAAGCAAGCCATTAAAAAAAATGTCCATGCAAACAAACTGTGAAGTGAAATATCTTAGAACTACATTTAAACTTTTCTTTAAATATTCACTAAACAACTTCTTTTTTCCCATTAATTTTTTTTTTTTTTAACATGGAAAACCTTTCACCTGGGGCCATAAATGTCATCGGCTTTTTGTCATGTCATCACCATAGAGGGGTGTTTGTTGTAATCTTACAAAAGTGACTAGGTGCTTGACTAAATAACTCATGCCTCAAGAGGGGGGGGGGGGGGGGGGGGTTCGATCCCTGGCGGAGTCATTAGGTGGTATAGGAGTAAAGTGGTGTTGGTATAGGTGTGTTTGATACAGTAGTATAGGAGTAGTGTAATCTTTGCTGTTTCAAAGGGAAAAACAATTCACATACTAGAGATCAAAAACAAAAAGATGTCAAGTGATAACACTCTGATTCCGGAAAGTAGACTTTATGAATAAAGGACATGGTTCTTACATGATTGCAAACAGTGTGCAGCCTAAAGACCAGATATCAGTTCTCTCATCAATGTCTGCATGGCTTGGGCAATCCCATAGTTCGGGCGCTCGGAAAGGAGCAGAACAGTGCTCAGACGCCCATTCCTACATCAACAAAATAAAGAGACAGGGTCATTCAAGGTTTAAATAGTTCCATTCTAGCTTAAAAAGTTTACAACAGCTTTTCCCAATGAAGGAAAACTAACAGAAATAGAAAAGTTCACATAGATCAGAGTTTGGACCAAGACAAGAAGTCAAGAACAGAGTCACAGACCACTGAACACCGAGTCCAGGTCCAGCTGTGCTAACGTAAGAAGCTAACTTTTTCAGCAAAACACTTATATATAGAGAACCTTGAGAACTACCCATTCAATCTGAAGAAAACAGGATATAGTGGGATAGATTCTTGAAGAAGCACAGCCAACTCCTTGCCACTACCACCTCCCAATTCACTCTGTATAATTTTGGTCCCCCATGGCCAAACTTTTCCTCACTGATTTCACTATTGCATTTTATATTTTTGAGAAATGCAGTTATTTTAACTTCACATTCTCTATACAGAACTAAAGTTCATCAAACCTAATGAAGATTGACCACGTACATTTCACAGTATCTTTAATGGTAGCACTCTATCTTGGTAGTGAGACAGACCCAGGCTCTAACGCTTCATCACATCCATGATTCCATCATGTGACTTGAGAACAGAATCGCAGATGTCGTAAGCAATTATATGGAAAGAAGTCTGGACTTGTTCTTTGTGCATGAGATGTGCTAGTGTAATTTATCAATCCTCTAGGATCACATCAAGTTGTTCCAAAGGATCAAATGTGCTGGCAAATCATTGTTTTATATCTTATCTTAACTATCATAGTTTTTGTTTTATCCACAGATTTCGCTTTAGCGATTTTAATCTATATCTAGAATATTTAAAAAGAAAAACAAAGGAATATTATACTAACAGCCACAGGTGATCCTATCGTTCAAAAGGATGAATGTATTTACTTATTGGAAATGGAAAGTACTTGATTTCTTATGGAAAATGTAGGAATGAATACTGAACATCCAAGCCTGAGTCAATAGACTCAATACAGCCTGAGTGGGCATTTACAAATTTCTGTTACTGTTGCTATAAGCCATGAAGTTCAAAATCAAATTGCACACAGAGCAAAAGTAGAAAGCTGCAAGAATAAGGAACCTGTAGCTGTAGTGCTTCTGAACGTGTTCGTATTTGCTTTCTTGCTGGACGAGCACTTCCAAAATCCATCAGTATAGCTAAAGGTGACTTTCCTTTTATGTGTGTCAATGAAACATTCCCAGGCTTAACATCGTTATGTGCATATGGAGGATTGAAACTGTGCATATGTTCAAGTCCTGCACAAAGCTGCAGAAGAAAAGTTCGCTAAATTTATTACTAACCCGTATAGCAAATGTCTTCGCGCCATTGGAAACATGTGAAATTATGTCCTTGCAAGAAATGTCATTTTACAAGCATGTATTTGTTACGCAACCAGCAACGTAAAAAATCAATTTAGGTTTCCACACAAATGCTACCATGCCTACCTATGTCAGCCGTGTGAAGTGAGCTACATTTTAAATAAGTACTGTTACTCGCATATAATCAGAAAAGGAAAAAAAATGAGTACATAAAGGTGTACTCAAAAGTTATAAGGTCTTTGGAAGCAGGAAATGAAGCATGCCTGAATTATAAACATCTGCATATACTTCCTAAAGTTCATGAAGGAAATATTTTAGCATTGTTCTTATATCTACCTGACGAAATATTTGAAGTACATCTGAGGTCGAAAAGAACTCTTTCTTAACTTTCATACTGTTGGTATTATCCAGTAATGTTCCATCCAAATGTACTGGAAACAACAAGTAAGCTTCATTCTTCCAAGACTGATCTTGTGAAGCCTGTGCAATCAAAAATATGAACTTAAGAAACCAATCAATCTCCGAATTACATCACTAAAATACAAGATGATATAAATAAACTTCATACATCTATTTTGCATGTGGCTATGAACTACTATAGCCAGGTTGAAACTTGAAAGTACAAGTGATGGGTTACATAATAGACTGAAGCAGTAGTTGATTTGCAGCGGGATAATTAGAACTCCCTCTATTCTGTCTAAAGCTTCCTGAATTTCCAATTTGGGTGTTCCGTTCAAAGCTTCTAATACCAAATATGGAAATAATTATTATAATCATTACCCTCACCATCCACAAATATTTACAACTTTACCATTCCACCAACCATTACAATAATAATTTCATTCTTTACTCATATAATACCACACTCAAAAATACTTTATTCATTGTTTACTCAAATAATACCCCACTCATAATCAATTTCCTTAAAAATTATGCCCTCACAAGTTATGATAAACTTGTGAGGGAATGGAGAGAGTATATGTGATGTTAAACAACTCACATAGAACAGAGTTGTTTCTGCCGATAAAAAAAAAATGGAGTTGTTTCATAGAAATGATTAGTAAGCCACTACCACTACCTCTTACCAAAACAGAACAAGATTCAATTTTCCATTACTGCAGCCTGCAGGGACATATTTAGACAATGTAGAGACATGATGTCCATGAGCAATTACTGACAACCCCCCACCAGACACACACACACACCCCACTGAAGCAGCCAAGCCCCAACCCGGCCCAAAAAAAAGAAGAAGATTGCATAAGGCACCCGTATATAAGATAGGAACCTTGCAAATGAAGAGGAAAAACTGGCACATTAATTCCAGTAAATATGTTAATTCATGAAATTGGCAAACAAACAGCATCATGCATAAGCTCCGTCTCCGAACACAGTCACACAAGGTTCGCAGTGTAAGAAATCACAGTACAGATGATAAGGAGGATATGTGTAAGTATAAAACTGACAAAGCAAGAATCACCTTGACTGCAATGATTGCATGATCAAGCAAAGGAAGAAGATTCGGGTGGCTAAACAGGGACGAAACTTGAATCTCCTGCCTTACTGCATCCAATTGCTCGCTGCTTTGTATGAGAACTTTCTTCATTGCATATGTTCCATCATCTGCGTGCATATAATAGAATAGACTTACAAATCAAATTACTACGCAATCAATCTGGCCTGACTTGACCACTTATCCTTAGCAACAAAAAACCATTAACAACACACATTTCCAAAGCAGGGCATCTACCTAAAACAAAACAGTCCTCATAGCAGACTGCTAAACCTTTTACTTTCTCTAATTAACTTTGCATTTGACTTGTACATTTACACTAAACCACCATTCTACTCCTCACTCCGCGGTCATATCGGATCATACTTAAATGCAGCAGGAACTGATATTTTCTCTCAATTTTTTTTCCGTCACAACAACCTACTGACATTAAACAATACTGTAATTTGTAAATCACTCTCCTGCAATCAGATCTTATCAAGGTCCCTATCAACCATACTGATCGCAGTCTAAACGAATTCTGGATCGAACATGCATAAAGTAGGAATCAAGTACAGATCACTCCAATTGAATTCACAAAACTGTTAGATTCGAAACAGATGACTTATCTCATGAAATGAAATCCAAATTGAGCACAAGTAATAAGATCTATGTATGTATCGAGATTTGAGATTAGGGGAAAATGAAATTACCAGAGATGTGAGAAGAGTCCTTAATTTTGGATGAAATTCCGGCAGCATTGGCAGGATCAGAAGAAGGAAGCTCCTTGACAAGGTAGACGAAGGAAAATCCACCCTCACCGAGCTGCCTGATGATCCTGAAGCGGTTCTCGTTGATCCAAACATCACCACCACCGTTAACGGCGTCGGATAGGGCGTTCAATCCGGAGAAGGAGCAGCCCATTGTAATTTTTATGTTGAAGAAAACAAATATGGTAAATGTAAATCTATCCCACCACTCTTATGTTATGAAATGAAAGCTAAGATGCTATTTCAGCTCACAAACACTCTCATTAGAGCTAATCTGATGTGGATTAAAAATCAATTATTTTTGCATTAAAATATTATCAATGTTTATTATCCTAAACAAGTCTGGTCAATCAAATCACAAATATCAAAATGCAAAGAGTCCGGACCTTACAGTAATAATGTTGGGTGTTTTTGTTTTGGTCGGTAAGGTTATAGGGTAACCATGGTAATCGTAAGTAGCATTGACTGTGTTGTACCGCTCGGATATACTGTTGAAGAGTTTAGTATACGTGTACAATCTATTTCGTTGGTTGTTGGAATTGATGAGTTGAATGGAGATGACGACGAGTGCACAAAGGCCATGGCAGAAATTGTCGAAGCATCCAATGGTTGACAATGCCAAAGATGTGAAGAGAAGTGTTCCATAAGTTGTGGACAATACTATTGAAATGTCATATGTGAGAAACATGGAGATGGAAGTTGTATGGAAGCAGCTATAGAAGTTGTATGTTCCGAAGATACCGATTACTGGAAATAAAAAGTTCAACAACTCTGGAAATAAGCTACCGCGCGAAGAAGACGCGATTAGTTGGGCGTATATATGCGGGTTTGGCCTGGCGGAACCGTTACTTTTGGAGGTGAACAAGTTTCAAGGTCAAAGATGCATGCAGGAGGGCAAAAAATTGTTTTGTTGGGCATGGATGAGAATAATGCAACGAAGAAGTCATGAGCGATGACATGGTGTGAAGGTGCAAGAGTATAGATTTGGGTACGTTTTGGAAGTAAGCGTCCGACGACTTATTGGAGCACCTGAATATTTGTATCTCCGAAGGTGAGTTCGAGTAAGCTATAGGATCGTGCAACTACTGTTGATGAGGAGATTTGTGGTTGTGGCTGCGGAATTCGACCCGAGTTGTTCATGCAGATTTCAAGGAAGTAGTGTGGGATTAGAGATGGAATTTTTGTTGTGGAGAGGTGCAAGGTTCGGACCTTGCACAAGGTGGCTAGAGAATTGGCGGGTGACCTTGCACCTTGGTAAAATTGCTCACTAGGATGATCCCATCATGAGGTACTGGAACATTAAAGTTCATTTACTATCATAGTACATCTGACCACAAATTCATAAGTCTCCAATGGCTGCAAACCCGATCCTCAAACTGAACCTTATTTCTATGATACCAAAGACTCCAATAGGATACTACAAAAAATTCAAAATCACAGGTATCAAGATGAATCCGGACCCCAAATACCCAATTCTAAAAAGTATGAGCAGTAACTATATTAGTATAAAATACAAAGTTAGTTGTGTGAGTTGCAACTAACACAACCTAAATTACAAATATTCAAGACAAATCCATGGAATAGTATGTCTGAGTCAACTAATTAACACAATTAACTTTTAATTAAATCATATCATAAATTATAACCATAAAATATAATTCCAAAGATGATATTGTAATAATACTAGCTAATAATTCGTCGAAATTCAACAAAAAAAAAAAGTAGATTCATAATTATTAATTAAATAAAAATCAATTGAAATGAACAATGTCATTTTATTTCATTTTTATAGAGAATTTGCATAATAGTCCCATTGAAAGCAATTGTTATTTTACTAAATAAAGTAATCGTTATATATTTTAAATCATCAAGGAATAGATCCGTCAAATAAAATTTGTATTTTAAATTATTGCGGAATATAGATTGGGGGAGTAGTGTTTAACATAAATCATATTCCCTATTACATAATCTGATTTGTAAATACATCATCTTTTAGTAACCACCATTTATAAATTATTAATTAAGTAATGCACTAATTATATTTTACACATGCATATATAGTTCTCTAATTTTTTTTACCATGAGAAATTTAGTGAATTTGATATTTGAATATTTTAATACTTTTGTCAATATGTTAGGGATAGAAAAAATATTATATTTATGATATTTTTGTCGAAGCGTTTATAGCCGCATGACAAGTTGAGACACCCCGTAGACTGTAACCATGATGTCATAGTTTGATCCTAAATGGGTGATTATTTACCCCGTATAGAGACCGATTGAACTAGGTGCATGGTTATAGATTTATTAATAATAAATTTGTCTCGAATCATGAATCATGCACTTATATCGTAGTAATATTGTATATAGAAAAACAAAGAAACCCAATTAATTATTACAATATTAATGATTTTCTAATCTAACACATATGTCGTTGTACTCCTATAAAATACCACGCCCAAGTTCCCCAATACACAAACAACCTTCTCATATCACACACTCATTACAAACTATCTATAGCATAAATACATTTCTTGTTTCAATTGGAAGAAGATGAAGTCCGCTTTGGCATGCATTTCTATGTTGTGCTTGTTTGTGGTATTAGTGACGGAGGTACAGAACGTTGTGGCCACAGACTGTAACCCGATGGAACTATTCGCTTGCCTCGGAGCCTTCATGGGGGAAGGGGCTCCTTCTAAATTATGTTGCAGCAAGCTGAAGGAGCAAGTGCCCTGTTTTTGTGAGTACCTCAAGAATCCTGTCTTCGGTCCGCTCTTCAACACTCCTGATGCCAAGAAGGTGGCTACCGCATGTGCAGTCGTCCCAGTCGCTTCTTGTTAATAACTGCTTTTGAGTTATTACTATTACTTTGTTATGATGAATTTATAATGGTCGTCTTTTTGTTTTTCTGCAATTGGTAATGAAGTTCGTGTTTTCTACTCATATATCTGTGTTTGAAATGAAATTTGAATCATCATTTTGGAAGTATAGTGGTAGGAATGGTAAATTTTATCCCAATCTTATATATATTTAGGTTAAAATTGAAGAAACTGTTTTAAAATCCAATAAGATATGAAACTTAAATTTATTGGAACTCACAAAAATGGAATCATAAATATGAAATGTCCAAAACAACTTCCTAAAAATGAGTACTAATTTATCGTTCGCTATCTATTCTTTATCATGTAACAGTACAACAACCATAATCTATTTGTCATTTTTTTTATCACTAATATGGAGTTGTGTACTACTTTCTTTATCCTTTTTTCTTTCGGTCTGGTGTTAACTCTTTGTAGAGTTGTGTACTACTTTGTACTTGTAATTCGAGCATTTATTATGCTCTTTGAGTTTCAATAAAATTTTAGCCGTTTCAAAAAAAAAAAAAAAACTCCTTTTGATAGTCATGACACATCAAACTATAAGAACGGACCGTCTATCTAACTCTTAGTGATTGTCATAGCTTTCAATAAGCCAAGTTTAACGCTACAAATGCCTGAAGTTATAAGGGTGGTCGAGTGGTAAAGTTGTTGGAGTAGCACAAAAGAAGTAGGGTCGGGTAGTTAGATTTAGTTCTTTAAAAATAGGTGGTGTTTGCAATTGACAAGTAAAGCAGGGGCAGTTGTAAAAACTAGAAAGATTAGTGATGAATACAGTCATTATTCGAGTAACGGTCCAATTTGTCAACTTCATTAAGCAATGTGGCCTATTGGCCGGACGCGCTTGTCCAAAGAATTTTCACAGTTCCAATTCATGCCTTCTCCTCCCCTGTTGATGAATTCAAACTTCATTTCATCTCAGTTTCCTCACTTTTACCAATTCCATTGACGACGAATTATATTTGTTTTATTGCTATTTGCTCCTCCCTCTATATATCCGTACGGTTGTTGAACTAAAACCACTTCAAAATCCATTCTTTCTTGGGTTTCTCTCCAAGATTATTCTTCAATTTCAGATTAACAGTACAGGCGTTACTCTTAAAGCTCTTTCCTTTCGACGATCGTCATCTTGAAACCCTAGGTATAATTTCGAATTTCACAACTTTTGGGTTAATTGTTATTCGTTGCTCTGATGATCATATGAACGAACCCATATTGTAATTTACTCTTCTTGTTTAAGGTGTTTATGCGCACTTAATTTCTCTCCTATTTTGTTGTTTTGACTTTGTTCATGTGGTTGAAATAAATTGGAAAAAGTTAATTGGTTTTTTTTTAAAATTATTCTTGGACAAGTATCTTGGCCTATTTCTTTGTTTTGCTGTGAAGAAATGAATAAGATAGTAGTATGTTCTTGCAATTAAAGAAGACTTAGGAATTAGGATACCCCTTTTGAATCTTTTTGGTTTCTAAGTTGCTGGTGTTGTTGGTGCACACACATCCTTGTCTGTTTCATTTCAGTTCCATCATTCAAAAATGGGGGAATTTGGAGTTCGTTACGGCAATCCTTTCGAATACTTTATTTCCTTTGCTGAGTAAATGTTGTTAGCATGAGCTTTCTTGTCTGTCTAATGTGTTTCTTATCTGTTAACAGCTGTTTTTGAACTAGTACGCCTTGCTGTTCTTATGTTTGATGCAGAATTTGTTTATCGACACTTTTCAGGACCTTCTTGGAACTTGGCATACTATATATTGTTGATTCAACAGGGCAGATAACTAGATTCATATTCGTTTATTGCAAACATGTTTGGACACAAGAAATCTCCGTTGAACAGATTCTCTAAACACCATTCGGCTGATACTGAGGCCTCTGGCAAGCCAGGTTCCAATCCTTTTGATTCTCATGATGAGCTGAATAATAAACAAAAGATTAAGCCCTCTGGAAAAACATTGTCCGACCCTTCTCTAGTTACGTTGAATTCGAGCTCAAACCCTTGGGATGATGAAGAGATTAAAGGAGCCCCATCATCTCAAAGTTTCCTTTCCTCAACTGCCAGAAACAAATACAAGAATGATTTTCGCGACTCTGGTGGTTTAGAGAGCCAGACTGTGGAGGACTTGGAAGATTATGTTGTGTACAAGGCAGAAGAGACTACGAAGAGCGTAAACAGTTGCCTCAAGCTCGCTGAAGAAATGAGGGAAGACGCTACCAAAACATTGGTTACTTTGCATCACCAGGGAGAGCAAATAACTAGGACTCACATGGCTGCTGCCGACATAGACCATGACCTTAGTAAGGTATAATATATATGTTTATCTCTGGTAGTACTTATATATATAATTTGGATATTTTCAAATTAAAACAAGCTCATACAAAGAAAATCTCAAAATTGTTTTCTTTGTGTATTTAGTCTCTTCGTAAATGATAGTACTAGCCATTAGTCCTTACACTGTTCAATGCAAATACTTAGATTTGTTCATTATCTGTAAATGTCCATAGCTGTAAATTGGTTTCTTGTTTAATGCTTGACATTGAGTTACCTCCACATATTTAGGGTGAAAAGATTTTGGGAAGTCTCGGGGGAATGTTCTCCAAGACATGGAAGCCTCACAAAAATCGTACAATAGCAGGTCCAGTAATTACTAGAGGTAAAATCCATTTCCTCATTATATGTTAATCTTCACTGTCAAAACCGTCTGTAAGAGTTGGAAGGTCTGATGTGGTATTATGTAGAACTCGCTGGGTGCATTCTTAAACTTTCTTTCTTCTGTAGATGACCCAGTCCGCAGAAAGGGTAACCACTTGGACCAGAGAGAAAGGCTTGGATTGAGTTCTGCCTCAAAAGAACGATCATCATCACATAGTCGTACACCACCTCCTGAACCCACAAATGCATTACAGAAAGTTGAGGTATGTGATTATTTTGGGTCCTTTTAGCACAATTACGTTCAGATGAAGCACAGTTTGGTGGATGTTCATAGCTGTGTGTCCTATCACACGAACCAGACTTCAAAAGTGAAGAATCTGACGTTGTGATTTGAACTATAAACCACCATGTTGCGTAGTAAAAATGGAATTTGTGTAATATTTCAATTATGCTGTGGGAGTATATATCATGGTGTGTAACTTATGCTGACTGTATGGAACTTCGACAGGTAGAAAAGGTAAAACAAGATGATGCCCTTAACGATTTGAGCAATATTTTGTCGGAGCTAAAGGACATGGCTGTTGACATGGGATCTGAGTTTGATAGGTACCTCATTACTGCATTACTGAGTTATTTTTCTATGTTCTATTTGCATAAATCAACATTTGCTCAACAGATTCATTGAGATGATGTTAAACTCTATGTTTTCACAACACAGGCAGAAAACAGCTTTGGATGGCTTCCAGGATGATGCAGATGAGATTGTTATTCGTGTCAACAATGCAAACAGGCGAACCCGCCACTTGATTGGGAAATAGATAGTGTTGCTCCTTTGAACCACCTATTCCCTACTTCACTACTTTCCATAACATAGTTGCACGGATCTTGCAGAACGTATACTACTATGTTAGATCAGTTGTACAGTCCATTCGGGTTCCAAACTACACCACATTGAGCTTCTTGTAATATTGACACTTTATGCTTTCTTGTGTAATAAAAATGATGAAACTCTACGAATTAGCACTAACGTTTACGGTTTTAAGATACCGTGGCACTCCGCTGTATACAACGTAGCAGCTATTATTTCTGCTCATATTGATTCCAAGATTTTTCTGTACCACCAGTGCACTGTAAGTTGGGACCGGTGTTAATTCTAAAGTCTGACATTGTATTGTTTGTTTCACGGTCTGTGTATCTCTCTTTATACAGTTAACATAATCACAAAAGCACCTTTTACCACTTTGCTGGTACAGAAAACACAAGGCTCATTAAATAGAGAGACATTTATGATGTTCATGGGTGACTTGTTTGAATTTTAAATACCCCCATCACAAGCTTTTCCCTTGCTACCATGCTCTTCTTCTTCATGTTCCAATTTTTCTCTCTACTCTCCCCTTTACAAGAAACCACATGAAGAACTCGGCGGCATCGTCCACCTGCTGGTTTTCGACTAGCATTATATTGATACTCATTGCTGTGGCAGCGGCCAAGTATTCACATGAATCAGTTCCTTCACTAGTTGGCGATTCTCTCTCGTTTCCACCAGGACCTGCTCGTCTTTTGCGCCACCTTCCACCTCGGCAACCCCAACCACCACCTCCTCGACGCCGGAAGGGTGACGATGAGATCGATCCGAGATATGGTGTCGAGAAGAGGCTTGTTCCAGGGGGACCAAATCCCCTGCATAATTGACAATGTACTACTATGCAACCAAAATGTAACTCTATTCTTTCTTATCAAGTGTTTGCACTAGCTTATAGAAGCTTCTATTTACTTTTGTTAGCTTTTATGCCAGTATATTGTTGTGTCTCAGTATAGAAATTGTGCTTATTTAGCCTATCCAAATTCCCAACCACAATGGCATTTTCATTATAGTTTTGTTATATAACTTTTTCTCATTAATTTGTAGGTTTTGGTACCTGATAAATTAGTTGAAATTGAGAGGTGATAAGATAACTGTTTTTAATACTGTTTAGCAAGTTAGCACAATAGTTCATGGAGGATGACTTTATGGTTATGGAGCAGAAAAAAAAAGCTGCACTGGTTGGTGATTTGATGGTTTTGTTACCTATGAATGTAAACCAAAGTCCAAAGGTAATTTAGTTAAAAGATATCTGCAGCTTTCTGATGAACATTAAATATGTATGCCTAACCTTTAAGTACATGAGAGCAACTGTATTTTTCCTGTAACAAACAGAATTACCCTTTCTGCTGCATTGACTCAATTCCAGACAAGTCTGAGATTTTTGCAGTTCTTGTTTGTTTTTCACCTTTCACTTACCATATTAGATGGGTCGGTTTCAAACAGTTACCCCCTTTATATCTACATGTCATCATCAGTCATCACCCTTTTGTGTGTGTGCAGAAAGGGGCTTACTGTAGGGATGGTATATGTAGTTAGTTCCTCATACCACACATGGGTGTAGAGACATTATCAAACCTTCACTCACCCTATCAGCTGGTAGTGTCGGTCATACTTTAATGTGTTGTACATTCGATTCGATGAGCATTGCAATATAATAAAGCATCCCTAATAACGTACAAGAGCGCTAGTGTCATCGTTTTCTATCATGAACGCGGACAGAGCAAGAAAATTATGCTAGGAATTAGGATAGTACAAGAAAATTCTAAACGCAGCAACTCTAAGATAAACAAAAGACAAGTTAAGCATCTGTAACATTTTCGTACAGCACATGATACAACACAAAGCAGTCATGGGATTCAATACGTTCACGCCTGGAAATCCGACATTAGGAGTAACGTGTGATTTCCGGTTCATACACAAGTATTAGTACATCCTGCTAATGTTGCAAATCAAGCAACGCAGTCTCCTGGCCTAGTTTGTTAACCGAGTAAATAGACACCAAACATGCCTATCTCCAGAAACATGTTCTTCACTTGCACAAGCAGACCACTCATTCTAGCTATTTCGCTGCTAATTAAAGCTGTCCTTCTCTATCTTTCTCCACCTTTACATTCCTTTACGAAATTGAACACACACACACAAAAAAAAAAAAAAAAAAAAAAGAAGAAGCAAATTAAGTGTTACTTGAACACAATTTCCCCCAGGCTAGCTACAGTATCGACATTAATGCATACCAATCTTAATATCTACCCTGAAAAACTAGCAGACCAGGCTCAGCAACCGTTACTTATTGGCAAACAAACCCACATGACATGTAAGCTAATTCACTAGTAATAAAGTGAGACAAATTAAACAATCCCACATTATTCCATTATTTGTGTAATAGATTATTGATGATGACCAATAATCATAGGGTCTGGATATGCAGAACATACAAGTATACACGTACACCAAACTCATCGAAACTTAATTTACATGAGAACGAACAGGGATAACTCGGAGTGGATTAGCCTTCCTTAGAACCAGTCCGAATTTCTCTTCCATGTCCAGTTCCTGAGGCTTAATATCACCTTCAAGTTTCCAGTCGAACGAGTTCAGTAGTGATCCTAGCATCACAGGCACCACGCGCGTAGCCAGAGGCACTCCAGGACAAATCCTTCTCCCAGCACCAAACGGAATCAGCTCGAAATCTCTTCCTCGAACATCCACTTCGGAACCAACAAACCTCTCGGGTTTAAACTCTAGAGGATCATCCCATGTTTCAGCATCCCTCCCAATAGCCCAAATATTCACAAACACTTGTGAGTCTTTAGGCACAATGTAGCCACATAACTCCACGTCTTGGTCCACGTTCCGCGGAATAAGGAATGGTGCTGGAGGGTGGAGTCTCAAGGTCTCTTTCACCATGCACTGTAAGTAAGGCAAACGTGCCACATCGGCTTCCTCAAGTATTTTTCCTTTCCCGATCACTTCATCAAGCTCGGCTTTAGCCTTCCTCATTATCTCCGGATTCCTTAATGCCTCAGCCATTGCCCACTCCACTGTGTTCGAAGATGTATCGGTTCCTGCAGCAAATAAATCCTGCCACAAAGTACACGATTTTCGACAATTGTAAGTTAAAACTAGTAATTACATGCATGCACAAAATGTGATTTTTTCTGTATGTGGAAAAACTGTTCATTATATTTCTTTCTTTACCGCGCACATAGTTACGATGTCAATCCTGCCTAGTTCTTCTGGTCTCTCCTTACTGATTGTGAGGAGAACATCAATCGCATTCTCATCAACACCTTCTTCATTCCATCCGCTTCTTTTCATTGTTCTTTCATCGATCATACCATTCAGAAGCTTCACATACTCATCAACGAAGATATTCATGCGTCGTCGTATCCCCTGGGTGTCAAGTTTCTTGAGGAAAGGGAAGAAATCAACTAAATTCGGTTTCCCAGCCAACACCATAAAGTCTTCAATCAGGTCTTGCACTCCCTTCTCCGAGTTGGAAAACAGATCCGCCCAATCTCTCGAGAAAATCATATTCGAAAGCACATTAAATGAAGTAGTGTATGCAGCTCGGCTTAAGTCAATCGCCTGGCCAACCTCGCTGTTCTTCCGGCAGTATTCTATGAGTTCTTCCACCTTCTTACGCCTCACGTGCTGGTTTTCATCTAGCCGGGTGGCAGTGAAGATGTTCGAGTTCAGGATCTTCCTTAGTCTGCGCCATAGTGGGGATACTGGAAGCCAGATCACAGAGTGCTTGAAATTGTCGCGAGACTGGAGAGCTTCTGCAACGACTCTGCTGGAAAACGCGAGGTCCTGTGTTTGGAGGACTTGTTTTGCCATGGAAGCCGAGGAGACCACCAAAGTGTTTTTGAAGCCGAGGCGAAGGAGCATGATCGGACCGTGTGTTTTTGATAGTTGAGTGAGAGACTTGTGAGGGTGTTTGCCGAGTAAATGGAGGTTTCCGATTATCGGGAGCGGCGTGGGGCCGGGTGGAAGGTTCTTGTGCCCCGGAGAGAGTGATTTGAGGGCATGCATTAAGGTTAGAAAGAATAGTAGGCCGAGTACAACGGTGAGGAAATCCATTGCTAGCTGTTGAGTATGTGTGCTGCTTTGAAGTGGAACTGAAGGGGAGTCTTTGATTTGATTATATAATGCAATTGGAGACAAAATAGAAATTAAAAAAAATTGTACCATGATTTTGTTAAGTGGATAATTAATTGAAGTCAATGTTTTCATAATGCAATTAGAGACAAAAAAAATTGTACCGTGATTTTGTTAAGTGGATAATTTAATTGAATTCAGTTTAAAAAATTGACAACTTCAAATCCTAATGCAAGAGTAGTGGATGACTGGATGTCACATATATCCCTTCTCTTCAAACTGGAATTTTTTTATTTTTTTTAGAATTCAAACTGGAAATTTGACCTTGTACCTTTTTTTTTTTTGTTCAGGCAAAGCGTGTATGTTTAAATTTAAAAATATACTGTGATTTTATACTCTTATGAAAAATAGAAATGTTAATAAGTAAAATGTCTACATATACTTTTTTAAATGAACTTTTTATTAATTTGTTTTTTGAGAAAATAACCAATTATCTATAATGAAACCATCAACTTTAATCAGGAGCACAAAAGGTGAGTTTGTAAATCCAAAACTATTCTCAACAATGTCTTGTTGGGTGTGATTTAGCTCGATCTGCTGTAATCTATCTATCTACCTATGATATGCTTTTGATTTAAAATAAAAAAATGTGTGTAACATTTTTCTAGTGGCATGTTTCAATTAAAAAATGTGACTACGTTCATGATGAGGTTACATCTAAATACTTGAAAATATATTTTGATTAAAACTATAATTAATTTAGTACTATTCTCTAATCTCCAAGCAACCCAATGTGGTTTCGACTGATCTAATCCCTACCTTTCCACCACCACCGGCCACCGCTGCCGCCTCCCACTACAACACTACCGTAACTAGATGACTGAGAACCTTGGCAGTCGAGACTGGACCTCCTCGCTGACGTGAAATCGGCACAAGACTCTCTCGTGGCAGAATAGGGCAGGGCTTTCATTTGATGCGGTGATTTGCTTTCGTCTAGAAAATTGAAGTTCTAGTGATTTGGGTTTCATCTTATTAGTCAATTTGTTTTACCTGCTTAGTGTTTGCTGAAATGCTTCGGTGGTTAATTTGCTTTCATTATACTACCTTTTTCTCATGTTTTTTTTTTTTTTTAAAACGGCTAAAAATTTATTAATAAAACGAATATAAGAAATACTCGCGACATTACAACCAAAGCCGGTAGAACAACTAAACCGGCAACTCGAGAAAGAAAACAACCAACAAGGATTTCAGCAACACGCCTCCAATAGGCAACTAACAGCAGCTAGCAGTACATTAAACAAATGGAAAACAGAAGGTAGACTTAATACAAGGGAAAAGGAACTCCAGTGGCCAAGAGCCTTGTAGACAGTGGCCAAATCTCCCCAAAGCTTCACAAGAATAAAGTGAGAAGATGCCATTCGTGGCAAAACGTAACCACCGGCGATCACCCAGTTAAGAAGGGACTCCTCTCTCTAAGACTGAATTCTTTACCAAGATCAAAAGCGAGGATGTGGCAAGCAGTTTAAAATAATTTTCCTATAATCCACCTAACGCCGGTTTCCTTAATAACATGGTTTGTGCACGAGAGTATGTAAGAACAAATTGTATTATTAATTACATCCAATATATATTGGTTTTTAAAATCAAATCATAATTTATTTATCAAACAATACAATACCGGTGATCATGTACCATCAAACTAATGATGGAATTAGTCCACTTAATTATTTTTTCCGTACATATATATAAATGTGGACTAACCAAGAACACCATGACTTACACAATTTTTACGATATATAGTATGCATGAATTGAATTGAAAAGTGCAATAGATCGGCGATATTATGATCAGGTTACCGAATGAAGATGAACTGCAGTGTACAGCCTACATCTGAGACAGTGCTTTCGCAAACTGGCTCCATTTCTGCTCCAATGTGCCATTATATCCGATTGACATTCGCACCAATCCCGGTGAAATCCCGGCTAACAGTTTCTCATCCTCATCCATTTCACTACTTGTGCTGTTACCTGAGCATGACATTAACGTCTCATAGTATCCCAAGCTTACAGCCACGATACCAAACTGACTGTAGTTCTGTAGGAGACCCATCAGGCGGTTCGCGTTTTCCTCCGTTCCCATGTCAACACATAGTACCCCACCATAGCCATACCCGCCTCTATTCACTATCGTGTTCATGAGTTCATGATCTGGGTGATCTTCCAGGCCAGGGTAGATAACTTTCAGGCCTAGCTTTTGCATCCTGAGAGCGTACACCATAGCCCGGTGAGAATGCTCTTTCATCCTAAGGCCTAAGTGGGGTAGCCTCTCAGCGATTTCAAACGCCACTTTAGGGTTCATTGTAGGGCCTAATAACATGAGAGATCCCTGATGAAGATCCATCATGGAATTGATTAGGCTTGTTGGACCGCATACAGCACCAGCGATAACATCGGCTCCACCACTAATGTACTTGGAAACACTATGCACGACAATATCGGCTCCCAGTTTCACCGGTGAGATCAGCATGGGGGTGAACGTGTTGTCAACCACGACTGTGACGCCCTTAGCATGGGCTATCTTGCAGAGTTCCTGTATGTTCGCCACCTCTAAGGTCGGGTTTGATATAGCCTCAAAGTACAACACCTTTGTAGTACCGTCGTCCTTGATTCCTCTTTTAACCATTTCGTGGTCACGTATGTCCACGAAGGTTGTCCTGATGTTGCACGTCCTCGGTAGAAAGTGTGTGAGGAGCGCGTGAGTGCCACCGTATAGGGTGTGGGAGGCTACAACATGCCCCCCAGCATTGCAAAGCTGGAGAAGGACAGAGGAAATAGCAGACATTCCAGAGGCAGTGCAATAAGCGGCCTCGGTCCCCTCTAGCGCAGCCATGAGGTGAGCGAGGTTGAGCACTGTCGGGTTGAAGTGGCGGCTGTAGATGAACGAGTTGTTATCCGGACCGAGCTCTCCAGAGAACTTCTTTCGCATTGCTTTGGGATCTGTCACGTTGAAGGTGCTCGAGACTTCGATTGTCATGTTTACGCCTCCTTGAGTGCGAAGTTTGCTTCGAGCAATGGCTAGGGCTTCAACTGGATCATCACAATGAACATTTGAGGACTCCCGTGGGCGCTTCTGGACGGGCTCGGGTGCGATTTCGGGGGTGAAAGCTGTGAAAGCCATTGCTGCGATTGTGTGTTTAGTCGTAGTTAATATGTATGTACGTAGTATATTGTCGGAGGATTGAGGTGAAGAATGATGACTAGATGAGCTCCGAGTGCTCTGTATTTATAGGAGGGGCAGGATATGGAGGATCATTGTATTCAGGTAATTAATTAATTCTTTTGTTTAAATATATACGACTTAGTAACATATCTATTTTGGAGCATGTGGAATGTGGAATATATATGCAGCTTGTTGCTTGTTAATTCTTGTTAGGGGTTTTGACACAAATATCCCTACCCAATTTATAAGTAAATTTTTTTAGTGAAAACAGTCATATATGCATAACACGAAGTGTGTTTCGCATAAACGAGTTTCAACTCTGCATCAACGACTTGTACGTAGCGCTTTAGTATTTGTACGATTTGGTAGTTAGCAAACTCTGTTATATAAATAACAGAGAATAGCTATTTTTACTCACTTACTCTCATTATTTGTACTTCATCTTCTCCAGTTCATACCGTAACCTAAACTCCGATTGTAATCATTTCCTTCTTCAATGAAAGATTACAGTTTATTTTGATTTCCATCTTATCAATAGGACTGAATGATACAACCAGAAAATACCCTCTCAAGTCTCAACATGGTCTTAATTTATAAATATACTATTGGGTATATATGGATATTAGGAGTGAAGTTATGAACACTCACAAATTGTATGATCCCGCGAACACACTAGACATGGAGACCTGGGAAACTCAGTACTCGGCCCCTGATCACAAACACGAGCGCTAGTTGAGCTGTGTAGAATCCATGGCCTTCCTTACCCAGCATCCCAGCATCAAGTGAATCTCGAATATACCATGCCTTTAACCATGGCATGACACCAAAAAACAGGTAGATGACAAGGATGGACTAATAGACCCCTTAAAGCGTGGGATCTTATCCCCTTGGCTCCCAAATACAAAAATCCCGCATTATTTATAAAATAGTATGTGTTTATTATTCAAATTTATCTTACACATCTTTTGAACACTCATTAATTTGAATACTTATTAATTTCAGTTCATTTCAGATTTGTTTAATTGTGTTTCCATCCTATCTATTCTATTCAGTTCTATTTAAACGAAAATACAAATACAAGTTTCTTATTTTCAATTCAAAATAAAATTTACTTTCAGTCTGACAAACTCATCCCTCCCCTTAACTCGCAGACACTCATTAAAATAGAAGAAGAAGTAATCGAGCCCTTATGAATTAGGTACATCACATGACATATCTATCGATAATATTATAAACCAAGCTTGTTTTAAAAAGAAAATATGCCCGGAAGAAGTCCAACAAAACATGCACATAGAATTCATATATACGCATGATTGATATTACGTACGATGTTCTGATGGAATCCAGTCTCAATACATGTAATACAAATTAATTAATTATCACAATTGGTTTCGAATTACTACAAGTTGCGCCTTGGGGTTGAGTTTCTTCCCCGCGTTACGGCAGAAGCTGGCGCAGAAGCGATGACAAAGGGAAATTATTCAAAAAAAAAAAAAAAAAAATCTTGTTAGGAGGAATCTAATAGTGCGACTTGCAACATGAAGTAATTAAGATACCCGCATATTTGAGGTAATTTTTTTTTTTTTTTTTTAAGACGAAAAATATGATTTTATTCATAACCATCATCAAAGAGCCAACTTGCTCAATTTATAACAGGACAATCAAAGCACTAGCCAAAGATAAGCTAAAAGACAAGAAAGGACTAAAGAAAAAACAGCCAGAGAAGAAAACTCCTGATAGCCAAAAAAAACTGAAGCAGCTAGCCTGGTTCTGAAAACTCGAAAGGGAGGGAAATAAACCCCATAGCATCGAAGACAAAATCATGGCACAGTTTGTGTGCTAGCTGGTTCGCCTCTCTTCTTATATGTTGAACTTTAAATAGCTCAAAATCTGTGGACAAAGACTGAATAGTTGCATAAACGTTGCCATTAGGGGCCAACTGTGTCGAACCTGAGATAATATCCAGCACCACTTGCAGGGCATCGCCTTCTAGAATAACTTTCGAGTATCCCAGATGTTTCGCCAATTCCAGCCGCATTTTAGCAGCAAGTAATTCTGCGGTACCGACATCATGATGCGCGTCTAGTTTGCGCCTCTGCCAGGCTAGGATAAAGCCAGTATGGTCGCGGCAAACTGCAGATATACCACCGAGCGAGCCGTCAAATGGGACGGTTGCGTCGAAATTAATCTTAACCACACCAGCATCAGGCGGCTTCCAAGGTCCTTGAATAGTATGCTGCTTATCAAAAAACTGCCCCACTGGCTTGTATGCATTAGCTCGATGGAAAAAAGTGAAATTCCAAACAAAATGCACCATGTTCATGGGATCAGCAAGCAAATCTTCATATTTAAGCTTATTACGGACATGCCATATACTCCAACAACATATAACAAATTCACCGAACTTCTCATCGTCCAGCCTTATTCGCACACCACTTACCCACTCCCAGATATCAATAGCTGGTATAAAAATAGCATTTGCGGGAAACAGAGCTAGCGCCCAGACTTGCCTCGCAAAATGGCAGTCACGAAAGACATGAAGAAGGGATTCTGATTCAGTCCCACAAAGTTCACAGTTCGGGCTTTGTGCAAGATGCCTCCTACAAAGTTCATTATTCGATGGCAATATACAATGGTGCATACGCCACAAAAAGAGTTTAACTTTGGGAGGAACCCGCATGGACCACACAAAATTCCAGTTATGAGTCAAGGGATTGGAGCAAGTACCATTCTGGGTTGCCGCCCTTCTTGTTTTTAGAGTCATGGCAAGACGGTACGCTGACTTGACTGAATATATCCCCGATTTTGTGTGGTGCCAAATTAAGACATCATCATCCGAAACATGAGCCAATGGGATTTTCATGATCTCCTCTACATCATCCTGCCAAAAAATATAACGAAGTATGGATAAGTCCCATTCATGAGAGTGAGGGTGAATTAAAAAAGAGACCTGCAGGGGGCCTTCACTATATAAATCCGGAGTTTTAGGTTTAAAAGAGTCATAGCTTGGAATCCATTTATCCTCCCAAATACTAATATTTTCCCCATTACCCACTCTCCAACGCATGCCTTCTTTCACGAGATCTTTAGCAGCTAAAATGCTTTTCCAAGTAAAAGAAGCATTAGGATTATGCACGGCGTCAAAGATAGAGGTATGGGGAAAATATTTATCTTTAAAAAGTTTACTCAAAAGGGAGTGAGGTTCCGAAAAAATTCTCCAGACCTGTTTACCAAGGAGAGCTAAATTAAAATCCCTTAGGTCCCTAAAACCCAAGCCCCCATCACGTTTACTTAGACACAAAGTATCCCATTTAACCCAATGCATATTATTGTCCTTGCCATTACTCCACCAATAATTAGAGATATGGGATTCAATCTCTTTTAGCAGAGTATCAGGCAACTTAAAACAACACATAACATACGTGGGTATAGCATTCAAAACAGATTTAATCATGACCTCTTTACCCGCTTTAGAAAGAAACTTGCCTTCAAAAGATTGAATTTTTTTCCAAACTTTTTCCCTCAACCAATCAAAGATTTCTTTTTTGCTTTTGCCTAAAGTAGTAGGTAAGCCAAGATACTTTTCATGCCTATCGACAATTTTCACATTCAGAATACTTTGGATACTATCAATAGTAGCAACCTGGACATTACGACTAAACACAATGTTAGACTTATCCAAATTGATTACTTGGCCAGAACCCAAACTATAAATATGCAAAATATGTCTAATAGTTTCAGCAGCAGTAATAGAGGCTTGGCAGAAAATCATTGTATCATCAGCAAACAAAAGATGAGAAATCTCAGGAGCATTAGCATTTACTCTAATGCCTTTTATAAGTCCAGTAGAAGTAGCATGAGCAAAAAGAGAACAGAGGGCCTCAGTACAAAACAAAAAGAGATAGGGTGAGAGAGGATCCCCTTTTCTAATTCCACGTGTAGGATAGAAAGGACTTGACTCACTTCCATTCAAGATAAGAGAATAAGAGACAGTACGAATGCAAAGCATAATAGTTCTGATGAACTCAGTATGAAATCCAAGCTTGTGCATAAGTTTTTCCAAAAACGGCCACTCAACACGATCATAAGCTTTGCTTAAATCTAGCTTTAAAGATAAAAATCCCTCCTTTCTGGTAGTCTTACGTTTCTAATAGTGATTAAGCTCATAAGAAACTAAGACATTTTTTAATAATCGAACCATTACAATTTCACAAATAACATTACAAAGCTAGTAATAAACTATAAATAATCTCGCACTTGGCGAGAATTGAACCTATAACCTCTAGTGTCATGACACCTCAGTCTAATCAATTAAGCGACCAGGAATGAAAGCTGACTGAGTTTCACTAATTATATCATTCATGTGGCTTTTAAGTCTATTAGTGATACACTTAGACGCTACTTTAAAAACCATGTTGCTGAGACTAATAGGCCTAAATTGAGTAATAAGATCAGGGGATTTACACTTTGGGATTAAAATAATATGAGTAAAGTTTAGTTTAGCATCAAGATCCCCGTTAAAAAATTTAGACAACAATTAGTAACAGAACTGCCGACAATAGTCCAAAACTTTTGAAAGAACAGCACAGGTAAACCATCAGGACCAGGAGATTTTAAAGGGTACATTTGAAAAAGAGCTTTCTTTACCTCATCGGCAGAATAAGGTTGGCAGAGTTCCAGATTAAGCTCCGCTGAGACTTTGGGGACTATATATTCCAAGGCTGCATCAATTTCCTCCTCAGTAGGCTGAACAGAGTTGAATATATGCTGAAAATAGTTAACTGCAATCTGACTCATACCTGGATTATCAGTAATCATATGCCCTTGCTCGTTTCTCAACCCCAAAATCTCATTCTTAGCTCTTCTACTTGAAGCCTGAGCATGGAAAAAACGTGTGTTACGATCCCCTTCCTGGGCCCACTGAACCTTAGCTCTTTGTTGCCACATAATACTTTCCCTCTCCAAAAGCTCTTCCAGTTCAGTTTTTAATCCATCCATCTCTGTTCTAACAACCATATTCAGATATGTAGCTTCATGTAACTTGCCCAGTTGCTTTCTGATGTCTTTAATTCTCCCCTTTACTGAACCGAAACTGGATCTGCCCCAATTAACCAAACCCAATTTACACGTAGCAGCAGCAGTATCAAAGCCAGAATCAGACGGACAATGGTCAGCCACAACCTTCTCGAGTTCGCTACTACGCACCCACATCGCTTCAAATTTAAAGGTTGGCTTAAGAGATCGACGATTTGGGTGGGTGTCTTGCAGTACGAGTTTAATTGGGTTATGGTCAGAGAAAAAGGCTTTGAGATGATGAACAGTAGCTGAGGGGAAAATATCTAAGAAAAGCGAGTTAGAAAGGGCTCTGTCCAGGCGAGTTTTAATGGTATGGGGAGAAATTCTTTTATTAGACCAAGTATAGTGATAACCCTTATAACCCATATCTCTTAAGTCCACAGATTGGGGACACTCTCTAAACTCACGAAGACGATAGGGGCCCACATGCAATCGACCCAATTTTTCATCGTTTGATAGAATTTCATTAAAATCCCCCATACACCCAAGGAGTATTCGAGAAATTCCCCAGCCACCGTAAAAGATTCCAAGTGAACTTTCTGTTGTTGACATCTGGTTCACCGTAGAACCCTGTGCAACGCCAAACTACATCACTATCAGGAAGTTGAACTAAAACATCAATGTGAAACTTAGAAAAACTTTGTAAATCGACTCTAACATCCTTTGCCCAAAGAAGTGCCAAACCTCCAGATTTTCCTTGAGCAGAAACCGAAAAACCAAAAAGATTAAACTTTGCCTTTAGATTATCTACCCTACAATCCCTCAAGCGGATTTCCATAAGGAAGATAAGATGGGGGTGAGACTCTCTTATTAAGTCCCCTAATTCCTTTACTGTCCAAGGACCCCCCCAGTCCTTGGCAGTTCCAAGATAGGAGACTCATTGATATAGGCGGGGTTGCCCTGCAACCTCCGCCTCTGGTCTCTGGTCATAAAAATGGACGCCTTGATTTGGGCGTTTCACTGGTCTGTCGTGCTCAAGAAAGTCCACACTGGGAGTGGTATCCATGGGGACGATTTCCTTCTCTTTATCGGCCTTGGAAGGTCGGCCCCTTTTTCCTTGGTATTTTGCTTTGTTGGCTGGAAATTTAGGTTCATTCTTGGGTTTTGGGGCCGTGTTATTTTTGCAGGTCCAAGTTTTGGAATTTGGGTGTGGAGGAGGATTATAGGGATAATGATTATAAGCCTGAGTGGGGCCGTAGTTTTGGTGGTATGGTAGGCTAGGAGTATTCGGGCCAGGAGGTGGGTAGTAGTTAGCTTCATATGGGACCATAGCTAATTATGGGTTGGGGAGAATTGGGCCAGGGCTGGGGGGGAGTAGGAAGGATGGGATTTGGGCTTTGTTCATAATGGGCTGGACGGGGGCTTTGGGGGAGCTGGCGTGAAGGAGGGATAGAGTTTGTTGCTTGGGCCTTGGACTTAGTAGTATTGTTACGTGGTGGGGAAGGTAAGGCTGGAAGAAGAGATCTGTTATTGACTGGCAGCTGGGTGGAGTCCTGATTTGGTGGAACAGCATTGAAATGTTCAGTTCCAGAAAGGTCAGCAACTGCTTCAGCGGGATTCTAGGAGCTGGAGGCTCTGGAGGGTGATCTAGGGGATCTAGGCACAGAAATATTGGTTTTCTCAACAAAAGACGGGACTTCACGAGACCCCTCAACATCCCCCTCTCCCCCCCCCCCCCCCCCCCCGAAGTAACGATTATTCTGTGGATTGTTTGGTAGAGCACGGAGCCAATCACCCCAAGACAAGGACTGTTCCGAGATATCACCACCTGCAGCTTCTAACTCAAACTGAACTCTGCAATCTTTAAGTAAATGACCAATAATTCCACATCGATAACAAAAGTTCGGTAAACGCTCATAAGAGAATGTAACAATTATCGATTCACCAGGCGAACCTTTCACTTTCATAGCTCGCTTCAAGGGCTTAGTAATATCAATCTTAACTTTGATACGCATTATTAAATCACCAACGCCCCCATTAGAATTCTAAACATACTCCATAAACACCCCTAATCCCTTTCCGATAGCTCGTGCCATAGCAAGATTCATACGACTTAGGGGTAAATCAGAAACATGCACTAGAAAAATGACATGATTGAGATCAACTAACCTGGGGTCCTCACCTCTGTCAATAGGAGCCAAGACTAATAGATTTTTCTCAAAGGACCACGGCCCATTGTCCAGAACTTTGGTTTTATCTAAAGCATGTTGAAACTGGAACATCAGACGCTCCTCATTGACCTTAATGATTTCCATGCCATGAAACAAGCCCCAGCTATTGCGCATAACCCGCTGCAATGAGTCAAGGTGAATTGATCGCTTAGAGAAAGTACGACCGACCAAGAAATGGTTGAAACGATCATTAGTCATTGCCCAGGCTTCTGCAGGGGCTTCAACACCCTCTTCCTCATCATCAAACAGTTGTAGCTGGCGATTCATTTTCGCAATCAACTCGTCAGCCATGGTAGCAGCCTGTATGAATATATAGTCACCGTTATGCAGGGAGCTTAAAAGGAATTTTCTGCAGAAAGACAACGACACAGAACAGAGAAAAGTAAGAGACGTAAGAAAAAAAAAATAGAAAATTATTTAAAAGGGGAAAAGAAAGAGAGTCCTGATGAGTCTGAACCACTAGACGGCTAGGGTTGGGAGGGAGAGTTAGATCAAAGAGATAAGCATCACACAGATCTGGCAGCCTTCTATCGGGAATAGATATATCAAAGTACCAATCCAATTCCAGATAGATTATTTGAATTTGGAAACAACAGTCTCCGAAAATAAACCCAACGAAATGGGGAGATAACTCTTCAATGGAAGTAGTCAAGTCACTCATACGAGGAAGGGGAAGAAAGGGAGAGGGGGTAGAGAGGGAGACGGCCGGCAGTGCCGTCGTACGCCGGTCAGACAGGCAGCACAGCGAAAGGAGAAAGGGGGTAGAGAGTTAAATTGGGTTTCTTTCTTCCAACAATTATTGAAACTTTTTGAGGTAATTTTAAGCTAAGGTAAAATATTTAATAATTAATAATTGCCCTATATTTTAGGTGATTTTAAAATTTTGAATGTTAGTTACAATTAAAAGTTAGCCTTTGCCGAGTGTTCTCATTCACAAATTATTATATACTACCATTCAATTAAATGGAGCATTTTCTTTCTTAGCAAGCATTCTTTCAAAATAAATGGTGTTCCTTCAATTTCTTTTCTTAATTTTGCCCCGAAATCCTTTAAATCATGCAAGTTTTATGTGTCAACAATTTTGTAGTATTTATTAAAGTGTTCACATAACACTTATTGCAACACCATTGCACAGTTCTAGACTTGATTAAATTACCATCTTTATTGTATTTCTTAACAAAATTAATTTGTTTCACGGTTTTGTTTCTTTATCTTGTGCAAGTAAAACCAGAGTTATAGATAGCTACAAGCAAAGATTAATGTTCAAGCAAAAAGTGTCCCACCGAGGATGGAGATCTTATGAAGATACTTTGGATAAGAAGCACATCTCTAATCTGATTTGATCGATATGAAGTCTCAAATCAATAGAAGATACCTCAAAGACTGAATCATCAAAGAAGGAGAGTTCCTAAAGGAGTCTAACACACTTGTTACATAAACTCAAGGAAGTCGACGTCAAATGACAACAGATCACAACAAGCTCAAGTATAGAATATTATTTAGAAGCTTTCAACTTTCAACAAAAAGAACTTCTATCGAGATCAAACGACCATCAAGAAAGTAATACTAATAGGAAGTCGAGAACTACACTCTCAAAGGTTCTCTAGAAGAAACTGGTGAAGATTATGGAACAATTAGAGGTCTGAGACAACATCGGATTCAAATCAGTTAGGATGAACAGTCGGAGGGCCTAAGGCAATATATGTGTACGTAGCAAGGAGGTGAGTGGGGGTGAGAAGTGTGAGTGAGAGAGGCATGCATCAAGAGAGCTCAGGAATTGCCCGTGGAAGAAGAGGGACAAAAGTAGCCACATGAACATTTGATGTCAGCATTCGTCATGTGGCTACTTTCTTCTGATGCATGCCTCTCTCACTCACACTTCTCACCCCCACTCACCTCCTTGCTATTGACATCCATTTATGTTATTCCATGTACACATATATCGCCTTAGGCCCTCCGACTGTACAACCTAACTGATTTGCTGATTTGAATTCGGTGTTGTCTCAGACCTCTAATTGTTCCAAAATCTTTCCAAGTTTCTTTTAGCTAGAGAACCTTTGAGAGTGTTTTTCTCGACTTCCTAGTAGTATTACTTGATGGACGTTTGATCTCGATAGAAGAGGAAACTATCCGGGTCAAACTCAATGTCAGGTATTGTTGTTATTGCATTCAACTTGTTCCAGAATAAGTTGTGGTTGCAGGTGTGAGACTACTCAAGATATCGAGGAGCTAGAAATGCTAGATTTTTTTCATTGCACAGGTGGCAGTAAGATGTATGAGAAAGTCAAAGTTCTTGATGCTATCAAAGGACATGGCAACTAAAGAACTCGGAAATAGGGATGTTGCTTTTGATGAATGTGAGGAAGAGCTCTTGGAAAAGGCTGAAGATCCGGCGAAAGACGCATTCAATTGGGTTTGCATTCAGTTGGAGACGGACTAGGCTGAGAAGGATGGCTCCAAAAAGATCAATAGCTCAGAGTTTGGCAAGAGCGATCAAGATTTGTTGTACTATCTTACTACATCATCATCTTCTAACAATGAAGCCACATTAAAAGTCAGCATGCGGGAGACAATACAAATGGGCCTACTGAGGTGACATGCAAGGAAGGTGATCATGGACCTTGGGGAAAAGGTCCATTTGATGGTGAGAGTATTGTTGGAATTTCTATAAGAACTACTCTATGCTTGGGTTGTGGCTAGTTCGCTTGTTAAATTCATTAGCTGAAGAACAAGTCAATATTTAGGGTTTTTGGAAGATCTGTTAAAGATAAGGCGGGTAGATCTTATCCGTTTGTTTAGATTTTCTTTCAGTTTACAGTTCTAGTTACCGAGAACTGTTATCTGATAACTACGACATATATGTCGAGGGGATTTTCCCATTATTTACACTTAGATGAAATAAATAGACGTCTTCCTGAATTTCAAGATCCCAACACTGTACTCTTCATAAATTGACAAATTTCCTATGCATCATTTAGGGTTTGCAAAATCAGCCTGATCCCTCACTAGCTCTAGTTAGATAGTGTAACGTTGAGTTGCCGAAGAATTCATGGACGTAGACCACAATCATTTCTCTTTTAAATTTTGAATATACATGTAACATGTAGGGGATGCTTGTAACATTTTTAACTTATTGTAAGTAAATTAATTTACATATATAAAAATTTGAAAGATTACCTTCTTAAAGAACTCTCTAAAAAAACTATTTGAAAGTTAAATAATTTGTAAAAAATTTGTACAATAACAAGGTCTTATTAATGTTCAAATTTAAGAATTAATGTTTCACGTGAAATAATTAATGTTCACTTCTAAAATGGAATGTATAGTTTTAATAAACTTCAGCTTGTATAGCTAGCAGAAAGTCTTGTTTGAAAATTCATTGACTATAGATGATAGTTTGTTTCTTTAATTTGACATTGTGGTACACAACATGCCTGTATCATAAGTTGGTTAGGTGTGAAAGCAGTTTTTCCATGTTTAAAATTTTACGAGTTCAAGCTAGCTAGTCAACTCATCGGCTGTCACTTCAGGAGTAAATTTCATTCGGTCTGATAAAGTATACAATCTAACTTAAACTTAAATACAACTCCATTCATTCCGGTACTATAACCTTTTCTAGAAACTACGACACACACTTAGCGTATGACTGTGAAGAGTTTTCTTATACTGCGTTGTTGTCCTCTCTATATTGTATCTTCCTCCGTTTCATTAATAAGTTTATAAGGGGACTATTTATTACGACATTTGACCATGTATAACTCCTAAATTACATTAGATAAAAATATAATAAAATTATATTATGAAATTAAATGGAGTATATTTTCATAATCAACTTTTAATTTATATTGATACAGTAATTTAAAAGCTATACGTGATCAAAGTTCGCGATTAATAGTCCCCTTAGTAACTTATTAATGAAACACGAAAGCGAGGTAGTATTTGTATTAGCTTTATTTCACTACTGCAGTTGGTTGCATATAAGTAATAGTATTCCCTATAAGGTCAAGGGATGTTTCACTGATTCGTAGAAGTATGTTAATTGAGATGATCTTGCTGATCCCTTATGCCAGTTCTTTATCATTGAAACAAAATTTTAAAATATTACTGTCCATGTATATATGGAATGTTTATGCGCTGATCAAGCTAGATGAGATTGAGAACACATGACTAATAGAATGTTTTGTCGAGTAACAGAAGTGAAAAAAGTAACTTTTCGGATCTTTCAAGCTTTTGTGTTTATTGAAGAAGACAATGCATGAGTTGGCGAAACAACCAGAGTAGAGAAGGAATTCAGAGTAGCTCAAGATTAATATTTTCATACGCTATTGCTGTTTTCAACTTAAAGTTTCAGAATCTTTGAGGCTAGGCCTGTAGTTTCGATGCAGAGGTTTGAAAGTCTTTTGAATTTTCCCTCATAAAGGCATGTAGTCGGAGTCAATTGTAATTACTTGCCACTCACACTACTTTCTTCAAAGTAGATCTACTCTCTTCTATATATTGCAAGAAGAATCACAAAATTCTGAGATTGTGTTAACAAGCAGTGATTTTACTTATGATGAATCTTCTAATGTTTATGTGTATTTCAAATCGGGAATGTTTGTTTGACACTCATGAAGGGAAATATTTACTCTTGTTGTAGAGTCGTAGCTTAGCAGGATATTGGAACTACATATGTATTACCTGCTTTTCTTGAAATTTTGAATTGTTTGTATACTATATAGCTAGTGTTTGCATGGCTGATTAATGATTACTTGACTTAGCTCTCTCCTGTTAACTTAGTAAACCTGGTTATGTTTGTTTGGCCCTTTCCCACTTTGCTCCATGAACATACAAAATTAAGCCAACATATGAGATTAGTTCTGAAGATAACTGTTTCTGTATAAGGTTATATCCACCTTATGTGAAAAGGTCCAAAGGGCAAGGTAATCCTGCTGATGCTACTCTCACAATGCCTTTCGAAACGTTAGATTAGTGCTTGCAATATGCAACAGACTTAAGCAAGCGTACATCCACTCCCGATTCTAGTGGCAACAGGTTTAAACCAATCTATCTTCTCACTTCTGTCAATATGCACAACATATTGGTAACATCGTTTGTGATCGATATATACTATATACTATCTTGTTATCAAGCTCCATCTGGCCCTAGTTCCTAGTTCTTATGTGTCCATAAATTTAAGTAAACGCAACTTAATTCATAGGAAACAATATCGAAATCCACAATTACATGCAGTTGTGTCAGAAGTTCAAGAACACTAAACGCAAAAACATACTTCTATATAGTTCAAGGTGAAGCATTTACCTCAGGACGAACCACCCAACATAGCCATCATTCCATCAATATTGGATATCCACCCTCTCCACATCTATTTTGCAGTTTGAGTCTTTCGGTATCAATGCTAACAGCTCGTTTCTGACCTTGATCTCCGCATCAGATGTTGTCGAGGAACAAATCAACACTGTTATTCTCTCAAGCTTCTTTGCATTCTTCACAAAGAACTTTACTGTGTGTACTGCGTAGTGAAACCATCTAAACACGACTTTCTTCAAGTGAGACATGATACATGATGGTACAGGCTCTGCCTGCCCGTACTCATAACCCACCAACAACGTGTACATACACATCCTCAAGGATTCCAGGTATGGCATCACCTCAAGTAACTGTAACCACACTTCAGCTTGGCAATGAGACGTCAATACAAGTTCTCTTAAATGACAAAACTTGGGAAGAGTAAGCCCGAGTCCTGATTCAACAAGGACATGTACAATGTAACCCGATAATGTTAAACACTCCAAACCTCTCACTCTTCTCAGTATTGCGTAAGCTTCCTGCGCGAGATTCTGACTTCCAAAGAAATTGTGTGAATCAAGAGCTGACTCACGAACTGATGGTGCATTAAGAACAACGTTTTTGCCGAGGGGACTAAGTGAAATGGGCAACTCGAGTCCGTACATACAGACTTCACATATGACGAAACAACTGAATTTGATCAGTGAAGGAGCTCGAATTTCGACAGATTTCACATTCAAGAACCTGACACATTTTAATTCCAGAGATTCCAGAACAGGGAAATCTAACAGTAATTCACCTGTGTTTGTTGGATATTGCTGATCGTTCGATATCTCTACATTATGGAGATACAAGTACTTGAGATTAGCAGCAGCAAAGCGATTATCGGCTGAAACTGTCAGAGTGCACTTGAAATCAAGAAACAGTTTCGTCAACGAATAGCAGTTTGAAAGGCACCGGGGCAAGACTGTTCTTATTCTATTATATAAGAAGTCCTTTGTTTGTCTTTCTCGCCTCCATCCTGAATGATCAACATGCGCTGAACCATCTACTATCATAAGATCCTGAACCTGTTGACTTAAGGCGTAAGATATCCATAAGGCTAGATAATATGAAGAGATCTCACAATATGAATCACGCTTTGTCTGGTATACTAGACGAAAACATTTTAACCTCCTAGGGCGGAGAAGGAGCATTTTCTGGACATAGCCGATGAATATATCCTTTTCACTTGTGGTACCACCGAAGTCGGAATCGTCAACATCTATGTTGTAAATGTAAATCCACTTGTGTCTCCATTGACGGGATAGAACGGACGTTCGTACACCAGCTTTTGTGGGGAGAAGAGACAGAATACGAGTAATAATATCATCTGGTAAACTGCTGAGACGATCTTCATAAAATAATATTGCCGGAGTTTTGTTCATCGGCCTCAGCATGTTTGTATCCATGATTGAATCAATCAATGAAAACTGATTAGGTTTGAGAAGAAAAGAAGAAAATAGTAGTAGCAAATCTTGGAGATGATTCTGTAAAATTAGGGTTGGGGTCACGGGATTTTAAGATTTCGGTATCAAGAATTACCAGATTTTTTCTAGAATATGTTTTTTTTTATTTATTTTTTTGGTAAATAAAAACTGGCTGTAGAATTTATCAAAATTTAAAAACGGTGCAATTGACAGAGGAAGTTCCCATTCTCCAAATCTGTTTAGTGTTGTTATGTGAGCCGAGCCTTATCAAGGGCTCAGCTCGGCTCGGCTCGCTAAGGCTCGAGCTTAGCTCGCTCGATAAGGTATTCGAGTCGAGGTCGAACCTAACATAAAGCTCATTCTACTAACGAGCCAAGCTTAGCTCGGCTCGAACATACTCGTCAAAACTCGTGAGATTTAATAACTGTACAACCATCGCGTATTTTAACATTAGAATTGAATGTTTATATATATATTTGCATTTTGTTAGTTTTTTATGGTTTTATGGTTTGAAATATTAATTGTTAATAAGTAATCTTTGTTGGTTTTCCCTCTTGCTACCAAGACCGTGTTCACCATAGTGTTGGCACTTTACACTACTGAACACCCCAAACAAGACCACACAATATTTTAGCAACAAAGATCAGAGAACTGACAAAGACTAATAACAGGAATAACAATGAAGCAAGAAACTGTAAAAGAGCACACAAGGTTTTTTTACGTAGTTTGGTTTTGAACAAACCTACATCCACGGAGATCAGTAGATCTCTATCCACTATCACTATCAAGTAAGATGATTACAATAAACCACAATATACAAGACTCAGCAGACCTGGAAGCTATCTTCCTTGCAATCTCACAGTTTTCTCTCACCCTACTCTCCAAGTAATAGCTTAGCAAGCTTTCTCTCACTAGGAATTGATTCTATCGACATCATTTTTTTTATGATCTGATCCAATCTGAGAATTACTAAGCCAACAATGGAGTATTTATGAGGCATTATACCTCAATACTCCCTAACAACCACTCACAAGGCTCCATCTATCATTCCTTGAAAGTGACACTCCATGTATGTGTTCACACTTCACACACATGACACAACCTCAAAGATTAGGTGTATACATAAGAAACACAAAAGCTGGAACAATTCAAATGTAGACAACCCATCTAGAAGTTTCTAGGAACGTGTTCCAACTGTTAGAATGCCTGAGAGCTTGTTAAAATTGAGATAACACGGTGTTGAGCCCGTACCAATAAGGTGTTCAGCAACACCTAGGTCGAATTTTGAATACTTGAATTTTTATATTTTGAATACTTGATTTTCATATCTTATTTCAAATTTTCCCAAGTCAAGCTCGAGCTTAACTAACATAGCTTGAGCTCGAGATAGAGCCTGATTTTTAGCTCGTTACGTAAACAAACAACACTAATCCCTATTATCTAACTTTGTCATTTGGTCAGCACACATGTTTATTTCACTACTGCTAAATAGTGGTTTTAAATACTTCAAATCTGGAAATCCTTTCAATATACAGTAGGCAAACTCAGTATAAGAACTATGCTATGTATCCAATTATGTTTCATTTACAAACTTGATAAGAACAAGTCTTTAGAATTGACACTAGTGTAGCAGCTCTTGTAGCAGAATGAAAACACTTCTATAAGTTTTCCCTCATAATACTTCACTTCTCTTAACGAGCCTAAGACATTCTGTATAAACTAGGGTGGGTGGAGGGAATACTTCCATAGGAATTTACAAACAATCGATCTATTTCGCTTGTTCGCCACCTGCCAATTGCCTCTTCTCTTCCTCAACCTGTTCGAGCAACGCTACTATCTCTGCTTCAGTTAAGCTCTCCAATCTTTTCTGTTGAAATCGACAAAGTACAGAATTAGTCTCTTGGGCTTACACATGATAAATAGCATTGAGTTTCCTCGATATCCAGATAATATTTACATAAGATGCAAAACTTACTCGAAGAAATTTCAGTCTAAGAATCAAATACTAAAAATGGACGATAAAGTGAAATTTCAAGGATAATGCTGCATGAACTAACCTCCATAACTTTAACTTCATAATCGCGTAATTGTTGTGCATAAGTCATTTCTTTATTTGAAACCCTGAAGATATACGTCGATATCCATCCTATTGTAAGTCCCAGAACCAACACTAACTGAACCACGTTCCCAGCTTGCAAGGGATCAACTCCAAGATACTGAAGAAGAATTCAAGATGACAAGCTATCATATTATAAAGCTGCAATGGTTATCTATTGAGACTTTATCAGCAAGGAAATTATAGTTCATATATATTAGGGTAATTGCACCATCTATAGAAACACTGGGTGCTCTCTGGATATTTCTGATTCAGGGCGAGTAATTATGCTTAGTTGAGTACTACATAATTTAGAGTATAAGATTCAAAGAAAACATTTACAAAAGGAAGAAATGAAGCTCGACGAACAAACAAACAAAAGGAAATGTCAGAAAATATGAAGTAATATACCTCCAATCCACTCTCCATGGCAATGCCACCGACCGTAACTCCAAGGCCAATTAGTAAAACGTCCTTTCTTGAGTAACCAAAGGGTGTCTGCATTAGAAGTGAGTGACAAGTATGAATTATTACCTTTAAAGTAACTGTTGAAGATTAATAACAATGCCGCTGGTACATTCATATAAACGAAACAAGTTGTCATGTCTACGGATTTCAAAGACCTCATTTTTTGCATTTACTAGTGTGAAACTGAAAACAAGTCTTTGATGCTTGACAGTTTCAAGGCATACTTGGAATATAAAGTAGAATGTATGAAGTGAAATCTCAAGAAAACTTCGAAAGATTACAAAAAAGATGCGGACTAATTGATGCTTTACAGTTTCTAGGCATACCTTCTCCGGTTTTGAGGGCTCATCATTGCTGCCACTTACGTTCGAGGAGTCACTACATCTGGGAACTGTGGAGATTAACTTCTTTGGTGTTGTGACAGATTTGCTAGCGAGAAAAGCAGAAATCCTCAACGTCTGATCTTTTTTAGAGGAAACCATTTCTGCAATCATAATTCAAATCATGGCATGAACAAAAAACATACTACAATTTATCCAATATAAACATTGAAATATTTCTGCACAACACTTTTCTCGCGAAATAGCTTTTACTTTGTAGCAGAAACAAAACAGTGATATTAGAATTGGAAATCTTCAAACGTTACTTAAGTTCGTAATAAGTTATCAAGAGTACAATATCATAAAATCGAATCCAATTGATATAAATGATTAGATTTCGTAACTCGAATTTCCGTTGAAAAAACTCTATCCATATTAAAATACATGAGTGGTGGAAAAAGGTCTATCTTAGATACAAAAATAAACAAATTAGCGATGAAAGACTAAACTGTTCGAGAAAACCACCAGTCAATAAACATGAGAAAAAAACAGTGGTAATAAAGAAAATGGAGTAAATTAGAGGAGGACGAACCGTTGGAGAAAGATTGAGCAGGTCTGGTTTTGGGTTCATGTAATCGAAGAGATGATAACAAACCCACTGTCGGAATTGAACAACTTTTGCAGATTATGTTGCTTCGGTACAAGTATGTGCATGGCGGAGAAGCCATTTCTCTTTTTATCTTTCTGCAATTTTGTCTAGTTTGAATTGGCTATGGCTTCTCATTTTGCTTCAGCTATGCCTGAACTGAGTGGTGCAAAATTATCTTGAGGTAAATTACACAAGAGCCACTGAGGTCAAGACTTATTGCTCAACCAAGCCCTCCTATTTGGGGAAATTAGAAAATATCACTCTTCAGTTTAGGATCATCACTACTCAGTCCTCTCACTCACTCATCACTAGTCACACTTGTATCATTATAGAATGATCTATGAACTTACTCATATTCCCAATACAATCATATATTCATACCTATACTTAAACCTATTTAAATAAAAAAATTCAGTACAAAATATTCAAATTTACAAAACTCAATTCATAATTTAAACTTTAAAAAATACTCAGTTATTACCAAAATCAAAATCTTTTAAACCTATAGTTCAGGACTTGTTTTTAGCCTAAAAACACATCTTCCAGTATAGTGTCGCAGCATAAACCTCTTATTGAGGTAAACACATGGGTGCACTCTGATTAGTACTCCAACTTTTGGATTCATTATTGGGCCCAACAGCGTTAGGGCTCCTTCACGCTGGTCCACCATAGAATTCACACTAGGTTTGTTGATCTAACATTTGGCATGTCAAATCAGTAAATGAGGGTGGGGGATTGGTTAAAACGGCAAATAAAGTTTCTCAAATGCAGAACATAATAACACAAGAGTATGGGAGTGTGCAAGTTTTTAAATATAGGGAACATCCATGAGGCTCTCTAGTCTACTCGTTGCCTATAGAACTATGATGATAAGAGCCTAATTGAGACTCGATATTTTACACCATAGTATAACTTTAGCATACAACTCTTCAAGATTTCCAGAGTCTTGGATTAATTTAGAAGAATCTCTTTCATTATATACGAGGAGGAAAACGTTACTTACTGTAACACCCATAACATCCATGCATGACCCAATTTAGATGTTGAAATATGTTCTATAGTTAAGGACTCCACCCCCGCGTACACACATCATGAAGGCCTTAAAAGGTTCAAAATCAAATGAAGCTGCAAAATCATAATGAAAGATTCGATAACGACATTAGACCTTTCATATAGTATATGGACAAAACTGAAAACATAAAACAAAGGATACAAATTGAGATTCTCTTTTAATTTCACGACCTGTATTTTTCACCAAAATCTCATTTTCATGCATATATGAGAGCTTCTGATTTCCTTTAATTGTATCAAGAGTTGGTGTGAAACTTAAACAAAAATAAACTATACCAAAATTAATAATATAATATAGCTAGGATGACATGCCATGTCCTATCATTAGTTAGGTAGTGTCTTTACATGACACTGGCTCTTGTTGTTGTTGTGATATAAAGCCAAAATGTTGCTCCATACTTGACCATGTGCTTAAGGATAATGATAGGACATAAGGACAAGGGTTAAGTCAAGAAATCCATTTTCACATCTTTGAAACAATATTTTAAATTATATTTAGCTTAGCTAGTCTGTACGAATTTGCATGAATGATGGATGGACACCTAAATCAATCTTTTTGTCTAAAAAAAGTTTGATTATCATTATAATCATCACATTTAATGCATCATTAGGACAATTAATAGATTGAGGGAGCAATAAATCTGCATAATTTATACTAATCTCGTTTTACTTTCATCTAAAAAAATACATATTCAATTAAGTTTAAATTTATTAATTTCTGTTTAATTTATATTTGCTCAGTTATTTTTATAATTCAAATACATTCAATTCAATTCATACAATTCAATTCATAGGAAAAAAAATAACTAATATAATTACTTACATGATTTTACTTCAAATATTTCTCTATAGTATCCGGTCAGTGACAAGTTTGACCATCGGTATTATTTTGTATTTAAATAGATTCTATTTTCTAAATGTTAAGGAGGTAAACACTATTACACATTTACACCATATAATAGAGAGTATGAGCGCCATATGTGGACTTCACGTCCTCTATTAGAGGGTGTTGCAGTGGTTACGCCACGTTAATATCTAATAAACGATACTTCCTCCATTCCACCAGAAGTGTTCTAGTTTTCGGTCAACAGATTTCAACTTTGACTTCCAATTTTTCTTAAACTATAATGATAAAATATTTAATGAACTTATATAATGAAAATATAAAATCTAAATTTTCATAATATAATTTCGTTAAATACTTTATCATTATCGTTTAAAATTAATTGAGAGTCAAAACTAAAAGTTGTTAACCGTAAAAAGTTAAACTAAGACACTTTTGGTGGAATGAAGTGAGTATATTTTTACACAAATAACAATTAACAAATTCAAACATGCTTGCTTGTCTCGTATTTTAACAGGGGAGCTGCAATAACAGTTAATCCACCAAGAACTGATCCAATAAGACGCAAGTAGAAGAATGGACAGAATGCTTGAAGTAAAGATCCAGTTCGTGTACAGTAAATAAACAAGGTAGCCGGCGTGTTAGCTAATGAAGGAAGAAATCAAACTCTTGGAAAGCTCAAGCCATGCGTTTTGATCAATCGTGTGTATAGTATATATTTAGGATGTATGTTCTTCTTAGTTACATGTCGTACTTGAGTTGAATAATTTAGTTTCTGTTCGGTTTGTAAACAAGATTTATGCTTAATATATACGTTGATTTCGGAAAAAAAAAAAGAAGAAAGAAAGAAAAACAATTGACAAATTCGATTCCCTTCACATATTCATTTCTAACACCACCAACACAGCAGGTTTATTCGAGGTTGTCATACCTGTAGCCCCTGAAAAAAATCACTTTTTAACAAAACTTCATCACACCGTCAACCATTTTGGACTCATTCACCAACCTTTCAACCTCCAAACTACTGCTACACTTTGTTCCAATTATCATTAATTAATTTAGCAAAGAGACATAAACTTATTAAGCGGTGACTGGTGAAGTAATACTAACTACTAATCATTGTTTGTTTATATATACAGCCATCCCATCTACTCATAAACCCTCCTCTCTCTCTCCCACTCCTTTCACCCTCACCCCACATACACAAGTACACAACCATACTTCAGAGTCCAAGCATGGGCAATGTAGCACTCTGTGCACCTTCCATCATCTCCCACGGAGCCGTAAAAATCCTCTCCAGCGACGGAAGGCTAATGATTTACACCAACGCTCTACCAAAAGCAGCTGAAATCATGCTGGAGAACCCGAACCAGTTCCTATGCGAGTCCAGCCAGTTAAAAGTGGGGCAGAGAATTGCAGGCCTAACACCAGAGGAGGAACTGGAGAGAGGAGAGGTGTACTTCCTTCTTCCGATGGACATGCTCTACTCAGTGTTGACAGATGACGAGATGAAGTGGCTCAATAACAAAGCCTCTAAGGGGATTAGACCTATCAAAATCGCCAAGTTATGCCTGTTTCCGAATAACAACTCGAATTCCAGGGACCCTTCGGCAATTAGTAATAGTAGTGATTTGGAGGGGAATGGTAATATTCAGAGGTTCTCAAGACAGAGATCATGGGAGCCTGCTCTGGATACCATTATTGAAACTCCACCACATAGTTGAGGATTCATTGAAGATATTTTTACAACTCTTTTTTTTTTTTCTTTTGGAAATATATTTTTTATTCTTGGTGGTGGGAATTTTTTTTATTGTGTAATTATACATGTATAGGTTGAAGGATCATATAAAGATTGGGTGCAACATTTGTAAAGTTCATAACAATGATTGGGTGGGTGAATGATTAAGAGAACTTAATTAGCTGTATTAGTTGATTAAGATGACCTGGATTACATATCTATGCAATTAGGATTCTAAACCAACCCGGACCCATTAAATACCCGATTAATTGGGTTGAATGTTTTGGTACAATTAGCCAGTGACTTGCTTTGTTAACTACTAAGTGAAGCAGATTGTATGCATTCCTTGAAATGGCCATACTAGATTCTTTAAACATGTTGGACAGGTTTTCCTCCATAAACCTCCACCGGTAGGTAAACAGGAACGGGTAGAGTACCCGTTAAAAATTTAACAGGTAAGAACCCATGAGGTATATGTAGGTACAGAACCCTACTTGTTTAGCAGCAGTCCCAACCCGAAGCAGAGCTAAGATACAAGTAAAACAGTTAACACCATTTTCGTATAAAGCAAATATATAGCCAAGAATGTACCTGTGGAAAGCAACTAGAGAATTTCCCAAGCATTGCATTTTGGAGACCTAAAGATGGCCTACAAAATTCCAGGAAGATGAGATGGAATATTAAACAATAAAGATAGCGATGGATTAAAAGTTTAAAAGCATTACAAACATGTTGGAATCTGAAGAGAAGAATAACTGCAACTGAATTATGCAACATGGCACCATATAAACAAGACCTGTCACGCCAGATAATGTCCGAACAGTTGGTTTAACGTCCTGAATCTACGAAAGAACCGACAAACTGAATGTCCTTACTAAACAAAGCATCATGTAACATCATCAACCGAACAAGTCTATCAAAAATTATCACCAACCACAATCCACAGTCCAGCAACACCCTAATGATGGCTGGATGTGGATGGCATTAGATGTTTCATTAGAAGTGAAAGTTTCTCATCTAAGCCTTTTATCATTTCTTCTTGCTTCGATAACTTCTCTTCTTGTTTTTGAATTAAGTCCGCTTGTTTGGACAACTTCTCTTCTTGTTTTTGAATTATATCTTCTTGTACAGAAAGCTTCTCATCTTGTTCACGAATTAATTATCCTTGTTGGGTGACTTCACTTTGCAACATGTTGAACTCTTGATCAGTGTGACTTGATGTTGCTGTAAATTTGTGCCTGAATACTGTAGTTGGAGTTGGCCCCGACCCCATGCCACGAATCATTCCGTTCTTTTCAGCTCCAATAGTTACTGAGAGGATTTCCAGCTCTTCCATATATGAAGGTTCACTTGGAAGTTCTGCTATTGCTTGCTTCGCCTTGTCCTATTATACATTCATAAAAACATTCAAATCACACTATGAGACAGTCACGGTCATGAACTTTCAACTCAATGGTACACTAATGGCCTTATTGGTTGTAGTACATGATTAAGAAACAACGTGTGCCCTAAGATAATGCCAACTTATACAATGTACTGATTTCTTTTCCTCTTTCGCTAGGCTCGACGTTGGTATTGAATCTTGCTGTAAATCAGCATGCTGTTTCCTTGTACTCCGTTGATCTATAATTTATCACCAATTTAGCAAAATCTAATCTGATGTCTTTTTATACATCTAATTTCAATAGTCACTTCTGCTTTGACAATAACTTTTATCAAGCAGATACTAGCATCTTAAAAGATAAGAGTATGAGAAATATCATACAATTTGTGTGCTTTGTTGGTAACAGCGAGCTAAGAGTGCATCAATTTTAGTCATGCAAAAACACCTATAGTGTGTAGTAAGAAAATCTGCTTAACAAGCTTATTACATACATTCTTGGCACACTTTTCCATATTTACTAATAACTTAGAATATACTCATCCGTTTTCTTTAGATTATCTACGTTTACTTTTGGGACAGTTTTTTAGGAGGTTGGTATTATGTGTAGTAGTGTTTGGTTAGGACCCACAATAAAGTTGAGATAAAAGGTTGCTAAAAAAAGAAACGTACAAAATCTAAACAAATAGACGAAAAAGGAGTACGTAAGAGTATAAAAGATGGTATCGTACCAGCATTGCAGGAAGTGACGGATCAATAAACATCCCATCTTTCCTCACATGAGTTTTCTCCATGACGACAACCCTGCCAACCTTTTTTCCAGCTTTGACATTCTTTCATAATACATCATACAATAAGTCAATAACCATTCATAATGAGACTTAAACGAGCATAATAATTACTTACATAAGCAAAAGGTGGGGATTGATATCTTACAATTTCATGTTCAACTCTCGCGTAACTTTTACTTCCTGTAGTGTGAGAAGAAATCTGACATCGACGATTTCTCGTATTCCTCTCCTCAATCTCCTAGAAAAGTAGAAAAACGACATTGAACAAACTGTTGTCGGTCGTCATCATTTTAGTAAAAAATTCATAAATTAAAAATCCTACAAGGGATCAGGGATAACAACTAACAAGTCTAATAATAAGACTTTCAATAATTGATGGATGAGAAGAATACTGAGTTAAAAAGGAAGTAATCTGAAATTCAGTCACTGTAGGGTCAGTTAGATGCCTTTTTTTATCCAATCTTGTAATCTTAAATATGTTACTGAACTAACCTTTCCTTCACGACTATTCCAACGGGTGACTAAGTACTCCCAGTCGTGAGCAAGGACATCCGCAGGGCAGTTTGTTAAGTTCAACTCCTCAGGCTCCTTTGGATTGAAATAGGAAGACTTCAACTCATATTTGGCATCTCTAAATCTTTTACCCATAGTTTTCTTCAACCAAGTATCAATGGTATCAGGATATTGAAATTTTTTCTGCATAATAATTATACTCGACTTAAGAACAAGGATAAATTCAATAAGTATGGTAATCAATTATATCTAGTCAAATACACTATGTCTAGGTGTGCCATACTGCCATTATTATTATTATTATTGTTATAAAGAAAAATTAAATTTGAAGCTCTTTAGTCTTTACTCTTTACCCAGCTTTCATATGTTCGAGAAGATCTGGATGAAATGGATGTAGATCTCCATGAAGCATTTGGTTCGAAAGTTTTAAACTTACACTTATACGCTCAATCAACCTCGATTTTGTTGCTTTTGGAACTTTGCGCCACTCTGCATAGTGCAACGGGCAATGTAGCCTCACAGGGACACCACACCAGCCAGCTAAAAGCCTTGCGTTGTCCCCAATCGGTTGGCCCCACTCATTATCCATGACTGGAAGTTTTTCATTTAGGGGGCAAATCTTGCAGCTCCCTATACATTGTTTTTCCCCTCGTCCTTCGTTGTACATCTGAAGTAGTACATGCAGTGATGGGAAAATGTAAACGATGAGTAACAAGATCAGCAATTGAACTCTAATATTATTTTAACATAAAATAAGATAATGCAAGAACCTTTTTCTTACCTGTGCTGTTAGTGTTAGTATTTTGTTGTGCAACTTCATTAGTCGTCACATTAGCAGGCACAATAGCACTAGCATTAGACTGCTCAATCACAGAAATTGTTTCAAATCTCCTCTTTGATATTCCCATTTATAACCTGTAATTCAATATAAGAAATAACTGAAACATCTGCAACGTAATAGAGTTCAGTTTCTAATATACAGCGATTCATACTCAAGAGTTTCACCAAGACTGAAAACAATTTGTACTAACAAAATGATTGGAGAGCATCAGCCAACATATGCCAAACATGTATAACCTTTGAATTCAGATTTATAGTATAATACTACCTACATTTCATTAATAAGTTCCTAAGGGAACTATTCATCCCAACCTTAACCTTTTTAGCACGTATAACTTTTAAATTAAACTAAACTGTGTCAATATAAATTAAAATTTGATTATGAAAATATACTCTATTTAATTTCATAATATAATTTTATTATATTTTTTTCTCTAATCTAATTTATCTAATTTAGGAGTTATACCTGGTCTTAGTAACTTCTTAATAAAACGGCCAATGTTGAGGTGCAAAAATGCAGAGTTGGGTATACGTTACCAAAATCAGATTATAGAAATGAAATCAAAATGATATGTTCACTAAAACAGTGTAAATTTTGGCATCTGAGCTCAGAGATAGTTAGCATTCAGCAATTCCATCAGTTGCAAGGTCAGTACGGATGAGGAACACTTATAAACCCTTAGATACAGTTAAACCTAATAATTTCGCCATACTTGTAACAATTTGGACATTTGAATTGAATAGTATCCATATTTCAACAGATTCTAACAAACTTTAACAAAAATTAAGAAATTTAGATAGCTCACAAGTTACAACAGAGAAAACTTACTTCTGCTGGTTTTGATAAGGCGGAGATGCAGAGGATCGGAAACTGGAGCAGTTTCACTGATCGAGCTGATCTATAATTCGAAGAAAATCGAAAATATAGTACTTTCTAGATTTAGTGTCAAATTGCCAATCGACGATTTTGGGAAGTGCATGAGTAAAGGATTACCAGGATATTGTAACTGGGCAGTGGATTTATGTAAACGTGCCGCCCTAGGATATGATTAACTCGGCGTTTAATAAATAACACGCACAATGCTTTACGATATTGATATACTAGACCGTAGTTATGGTTAAGTTTCGGTACAGCTATAATGGGGTAAATGTCCGAATATGCTTTTATGCTTCCTTTGGTTTGGGTTGAGTTTTTTTGGGTCGGGTTTTCCTTTTTTGTGCATCACTTATGCACCGAAGTTTTGTAATTGTTTTTGTACGATTTGGATTTCTTAATATAATTAGCTGTTTCCAAAAAACGAATTTGATATACTATTTCATTTAGACTGAGTCAACTCTAAATTGAATTGAAATAATTTAAACTAGACGTATTAAATATATATATAAATTGAACTTAACTGTAATTGTAATGTCCAAAAATTAAAATAAAATGTACTTCCTCCGAAAATTTTAAAGAGTCTCATTTGATTTTGTTGACTTTTTCGATGTTCGATTTGACCTCGAATTAATAATTCATTGAGAAAAAAATAACTTTAAAAATTATATTGTGAAAGTATACTTCTTACATTTTTACAATATAACTTAACATTTGTAGTATCAGACAAAAGCCACAGGTTTGAGGAAAGTATTCCAACCATCCATGCCATGAAGTTAAGCGTATAAGTTTAATTCTAAATCTAGTTTCTTAAACTTTCTTTCTTGACATAAAGTTTAGTATTTCGTCTTCTGATCTAAAGTTGGTCTGACACAAATCCTATCGATTAACACCGACTTTACATAGCCTGGTGTTCTTATATTGATTTTCTCTGGAATATTTTTTCTCTTGGCATTCCTCATTGATTTCTCTCGAAGTTTCAGTTCGTCAAGAATTGCATTGATTCTAAGGTTGTGTTTTATCACTCTCGCCTGTTACTCATCTCTCAATCTCAATCTTGATATTTTATATGTACTTTCAGGAAGTTCGTCAAGTGATCGAATTGGAAAATGAACCAATACAAGACTAGCTCATTGTCAATAGTGAAGTTGAACAAACCGTCAATAATATCACGCATATTTCCTGTGAGTGCTTTGGAATTTAATTTTCATTCATGTTAATTGGTTAGTTATGGGCGATTTATTTCAATTCCCATTCATTTAATATGGTTTCTTTGTTATTCTTTAAAAATAATACTATTTATAGAGTGATTTCCCCGGGAGAAAAAATCAAATTGAACATTTAAAAATCTATTGTGAGACATATCTAATTTCGGAATTGCAATATTGGGGGATTGTATCGTATATTATGCGTTTGCATGTATGGATCGTGCCAAAAGTTAGATGGATGAAGCAAAATTAGGGATTATATAGGTGAGGTGACGAAGCTAGATGAATATGCGAAGTTTCTCAAGCAGGATATAAACCAGCTTATAAGTCCAAATTAAAGTACGTACAGGACCAAAGGTAAGTTTCTGTTTTGCAGATTCCTTTTGCATTTGCGTTTCATTCCATGCAAATGTATCTTTGTTGAACTCTGTTCGTTTTTTCTTCAACATATCAACTATATCTTTATATATTTGTTTGTTTGAACTTTGAAGGACCTTTTACCGATTCCTTTCGCATTTGTGCTTTAGTCTTTTAGTTGAATTAAATTGTGTGCAAAGTGAATCATAGAGTAGAAAACTTATACTATTGATTGATCGGTTGCCATTCTTTACGTACCATGTGTTTTTATACTTGTACCGCCATGGTATTTGTCTACATAGGTGTATCAATTGGAGGGTCTGATTGAAGCTTGCAATAATTCGAATTCATTGCTCTACTACTTATGCAAGACTTGTTTATACATATAGGCCTTATTGAGTATTGGGGTTTTTACCAAATGGTCAAACAATTTGGACCTAATTACCAAGTAAATCATACCACAAAATATTATACAATTCAATCTCATTAGTTACCATTTGGTCTCACTTTTAGATTGATACGTTAAAAAAATACTCGGGTACTAAAATACAAGTACCGGGTACTAAAACTAATGAGATACTAAGTGTCCGGTACTAATAGTTAAGTATCCGGTATCAAAATTAGGGGATACTAAGTGTTGGGTACTTAAAAACATGTATTAAGGTATTACAATTAGAGGGGTACTAAAATTCAAGTACCACAACTAATGAGACTAATATGTAAAAACAATTGTGATAATATTTGAATAGTAAAATATAAAATTAAATGAGACTAGAAGACGTTTGGATAACGTTTTGTCTCTCTATCATATTCTATTCTCTTTTGCACTCACTTTTTTACATTTCTACCCTCTTTTCATTATATCCTAAATCTGGGGAAGATAAAAAACCAAAAGATATGTAAAGATCGAAAATCATGTGTTTACACCTCCAAAGTAGAGTCATTGAGTAAATAGGCTAGTCTAGTACAATGGATAAGAATCATGGCAATGGCAAGTGCGTAAGAAGCTTTGTATTGTGAGAAATATTGCAAATGATGATGGAATAATTGTATTGCTTGATTATTAAATCCAATATCCAAAGGTCTATATTTTTAAAGTATAATAATATAATAAGTATGTTGATTCAATCAATTGATTGACCTACCAATCAATTTTAATCCGTTGATCTTGCTTATTCAATTTTAATCTGATGCGTACATGTGTCATTAGTTAATTAAAAGATGTAGGATTCGAATCCTGTTGACGTGATTTTTCTCCATTATTTTTATTATTATTTTTATTGAAAGTGTTTGGTTCGAATCTTGTTGGCGTGATTTTTCTCTATTATTTGTATCATTATTTTAATTGAAGGTGTTGGGTTCGAATCTTATTGACGTAATTTTTTTCTTTTTTATTTATTCTCTTCTTAAATTTTTATTTTTTAACATAAAATTGTATGACGTATTATACTTAATTTTAAAATATAACCATGATATGTTCTTATAAAAAAAAGACATACTTACTCCGTCCAATAATAAATGTAACATTTGATTTTGTTGACTTTTTCAATGGTTGTGGGAAACCTTTTATGTACTTCCACCATCTAAATCCTTCCTACCTCAATCTTATCCTACAAACTTTGGAATATAATAATATATAGAAGAACATTTTAGAGAATTTACATAATAGTTCCCTTGGAACCGATATAGCGTCAAAACTAAACGATTGTGATGGTTGACCAACCATGACTTGGAACGTTGATACTTCCTATTACATGATCCATTGCCATATTAATTTAAGCGTTCAATCTACAAATATGCGCGCTGTTGTTTGTCACTCTATAACATGCACGTACGTTACCACCATATGTCTAAGTCTAGAACATGTAAGACCATACGTCTAAGTCTAGAACATGCAAGCACACATTTATAAAAGTATTTGATCAATAAACTGAAGAGATAAAAATAATGAATCCGGTCGTAAACTAGAGAGAATTATTAGCTATGCCTGTATCAGGGTAGCTAACATATACATGGTTAGCTAGATTTTGTGTCAAATCAATTTAAGATTAACAAGCTTTATGTCAAGTCAATGTTAATGGTTAGACTTTGTATTAGGTCATAAGATTAGCGGCTAGTCTTTGTGTCAGGACAACTTTAGATCAGTGGCTAGACTATGTGTCAGGCCAACTCAGAATAAGAATAAGATTCTTACAGTAATTATTATTTGAACATTAAGAATAAGATTTGACTAAACTTTTACAGAAAGAAAGTTTAAGAAACTTTAGGATGTCATGTACAGTATTGCATTTGTTGCATCAAATCTTAATGGAAAGTTTAAGATAAAGTTTAGAAGTAATCTTAGATTCTTGAGTTCATGGCATCCATGGTTACTTGTTTAGGTCCGTAATTTTTGTTTGATACTACACTTTTTCCCCTTTCAGATTTAAACTGGGAGTTAGAGTTAGAGCGCTCAAGGGTGATTCGGGTACCCCAAGCAAGAGATTCTTTAAGAACATTTGTACAATTCGCGTTTTATATTTTAGTGAAATGATATGTTTTGCGTACTAAGCGAGCCATGTACGCTTTTAAACAAGTAGCGCTTTATGATGCTTTACTACATTTTATATTTTCTTTTAATTTTTCGGGACGTTCCAGTAAGTGTGATTTTATTTTTTATAATTTATTTTAATAATATTTACAGTAAGTGTGATTTTAAAAACTAGTAGTACTATAAAGGTAAGGCTAATTTCAAAGTTCAAACTTAAAACAAGAAGTAAAGCGGCAATAATAAATACTTCGTAATAATGTTGTCCCTTTCCGGTCAAAAAGCGCCAGATCAACACTCGTTTCATTTTCATAAAGAAAGCGCCAAAACCATACAAATTGCAATTTGCAACCACAAATATATCAACTTTCACAATCGCCACTACTTACAGTTATACAGCACCAACAAGGCAAAATCTCAAACCACAGTTCTACAGCAACTGCAAATCCCACCCAAACACACCACCGCCGTGAACCTCCACGCCCCCGCCGCCGCCTCCTCCGTCGCCACCGTAGACTCCTCCACCATCTCCACCGGCGGCAGAACCCTCCCATCCGCAAACAACTCCCTCCCATTCCTCGGCACCACCCTCACTATCCCTTCCTCAATCTCCGCCGCCGCAGCGCTACTCCTCTCCGCCGCCAAATACTCCTCCAACGACGCTCGCCTCGCATCCGATTCCTCCCTGCACAACATCCACCACCTCCGCCGCTTCCGCGAGCTATTCTTCTCCTGTCTCCTGTTTCTCCGGCGGCCGTTCGCGGCGGATATCGGGGTTTCCGGCTGGCGGTGCTGGGAGGAGGCGCGGAATGTGATTGCCTGGAGTGTCACGCCCATGAGCGTGCCGAGAGATGTGCTCGTGTCATGGAAGAATGATCCTGTTGACTGTAAATAGCAATCAATTAGGGTTAAGTTTAGTGAGATTGCTGGATGAAATCTAGATGCGATTTTACAGTAATACTAACAATTAGGGTAATTCAATTATTGAGTGAAGAGAGACAATGCTGAAATGGAGAATGTGGATGTGGATGTGAATGAGAGTGAAGGAATAATACCTCAGTGTCGAGATCAGAGGAGGAGAGTGAAGAAGCGGTGGGGGAGAAAGGTTCTGCTGGATCTGACATGACTAATTGACTCTCTGTCTCGAGCTTGCTTGTTTGTTTGTGTTTGTATGGTTGTGAAATGAAATGGTGTGAATTTGTTGAGAATTTGTGTACAGGTTTGAATTGAATGGTTGGAAATTATAAGTGAAGAAGAAGAAGAAGATGGAAAAAGCTATTGGAGATGATTGGATTGGATCCAATGTGAAATGATTGAGTTGGAGAAAAATCAGAAAAATACACAAGGTAAACTGGTAAAGTAACATGCTGTAGTTTCTTCTATGGTGGTGCAAAATGATGATGATGATGCTGCTGCTGGAATATTGAGGTCTACTTCTTTATTTTTACGGATTCTGAACTAATTTATAATATGAGTATAATAAAAAACAAGCAAACAAAGTTATTGGACGAATGGTAAGGTGTTGGAGTGGCAAAGGTTGGTGGCTCAATTCTGACGGAGACATAAGATTGATTTAGACGTGAGTATTGTAGTTAGATTTGTTAGTTAAAAAAATTAATTTGATTTAATGAATTTCCATTAAATTGAAAAACAAAGCCTAACTGATTTTCAGATACTCCTACAAATTGAGAAAAAGTGATTTGAATTGAATGTTCAAGGAATGCGATTACACTGGAGTGGGTCTATAACTATAAGTATCATTATATTTTTTTTGTAAAGTGTATCTAAGTATAACTAAACGTGATCATAGTAATTGCAGGATCGACGAGGCGACCAGAGGGTACAGTACAACTTTAATACTTCCTCCTTCAAAAATAAATAAAACATTTTATTTTATTAATTTTTTTAGATCATTTTAACCTTGTATTTATTCTATAGAAGAAAAATAATTAAAACTTCTATTAATATAATATTTTTAATTATATTTATCATACAATTTGAAATTAATTTAACATCAAACCGTAAATTCAACCGTAAACAAATTTTGTTTTTGTCTTTGGACCTACAAAGTAGACAGGTGCGGGGTGCCATACAGACTCCATAGCTATTGGACCCATTACCAGATCCACTTTATCAAAGTGGACTGCCCGTGTAGACTCCATCAATGATCAATTGATCAGACCACATTTGGCTAGTTGATGTGATTTCTTAGGTACTTAACACTGTAGCATATTTAATTTAGATATTTTATTACTCATCCGTTTTTTTTTTTTAATTGTTTACGTACGTTGACTTTTGGAACGGTTTTTAAGGAGATTGGTATAATGTGTGTGGTGTTTGATTTAGTGGCAAAATCACAATAAATTTGTGATACAAAAGTTTGCCAATAAAAAAACGTAAACAATAACTAATTAAAAAGGAATACATAAACAATCTAAAAAATAAATGAGTGCAACAAACCAACTTTGGTATTTTTTAAATTTAAGGGGAAAGAAGTGAACAATGCAGGCGTTTGTTGATTACTCAACTAACAAACATAGAATCTCAAGACAATAGAAAACGACGAATTAAAGACGGTACATCGCCTATCGGTCGCTAACCATATGGCAATCCATTGCTAAAGTTCGCCTCTATTTTCAGGATTTATTATAGTGAACGCTTACATAAGTCAAGAAGTACAAACACACACTCTCACAATAGAGTTGGTTTGAATAGAGTCCATGCATTATGTCAAAGCACTACTTTGGGAGAACCGCATGTTTTACTAATCTGATTAGGTCCACACTTAATTATTGCACCTTTGATTTAGAGATATGTAATAGGCGAAAGTCTTTTTTTACGAGTAATAATTGTCACAAGGCTCCTTCTTGCATGTAGCTTAGTTGAGTTTGTGCATTGCGCGTTGGAGATCTTTGAAGGTGTGTGTAACGACCCGATTCACTGATGGGCCGAGATCCGGCTTGTTGGGCCGGCACGGTTACTCCTGGATCGGCACGTGTTCTAATCCGCGCATTTTGTTCTCATTCGTGTGCGCATCGGAAACTTCCATGTACTTTATTGTCAACATTTTACTTCCGCTGAAGAAAATAGAGTCACTTAACACTTTATTTGTTTCTATTACTATTATGTTTTGCAAATTATATACTTTCTACGCTTCCGCACAAAATCTTCACTGGTTTAGTGGAGGTTACTTGTGCCACTTTATTATATGTTATCCTATATCTCCCCTTGGGTGATACCAACATTTTCATAGATCCCAAGGAAGTGGCATGGGATTGGAGATCATGAGCCATCTGATGTAGAGAGGTGCGAGGTTCAAACCTTACATAAGAAGATTAGAGGGGTGTCGAGTGTCCTTGAAGACAATACTGTAGGAAATTTGAAGCGTACATGAAGTATCGAGTGTATGGATATGAAGTGGAAAAACATAAATTATGTCTTAAGTTTATTGGAATTTTAGTAAGACAAAGGTGGTTTACCCGTAGTTGTATCTTGTGAGACGATTCACTAGCAAATGTGAGCACCATAGCAGGGCGAATTATGTCTCAGGGAGACGATTCGCTAGTCCCTTCCAGGATTACAGAAACACACCAATCTGTTCTCTCATTTTTCTCTATTTCTCCAGAAAAACGTATGTCTACCATATTGAAGTAGCCCAAAAAAGTCTTGTATTTCCAGTGCTAGTATACAGACTTAACCGTAGTTGTATCTTGGGAGACGATTCGCTAGTAACTGTGAGCACCATAGCAAGGCGAATTATCTCAAGGAAAGAGGGTCATATCTCGACTCTCCTGATATAATTGTTCTTTCTCTCTTTCTGTTTTTCTAGTTCATATCCATACACTCGATACTTTTTATACGCTCGAAATTTCCTAATAATTACTCGCTAGACTGATTCTCATGTTCGATCCAAGAGGATAATCAGAGACTTAACCATGGTTGGTCGGAGTCTGATAATTGACAAAGCTGCGGGAAAGGCTGAAGAAACTTGGGAACCATCAGGGATGTAAAATGATGTAGGAGAAACATGTTCATCTTGGAATTTTTTATTTTACCTTTCTAAAGAATCATTATACAAATTGATTAAGATAAAGAATTTAAAGATACAGATTTACTCTTAAAACTAATTTCACTTTAAAATGAATTTCACCGAATTAGAGGCAAAACATAATTTTACCATTTCAAATCTCAGTTCCTTAATAATTAATCTGTCTTCATCAATTTATCCAAGATGAAGAAGATTAACAAGAGAGTATTATACTAATACAGAGCCAAGGAGTCGTTTGTTCAATTTAATACCAGTACGCAAGCTTATATTCCCCACCAAACCAAACTACTCTACTCGTCCAGTCACAATCGCGTCAGCACGAAACCACTTGATCATCATAATTCATAAAGTCCTCGTCGGTAGAGACACTTTCAATTCAAGCTGTTTCTGCTCCAAGAGGGTGAGGTGATTCTGTGCCAGAACAGAAAGAAAATGGCTAAAGGCGTTGTGGGTTTTGTTGGATTGGACAGTGTCTCCTTGGAACTGGCTGCTTCGCTTCTTCACTCTGGCTATGCCCTCCAAGCGTTCGAGGTAATGCCCCTTTCACAAACTCATTTCATTTGCACTATTGACTTCATGAGTAGTTATTGCAGTGAGTGATAGTTAGATGAAAGGTCAACGGGTGATCATACTTTGACAAGAAATATAAGTATCATTTGCAATGATGTCATGAAACTTCCCTCTATCATTACAAATACCGAAACTCTCTATGTCAAGGACTCGTTGTAGATTTAAGTTAAAAGCTTGGTATTTAGGCTTCATACTTGTTTTAATTATTTACATATTATCTTTGATGTTTACTTGCTATATCAAATTGCAGACGTCCAATTCTCTATTGGATGAGTTCACAAAACTAGGCGGTAAAAGGTGTGCCAATCTGCTTCAGACAGGGCAAGGTGAATAATATGTTTATTTTTTTGGGGTTAATTTATTTGTTTATTTATTTATTTTTATAGTTGTAATAAAGTAGAACTACTGCATTGCGCTTATCTAGTTATGTTCCATGCATACTGAATTTTATGCCTGACTAGTTCATAAATCATATGTGTTCCATAAGTACCTTAACAAATGTCGGAGTCAGTGATAAAGGCTGTGTTCCCTTGAGCAAGAGGTTAGGGGTGGCAGGATGAGAATAATAATCCCCGGTCAAGAACAAAAAGGCATGTACATATCAATCATTGCTGAGAGTAAAAAAAACAAGAGAACATTAGCAGGCAGAAAATAGAAGCATTGGGGGAATTAAGTTTTAATGGTTTTCTCTGTGTGTGTGTTAAATAGGTTGATACTTTAAAATACTATATGAAAATAAATTAGCAAGTTCACTTTCCTAAACACACTGTACTCTGGTACTCTAAACATATTATTCTGAGAGTAAAAAAAGTAAAAAAAATCCTCATTGTTGACTTGAATTATGTAAATTTTAGATGATCCATTTCATGCACAAGTCAAAGTTATTTGTACTTTCTTTTATTATTATATTTATGCAGGTGTCAAAGCTGTGGTCATTCTGATATCTCATGTTGATCAGATAAATGACATATTTTATGGTGATGAGGGTATTCTAAAAGGTAATTCTAGAGCTTATCATGCAGATGTCTATCTAGTTGTTTAAGGAGTAGTATTAATTTTCATACTTTTAATTGCGTTCCTTTTGAATTTTAGGACTGCAGAGAGATGTGATTATCATTCTTCATTCCACCATACTCCCTTCACACATGCAGAAGCTGGAGAAAAGTCTTACAGGCAGGATTTCATTTTTAATGCTTGTACCATTTCTACATGAAATTGATATATCATCAATTATTTTTCTAATATGTGTCCTGCATGCCCTTTTCTTTTTAATAATAATATTCATGGTATATCTGACATATGATTGCCAAGTTTTTATCGGTATTCTTATTAGATGATCTTTCTTGACCTTGTTATTTAGATGGTATACTCTAATTTCCCTCTGGAATCTTGTTAGAAAGATCAAATTTTGCTCCTGTTAAAAACTAAAATTCGGATTAAAAAACAGCTCCCCAACTGATAACTAAGGATCACTTCAATTTTTCATACCATTGATCCTTCTCCATTGAGTTATCTTCTTTATTCAGTTTTTACTTTTGATCAAGTCATTTAAATTATGCTTCACTGGCATTCTCTTCTGAAATAACTTCTGTTTAATGATTCGAAGAAAAAAAACAGTGAACTGTGCCCAGCACATGACTTAGATTTCTACATGTAATTTTTGAATAATCCTATCTTATTCTGAAAGGAAGTTCACAATCCTAAACGGAAAGGGCACTTCTGACAATAAATTTTATTTGAGCATAATTCTAGTTGCATTATTTTATTTATTTGTCAGTCGTAAGCCAGTTGCAGAACCCACAACATCCAAAAGCAAATAGTCATTACCTTTTGGAACATGCTTCTCCATTTACCTAAAGCAAACCAATTCAATTAGTGATAAGCTCTATTTCTGTCTGAATTCGAATGAAATTTTAGAAAGTTCTCGTCTTATCTTCATTATGTGCTAGGTATGTAGACATTGTGTTGTGATTGCCTCATGGTGTGGAGGTAACATGTAAAGATGGAGTACTTAGAAAGTTCAGCATGTCGGTTCTCTAAATAACGATCTTCGACGTATTCTTCTGCATTATTGTTGGTTCTGTTTATTTCTTTTTAATAATTAATTTTATTTTAATTTTCAACAAAAAATTAAGAAAGAAGGAAAGTGACCTGGAACTGATAATTATTACACTGGAGCAAAATTCTTGTTTTATTGTTGAAACAGAAACCACATGCCTTCCAATTTTTCCTTCTTCCTCTTTAGCCTACTCACCTAGGCAGGCAACGGCCGGTGCCATTCTCAGTCCCTACTCAATTAATGGCGTAGTTGCTCTGCAAAATTTCTTCAATACTCTTTACTGAAATTATCAATCTACTTCCGAAGAAAACTGGGAAGAAATGCAGTCTGTATGAAATATTTATGTACACTCTGTGTGTTAATGTGGATCTGATCTGTATTTTTCTGTTTTGTTTTGTTTTTCTTTATTGATTTATTTTTCTATTGTTTTCTTTTATTCTACTTCTTCTAAATTCCAACTACAGAGGAATATCAGAGGGACCTCATTGTTGATATCTATGTCTCAAAGGCAGTATCTGAAGATTTGAGCGGAAAGCTTATGGTAAGACTGTCAACCATGATAAATTATGGACTAAGTTTATTCCTAGTATTTAACAACATACTATAGCTCTTTTAATTTCGTAATTTGATGATCTTCAGATTATTTCCTCTGGAAGATCAGAATCCTGCTCTCGGGCACAATCTATTCTATCTGGTTCAGTTCTTGCCCATTGGCCTCTCTATTTTTTCTTGAAGTATATCAAGGACTAAATAACCTTCTATTTTTTAGTTACAAACTAATTGACTGATTCTTATTTTTTTTTCTCTCCAGCAATGAGCGAAAAACTTTTCATTTTTGAGGGTGAATTTGGTGCAGGCAGGTATGTTCAACTTTTCTGATGTTATGTAATAACAATAATTATGTTCTATATTAATGTCCAATGAATAAGTTGGTAATATTAGCTTAAAAAAGAGGGATGTGATTGATATGGAAAACGATACATGCTATATACTAGTACAGGTCAGGTAATGAAGCGACCGATATTATTATTTTGAGTTTGATGCATTTGATACTCATGGTTCTTATATACATACACTTCTGTGCAGTAAGAGTAAAATGGTAATTGAACTGCTCGAAGGAATTCACTTTGTCGCTTCACTTGAGGCCCTTTCTCTAGGTACTCAAGCTGGAATTCATCCATGGATAATATATGATATCATATCCAATGCTGCTGGAAATTCATGGTGAGTACTTTATCTATAATTGCCACATGTTCTCTTGGAATTTGTCAGTTAGAGGAATTCAACCCTTTTTCAATCATATCACACATCCAGCTAAGCATGGAACCTTGCATAATTTGTATGCAATGCTATGGAAATAATGTTTTACTAGTGATTGATGATACAAGAGGCTTAAATATGATGTAATGTGGGGACTACGGAGAGTGAACTAAGGTCTAAATTTAATTATAGGCAAGGTGAGACGGAAACTATAGTTTTGGTAGAGCTAACCAAAAATTCCGAAACAAGCATATTAGTGATCTCTTTATACAACATAGCCTTCTCTATACATACGGCCATGATGTTACAGATCATATAAGGTTGATTGTCAAATGAGACTGCAAGTGTCACTATATGTTTAACAAACTTTCTTGAATAAACTTAATGCTGGTAAAATTGAAGTTGACTGAATCCAAAAAGAGCAAGTCAGAAGAGGCTGAAATCTGATGTTAAATACTTTTTCTGTTTTTGCTAAGAAATATTGTTGACAATCTAAAGTTTGTACATATAGTAACAATCATGGTACACAGCCATATGGAACTGTGGCTAGACCTGCTGATCGCCACAAGAGATCCAAACTACATTACAGGATCTTAGACCAAGCATTTGTTTGGAGCTGTTACAATCTTATATGGATGTGGACTTAGTGAATCTTATCGTAATCAACTGATAGGTAGCAAATGGTGCACCAAACTAAGATTTTACATGTGGATGGAATTTTGTTTGTTGGTATATGTCAGAAATCATTTACTAAGCTGTTATGTGTAAGAAATTTAGTAAAAATGTGAGTGCGAAATGCTATGACTGATTTCATGTCTTTCTCAAATTTAAATCCGTTCCTTTCTTTTTTGTTTTCTGTGTGCATTTCTTTTTATTTACAACCTTCCAACTTTGCCTAATGGATCAATTACTTGGTTGTTATTTTCTCATCAATTTGCAGGGTGTTCAAAAATTATATTCCCCAGTTGTTACGCGTTAATCCATCCACCCATCATGTCCTCAATGCCTTTCTTCAAAACTTGGTGAGACAAAGAATATGCTAAAGCAATAAATTTTCTAGTATTCAATTGCAATATGACACTTATTGGTCTTTGATATTATTAAATGTGTGTCCCATAAACCTCCCAAAAGAGACTACACTGCCCAATTATTAACTCCCGACTCTCACCTATATGGTCGCTGAACTACTAGACGTTTATTGTGTCTCTATTCTCAGTCTATACAAGGAAGGCAAAAACAAAAAGAGTTTGAGATAAAATGTATTAGTGGTGCTTGAGGCCTTCATGAATGTTCTGGGAGACAAATTACCCATATGGAACTGCTTTCATGCACTCTGAATTATCCACTCTGAATTCATAACTTCTTTCATGCACATTTCAAACCATTTTTAACCATTCAAATCAAAATTTATAAATATATCAAGTCAAATTTCATGGAATAAACGAGCTTTTTAGCGAAAGCATGATAAATAGGTTTTGTGTCATTTTTCAAGCTGATCTTATTACATACATATGAAGCAAAACAACATAACCTTCCAGGTTTACGCAACAGTTTGAATAACACTCACCTCACCTCTAATATCCTCTCTTGTCGAAACTCAAGGCCTGCATGATTAGATTCCTACATATTTTGAGTTTTGACAAGAAAGGTTAAGGTTTCAGATTTTACTCTTGTACTTGATAGGTTAACGTTAATGTTGGTGTCAGAGTCATTCTTTGTCTGGATTGACAAAGGCTTGGTTTGGGGATACTAGTCGATTTCACCAACACACGTCTGTTTCTCTTACGTTATTGTATTTTTATGTTAATGTATTTCACACATGAGAGTCACTGAGAACAGAGGCGCAGTCGATGAGTATAAGTTTAGTCTGTTCTGAGTTTAACTTCGTCATTCTTATTTCTAATTTTTTTTATGGTTCCCACTTAGGTTACGAATAAGGAATTTATAAATAATATTTTCTGCAAATCGCATTTTTATTTTTTATTTCATTTTTAATTTTCACTACTGATATTTGTATACTATGCTACTTGGCTGTCTCTTTTTTCCTGACGTCATTGGTAATGATTGATTCTTCTGTGAATTGCAGGGAACAGTGTTGGAGACAGCAAAATCACTAATATTTCCGGTTCCACTTCTGACTGTTGCTTACCAACAAATCATTGCAGGTAGGCATTCATACTTATGTATTAGGTCTCGGCTTAGTACGTCATAAATGTCAGATATAAGTATGACCCAATTCATTCTTATTGTTGCTCAGTTCCATGGCTTCCTTGACAGGTTCTTGTCATGTTTCGAGTGAGCAGAAGGATGCAACATTGCTAAACGTAAAATAATGAATCATTGTTTGCTGGCTTTCTATCAAGCTCTCTAGTCTGATAGCCAGAGTTCTAATCATCCTTTTCCAACTGCAATTGTTTGCCCACAGGTCTGGGGAAAATTGTCTGGAGTTAACATTTTAGATGCAGCTAATGTTGAATCCTACAACCCAGAAGAACTGGCAAGTCAATTGTCAACCAAATCTAAAACTGTGAAGCGAATCGGGTTTATTGGACTGGGAGCTATGGGATTTGGCATGGCTACACATCTCTTGAAATCGAATTTCTGTGTGCTTGGTTATGATGTAAGTTATCATTGCCTTAGTAATCTCCACGTGTCATCCCATTTACTATTTACCTGCAACATTATTTTAGATGACGACATGGAGCTAAATATTAATTGAATATCAGTCTTCAGTCTGAAGCTTGTCCTTATATTGTGGTTCTTCTGTCTTAAAAGAATTGGTGTACATCTCATACTTTTCCTCCCTGTCTCTAATTTGGGGTTTAGGTTTTTCATTATAATATCTAAATATTGGTTTTAAAGCTGTTTTACGGATCTCCACTACTCCACCAGCAATGAAACTCGATGAGTGTAAAATTTAGTTCAGAAAAAAGCTAGTTCTCTCAATTATGAGATAGAGTTACAGTTTTTCCAATCAACTATCAGTAAATAATGTCCACTTAAAACCTGCATTAGAATTTCAGTTATTTGATTAGATGTTACAGTAATGTTTTTTTGGCATTGAACGCTAGGAAATTAGGGATGATTTTGGATACCTTTTCTTGTGAATCTAGCTTACATTGTTGCTCCCTGTGCATGCGTGTGCTTCAGGAGCTTTAATCATTTCAAGGAATTAAAGTTTCGATGAATTAATTGAAATAGGTGTATGGACCTACATTATCCCGATTTGCAAATGTAGGTGGTATAGCAGTGAGCAGCCCAGCTGAAGCTTCAAAAGGTATTTATCCTGCTTATGGAGGGAAATGCTAGAGACATACAGTGTTATTCTTGCAGAAATATCAACTGTTATGTTATTTTCAACAGTCTAAAAGACAACCTAATACTAATCTCTGTGTTTTTTTGTCTAATATATTTTTTTTATCACTCATAAAGCATGATTACCCAAACCCAAAGTTTCAGACAAAAATTTATCACATCACCAATAGAAGTTACTCACAAAATGATTAGTCACTATTTGAATTTTGAGTTGGAAAACTGGTTCTTACTTTCACATTCTGTCTCTAGATGTGGATGTACTGGTTATAATGGTCACAAATGAATATCAAGCTGAAAGTGTTCTTTATGGTGATCATGGTGCAGTAGCAGGTATGATGATATATATATATTTTTTTTTCTGGTGGTACTTCTCATCAACAGAACTGACTGTTCATTCATGTCTGTAGCACTTCCATCTGGAGCATCAGTTATCCTGTCGTCCACTGTTTCTCCGGCATTTGTCAGCCAGCTGGAGCAAAGATTGCAAAGTAGGTTCCAGTTCCTATGATACCATCATAACAGAATTATCTAACGCATAGACTGCAGGTGATTTTGGTCATGAGTTGGACCAACAATGTGTACATATTACATAACTTGTTTAATTGGTCGCAATATGGACTCGATCAGATGACACAAACTTGTCATCTTATCTTTGTACCCATTTAATATGTGTGTGGCCTAGAAGGTGAAATGAACATTCATATACATTTTCAGGAACTTTCCAGAACAGTGAATCTTTCACTCAGTTTTTTATGCACTGGAGTCGGTTTTATGTTTGCACTTTGTAGGTTATCAAAGATTTATAATGATAAATATTTTTTCAATTTAATCCTTTTAAGCATCTTTTTTATAAATCCAGTTCAAAGATTCTTGGCTTTAAACCATTTTTGGAATTCAGATTATAATATGCTGTAGGTGACCAAGGAATCCTTGATGATAACCAATGAGTCCTTAATATCAGCTAGTAGTTGTTTGGCTCAAACAAATTGCCATACTTGCTGAAATAAGAATTGAAGGTTTGGGTTGGGGAGACAGAGACCCAAGTGTCCTTCAAACAAAAGGATGAGGAGGGAGTGATATATGAATAAACATATATCCATTAAAACTTGGTTTATCCTTGTTTTCATGCCATAATGTCTCTAATACTAATTTATTGTCTTATAACCAATGCTATTTAAATTTAAACTCCAGATGGTCCTACATCCTAGTGATTAAACTCCAGTCCGGCATGCTCTTTTAATCTCACATTGCACTGCCTTTTATAGATGAACAGAAGAATCTGAAATTGGTGGATGCTCCTGTCTCTGGTGGCGTTAAGAGAGCTTCCGATGGAACACTCACTGTATGAGCATAATGATTCCCTTCATTTTGTTGATATCTAGGAAATGAACATGTCTATTCATCTACATTGGGTATATTGTCTTAAGTTGCACCTGAAAGTAACAATATTTATACCAGATAATGGCATCCGGAGGAGATGAAGCTCTGGAGCATGCCGGCTCAGTTATTTCAGGTCTGAGATGTTCTTCAAAATGTTACCAAAGATATGTTTCTGATTGACGAGTCTGAAGCTTTACTCAGGGAATTTAAGTTATTCTGGTTATTGTGCAGCATTAAGTGAGAAACTTTACATTATTAATGGGGGCTGTGGAGCTGGAAGGTAATTGGAGTTGAATTTTTTAATCTTCATTCTCTATGTGTTCTTGAATTAGACAAACAGGCCTCAGCCATTTAGGTCCATACCAGTAGAAATGTTATCTAAATTATATTATGCTTGTTTTATAATACTCCTTCATACATCTCTTTCTTGGGATACTTTTGAAATGATATAATATGCTATTTACATTTGATGTTTTCATGATACCTTCTAGTGGAGTAAAAATGATCAATCAACTGCTTGCTGGAGTTCATATTGCCTCAGCAGCCGAGGCAATGGCATTTGGGGCTCGACTGGGTCTTAATACTAGATTGCTGTTTGATGTCATCACAAATAGTGCAGGAACATCATGGTAAGTATGATGTACTTCATAAAGCAGCCACTATTATGTTTAGTGGGTAACTTCTTAACCAAGTTTCTCTATTTGCGTTTTTTCATGCGATTTTCCTTTCAACATTTCATATCCAGTGCTATTATACCTTCCAGGCTTTATGCTGCAATATTATGTTCTTATGCCAGAGAGAGAGTCATGTAGGATTCCAGAATGCTCATATGACTTTGAATCTGCTAAAAAAATGCTATTTCTGAAATCTATAATCTATACAAACGTCAAGGATCCCACGTTGGAATCCAGAATTAGTTTGCAATCTTCTAAATTTATACTATCTCTGTCATTCTCACACAACATCTAATCCAGAATGTTTAGGGCAGATATTTGATTGCTGAAAAAAAGTGGGTCATGAGTTGGCTCGAGATTGGTTAAAGTTTTCATGTGAGGTTTAGGTCCAAGAGTAGTGTGAAAGGGATGTGATGCTTCAGTGAGATTTATAGGCTAAGCACAGGTCCGTGTTTTGGGTTGAAATGTACAAAATACGGAACCAAATATGTGTGAAATTCAACTGACATGCCGTTTGGGTTGTTTTAATTATGGTTTGTGGCATGTGTTACTATGGATAGTGGTTTTATGTATGGTGTTAACCAATAATTAGTCGGTATAAGCTGGTGACAATCTTAATTTTATTTATTCTAATCTATCTGCACAGGATGTTTGAAAATCGTGGTCCACACATGGTAGAGAATGATTACACACCGTTATCTGCACTTGATATCTTTGTGAAAGATCTGGTAAGACTGATGTCTGCCGAAATACACAGTCATGGATTTCAATCAATAGGTTTTTCTGTCATTAGTCTCCTTTCCTTTTCATTTTGTTTTTCTTTATGTTTTTCGCCTTTTCCTTTTCCTTTTTATTTTGGGGGTCTTATGCCAGGGTACATGATCATTTTTATATTTCAGGGCATTGTTTCTCGTGAATGTTCCTCTCGCAGGGTTCCTCTTCATGTGTCAAATGTTGCACACCAACTCTTCTTATCTGGTGAGCAATGAGCTTATGGTTTCGTTTATAATCAGTCTCTTTTTGCCAAGGAAGCCTTATCTGTTCAGATGAAAGCTGAGGCCACATGAATGGCCTTGCTTCTTGCTATGTCTGAAAGATCCCATTTGTGGTTACCGGTTGATGTTGTGAAATATAGTTGCCAAGTACGACATAACTGAAAAAGGGAAGGAACTTTATCTATCAAGTTCACTGATTACATAAATCTAAAAGTTTTGCTTGCACAGTAAAAAAATTCGAATGAAAGTTCTAGCCTGGATTGGGTCTATTAATTCTTAAGTTATCTAGACAAATTACTTCTAGCTTATTACTCATATCAGATAATGACCATCTAAAATTTGTGCAATGCGCCAGACATGTTGAGTGTAAGCATGCATTAAAAGTGCATGGCGTAACAAAAACAAAAAGGAAATTACAAGTAAGCAAAAGAGAAAGAAGTGCCTCACAGTTCTCCATATGCATAATTGGAGCTTATTTATGGAGGTAGAAAGGTCAACTTTTAACTTCAATTGATGCATTAAAAATTTCCAGTGAGACTTGAAACACAAGTCTTAGGTCAAGGCATGAGAGCTCAGTCAGACAGTTTAAGATTTACACTGAGAATGATGAGTCTGTCATGAATTTAGGTCCTCCTTTTCCTCTTTTTTTTGTGTGTGGGGGTGGGGGATTAAGGATAGCCATCATGTCAGTCCTACATTCTACCAACCAAGCTAAGGTCGGTTTGTTGTCATGCTTTCCAGACATGAAACAAACTATTAAATCCAACGGAGTAGAACCAACCAGACTAATGTATTCCTCTTATAACAGGGTCAGGCACTACTTCAGTATCAGGGTCAGGACTCAGGCATTATCAGAAGAAATCTTGTTAAATTCATTATGTAAAGTCTCTTACATTTATGTTTTATGGAACAGGCTCGGCTGCTGGATGGGGCCGCATTGATGATTCTGCTGTAGTTAAGGTTTAACCTTCTGATGTCCCTAATAATTATTTATATAGAAATCTTAGCATTTGCATTTAAAATAAACCAGATAATATATTTGTATATTCACGTACTAAAAGTGAATCTACAAAGTGAGCCAATCGCATTACTTTCTCTCTTAATTACGAAATTCATACAGGTATATGAGACACTTACGGGAGTCAAAGTTGAAGGAAAGTCCCACATTTTGAGTAAGGAATCCGTTCTTCAGTCTCTTCCACCAGAATGGCCCACAGATCTTACGGAAGATATACTTAACCTGACCCAGAAAAACTTAAAAACTTTGGTTGTTTTGGATGATGATCCTACGGGAACCCAAACTGTTCATGATATTGAGGTGTTGACTGAATGGTGAGTCAACTCGTTATTTATATCTTACGTTCATACTTATTAACAATGATGGAAAGAATATAAAATCTCAACAGAATGGTTAATATCTTCTATTCCCGGAATTGGTTGTATTAACTCACCAACAAGTTTTAATAGGATATTTTGTTAAATATATATATATATATATATATATATATATATATATATATATATATATATATATATATATATATATATATATATATATATATATATATATATATATATATATCTTATAATTTATATGTTCAACTTGTAAATGCTTCTTAATTTGTAAGAAAACAACTTATGCTATTCTCTAGATGAGTGAAATAGTGTGACATTATATCATGCTTTATAATTCTCAGTTTCTGCCCTCTAACTATAACAGCTAAGTCAGACATCATCTTGGTCTTCCTGTCCATAGGTGTAAGACGGACATGGAAACGTATAAAAGCATATTTTTTCTCATTGCTAAACTACACATAAATACATAACATTTGTTTTACTTGACTTGAGTGGTTAAATCCTTTTTTTTTTTTTTTTTGTTTGTGTGTGTGTGTGTGTGTGTGTGTATGTGTGTGTGTTTGTGTGTGTGTGCGCCTTGCCTTTGGTATCTGATATATGCAACTTATCTACCCTAGCATTATCGGCCCCCCTTAGTGGGGTGCTAACAAGGCTTGAAAATGTGACCTGGCTTAACTAAACTAAAGTCCCTTGTAACTTGAGCCAACAATTGTTGGTGCTTGGGTTAATCAGTTATTGACTGGTGTAATTCTTAAAACCTAATGTATATATTTCTATTTGGCATTGTGTTTAGCTATTCCAATACTGTGTCTGAAGAAAGATGTCTTAGAACACAAATCTTGCAACTCTGGTAACTGTTGAACATGTGCATCAAGAAATGAACACTTAGCCTACATATCATCTGACCCTCCTTACTTAGCCTACATATCATCTGACCCTCCTTAATGGAGCTGGCACTTCATTAGTTTTTTAATGTATTTGACTTCTTAGAATACAAGAATCTCTCAACCGAGACAGTGAAGTTTGAAGGTTGACTTAACTTTTTGCAATCACCAAATGAGAAAGAATTAAGACCAGAAAAGATAAAGAGAACAACTTAAGAATCAGAAAGGATGAGGAGCGGAAACCTGTATAATAACTCTAGATTAAGACAGCACTTGTATCCTTCTGATAGAAATTCTAGCCTTCTGAGCTTCGGTAAATTGTTGTTTACCTCTTGCTATAGTTCTGAGGGCCATTTGCAGTTGCAGATGCATTTTAAGCTAACAAAACACCTATTATTCTATCTGATTGTCTTTTGTGAAGTAAAAATGAAATATAAACCACAAATACAAATATTTCTTTTACCACGCAACAAAGCTGTTAGTACGAGAGACGGGAACGTTTCTGTGGGAGTGTCCTTCAGAATAATAAAATAGATCTTAGACATGTACTTTGTGTCCCTTGTTTATTGTTTATATATTTTCTTTTGCTTTCCTGCCTTTTTCCCCCATTTCAAAAGCAAAAGACCTAGAGTGTAACGTTATCCAATGTCATTTCTAGTATTTCTCATTTTTAACGCCTTGGCTTTCCCTTATGGTCAACTGTATGCGTGAACTATGTTATGCAATTCTCAATCTATAATGTTCATTACATATATATGTAGTTTCTGATTCTACTTCATTATCAGGAGTGTGGAGTAAAAATGAAATATAAACCACAAATACAAATATTTCTTTTACCACGAAACAAAGGTGTTAGTACGAGAGACGGGAACGTTTCTGTGGGAGTGTCCTTCAGAATAATAAAATAGATCTTAGACATGTACTTTGTGTCCCTTGTTTATTGTTTATATATTTTCTTTTGCTTTCCTGCTTTTTTCTTGTTTATATATTTTCTTTTGCTTTCCTGCTTTTTTCCCCCATTTCAAAAGCAAAAGACCTAGAGTGTAACGTTATCCAATGTCATTTCTAGTATTTCTCATTTTTAACGCCTTGGCTTTCCCTTATGGTCAACTGTATGCGTGAACTATGTTACGCAATTCTCAATCTATAATGTTCATTACATATACATGTAGTTTCTGATTCTACTTCATTATCAGGAGCGTGGAGTCACTTGTTGAACAGTTCAGTAAAAGACCAAAATGCTTTTTCATTCTTACTAATTCGAGGGCATTAAGTCCTGAGAAGGTAATAATCGTACTATGTGCTTCTTGTTTTTTCTTATTCAGTTGAGAGGTGTAAGTCGGCTTGCTTGAAGGGAAGCAGCAGTTTGTCTATAAGTTCTGGGTTTTTCAATACAACTTTGTTTAACAGGCTAGTGCACTAATAAGAGAGATTTGTGAGAACTTATCTACTGCTGCGAAAATGGAAAATAACGCCGAATATACTGTGGTTCTGAGGGGGGATTCAACGCTACGGGGTCATTTCCCAGAGGCAAGGACTTTGGCTATACGGTATTGCATAATGTTTTAACCTGTTTATCATGCATGCGTAAGGCTTTGCTTTTGATATGTCTAGGAAGCAGATGCAGCTGTTTCTGTGATAGGTGATATGGATGCGTGGATAATTTGCCCCTTCTTCCTACAAGGAGGTCGTTATACTATTGGTGACATACACTATGTTGCCGACTCTGACCGGTATTACTTAAGTCACTCTCCCCTTAATTTCTACTTTCTAGGGTTTATTTGATGCAGACCCTGTAGTTCATAGAAATTTCAGAAAATAAAACTTCAAATGTTTGAAAAATTACATACAGCGTCATATAAATACAATGTGCCCACTGTTCCATTTACATATAACTAAATAAATGACTCAACATATATTTCCTAAAATTTATGATTAGAACCCTATTACTCCAATCATCAGTACTGAAGTGGGGTACTATGTATCTGCAGGCTCATCCCTGCAGGTGAAACAGAGTTTGCTAAAGATGCTTCTTTTGGCTATAAATCATCTAACCTTCGGGAGGTATAATATATTCTCACATATCTGTGAAATTAATGGCTAATTAAGAATATTTAAAAGAATTAATATGGTCTTTATTTGTGCTTTTGATTTTAGTGGGTGGAGGAGAAAACTGGAGGTCGCATACTAGCCAGCAGTGTTGCCTCAATTTCCATCGAACTGCTGAGAAAAGGGGGGCCTGAAGCTGTTTGCGAGCATCTCTGCAGTTTAAAGAAGGTATGAATTGTAGTGCATTGTCTTGATGAGTTACAGTTATTTACAAATTTACCAGTCTGTCCTATCTTTTTCTAATATTCCGTTACTTTCCTTTCACTTGCCTTTGATGGCAACAGGGGTCCACATGTATAGTCAATGCTGCTAGTGATAGAGATATGGCTGTATTTGCTGCTGGCATGATTCAGGTAAATTACTTTATTCTGTCCATTTTATTGTAACCTCTTCAGTTTCAGCTGGATATGCAATAGAAGCAAAACACTGTTATTGAGCTTAACTGCCATCTCTATTAGGCAGAACTGAAGGGGAAGAGCTTCTTATGCCGCAGTGCTGCTAGTTTTGTTTCTGCGCATGTTGGAATCATCCCAAAAGCTCCTCTGTTGCCAGGTGATATTGGAATATCCGTGAAGAAGGGTGGACTTATTGTAGTGGGTTCCTATGTACCCAAAACGACGAAACAGGTTCAAATTTTTTTTGAGTAGAAAACAGGTTCAAGTTGCTACTGCAACTTAATAATATTAGTGGTTCTTAAATCTTTCAACTGCTGTTTCATTCACAGGTTGAAGAACTAGTTTTACAAAGAGGTCGTGCATTGAAAAAGCTTGAGGTATTCTAGTTTTGTTATAACTGAAAACATTGCGCTGAAAAAAAAGCAGGCGAAAGAATGGAATGAGCGAAGAGATAATACTAGTATCCACAAGTATAATATTCTCCTTGTACTGTTCTGGTTAACAGGTTTCCGTAGATAAGATTGCTATGAGGTCAGTTGAAGAAAGAGAGGAAGAGATCAATCAAACTGCTGAGATTGCTGATGTATACTTGAGGGGTGGCAAAGACACTTTAATAGTGACTAGTCGACAGCTTGTTGTAGGAAAATGTGAGTGTTCACTGGTAGAAACTCACCCAGTACTTTATTCAAAAAATTCTCTAGGGTGTCTGCCAACGAAAGAATTACTATTAATTAAAATGTTGAATACTGATGATAAAACTGTCTGAAACAGCTGCTTCTGAAAGTTTAGAGATCAATTACAAAGTAAGCTCTGCACTTGTGGAAATAGTACGCAAGATTACTACACAACCTCGTTACATCCTTGCAAAGGTACTGACGAAGACTTCTCTGATCTTCCTTCCAACTTGTAGACTATACCAAACATTTACTCTTAATTGCTACATCCTTTCAACTTTGTATTGGCCATATTTTCGACACTACATCCTTAGTTTAGTCTTCCCCACACCCCCTCTCCCAAAAAATAAATAAATGAATAAATAAAAGTAAAACAATGGTACTCTTATTTCATGTGATTGATTCACTTGTACTGCACACTCGGGGTACTGTGGAACTCATACTGCTGAATTACCAACTTATATAAAAGCATAAACTTCTTGAGAATTATTTTATCTAGTGGAGACAAATATGTTTTAAAGGTTGATACATAGACACACATCAGTATTTAACAAAAAAAAACCTTTTTCTATTGTAGGGTGGAATTACCTCTTCAGACCTTGCAACAAAAGCTCTAGGAGCTAAAAGAGCAAAAATAGTTGGCCAAGCTCTCGCTGGGGTGCCATTGTGGCAGCTAGGTCATGAAAGCACACATCCGGGAACCCCTTACATTGTTTTTCCTGGTAGAGTAACAAAGATAGAAACTTCAGTTCCTTAGTATGTAACTCTCCGATCATCTAAAATAATGTAAGTTCTCAGGGAATGTGGGTGACAGTAATGCTGTTGCTGATGTTGTAAAGAATTGGAGCCACCCTGGCAGGCTTTCTACTAAGGAAATCCTTCTTGTAAGATTTTATGAGCTAAAGTGGTTTTATTTATTTTTTTCCTTCCCTTTTTATTTTAATTTTATTCCAGAAAATGACTCTTGGACAATTAAAAAGAATGCAGAAAAGAATGGATATGCTGTTGGAGCCTTTAATGTCTATAATCTTGAAGGAGTTGAGGCAGTTATTGCTGCAGCTGAGGAACAACGAAGTCCAGCTATTTTGCAGGTTCATATGTGCGAACTTACTATTCTAGTTAATTTAGTTACCATAGTATAAAGTTGAGATATAGTGCTTTCAAATTCAATGAATACCCGCAGCACATTTGCTGCATATCTGTGTATTAATGTCGATTCACCTAGTTATAGGCTAAAATAGCTTTTGGCAACGCCCACTTTATTTGGGTTATGCTGGTCTGGCAACTTGATGTTTGCTAGTTGCGGGGGGGGGGGGGGGGGGGGGGCTTAAGTATTAAACTATTTAAAATCTGCATTGATGTTATAAGTTGAACTGTCAAGACTCTTGTGTTCTCCAGTTTGTTCGTATAGTGTTTTTGTGCAAGATAGATGAGTTATTTCTAAAATGTACTAGATAGTTGAGGACCAGTTCAAATGATTTTCTAATCAGGTCTCTGTGCTGTCATCTTTATTTCTTCGGAGCACAGGTAACTGAAATTTGAATTGGTACATTAGGTTCACAACATGACTCCTACTATTTGTTTATGTTTCTAGATCCATCCAAGTGCCTTGAAGCAGGGCGGAATTCCACTGGTTGCCTGCTGTATATCTGCTGCAGAACAAGCAAGTGTAAGTGACTGACCTTTGAGATGTATCTTCATAAATCACCTTAAGAAATGTGGTGCCATAAGTCGAAAAATAAGATAGGAGCAACTATCCTGTAGTTACGGTGACTCATTTTATTAGAAACATTGGTTGGTCATCTTCTAATTGGCCCAAGAATCAGAAGCTTCACTAATTAGTAAAGTGCATTAATCCATAGAAATGGTACTTTGGTCTTTGTACATTTATTTTCAAAATATGGAAATGCAGATTATAGAGCCGTACTTCTATGATTTTGTATGACAGGTTCCTCTTACGGTTCATTTTGACCATGGAAATTCCAAGCAAGAATTGCTAGAAGTTCAAGAACTGGTAAGTGTTTTTTGTTTTAATAAGCTTCCAAAGTGGGCTATGTTTCTCATTCCAATTATTTTTAATTTTTATTTTATTGTACTCATGGCACAACTTTGTGATTCTCTCACTTCTCATCCATCCTTGATAAACTAATCTTCCAGGGGTTAGATTCGCTCATGGTTGATGGTTCTCATCTGTCGTTTAAAGAGAATGTTGCATTTACCAAGTTCATATCAGCCCTAGCACATTCAAAAAAATTGATGGTAGAAGCTGAGTTGGGAAGGTTGTCTGGAACAGAAGATGACTTGACGGTAGAAGATTATGAAGCAAGACTGACTGATGTCACCCAGGTACAAGTGACATTCCATCCTGATGAAGTTAAAAGTGACAGCTCTTTACACTGTCTTTAATGGAATTGATAAACTGCAGGCTGATGAGTTCATTGATGCAACGGGTATAGATGCCTTGGCTGTTTGCATAGGAAATGTTCATGGAAAATACCCTGCTAGTGGCCCCAATCTTAGACTTGATTTACTCAAGGTTCGTACTTGATTCATAAACCATATGCTCCTTTTTTCATCAAGGTTGCTATCATTACTTTTCTGAGTGATGTATATCAAAATGTTCATAGCCCTGGAACTGCAGAAATCATTAAAATCATGCTTACTGTTTTCCCATCAAGAATTCATTTCACGAAGAACATGCTGCATCATATTAATCTGTTTGAATACAATAGCTTCAAGTTTCTCTAGGACAATCACCGACTTGTGCTTGGAAGTCATACCAGTATGCTTGGCAGACTAGAAATCAGAGATGAGATGAACTTTCTGAAGTGATCGTGTTCTGTAATATTTAAATGAACTTTTTTTTCTTCATCATTCTGCAGTTAGTTTCTTAGTCGTAATATATGACTAGTGATGACATTCATTCATGATAAATTTATCAATTCTGATATGGGAGCTTTTTGCCCACTCTTGCTCAAACTCATGAACATTGAGTTATCTATCATCATATACAAAGAAGCAACTAATGCTAGGTATATTTTCCATTTTGAGCAGGATCTATATGAGTTGTGTTCAAAGAAAGGAGTTTTCCTCGTACTTCATGGTGCTTCTGGCTTGTCGAAGGATATTATTGAGGTAAAATTGTTTATGATCGTTATGAACTCCAACCAACATGTATGCCCTCTTCAATTACTTAACTGTGTCACGGCCTTAATTATGAATAGGAATGCATAAAACGAGGAGTGAGGAAATTTAACGTGAACACTGAGGTTCGCAAAGCTTACATGGACTCATTAGCCAACACTCAAAAAGATCTGATCCATGTGATGACATCTGCCAAGGAGGCCATGAAAGCTGTCATTGCTGAGAAGATGCAACTCTTTGGCTCAGCAGGCAGAGTATGAATGAAATTCAGAGTCTGCATAACAATCGTTGCCATGTATATCGATTTCATTCATCATAATGTCATGCCGAACACAAATTATAATACGTGCATGCATGCAGTATCCAGTTGTTGTGCCAGTAAGTTTTGAATTTTTCTACCAGGCTTTGCTCACAAGTGTTTGTAAAAAAGTACTTAGGCTCCAAATAATGCAAATAAGTTTTGCTTATTAAAAGAGCGAGGAGTTGCTTAACATAAACAGTTACTGATCAAAGCTGAATCCCTTCAATAACAACTGTCACCTCCCTGCAGTTCATCTCCAGAGCACCATCTGCATATCCTCCATTACAACAATATCTCGAATCATGCGGGTCTAATCTCAATTCCTTCAACAATAAGACCCTCATTCTGGTACATAGAAATGTGCGTGGCAGCCATCTTTAACTCACCATCTTCACCCTCATTCACAAAAAACTCTCCCAACCCGACTTCCATCCACCCATCATCTCTTTGTTGGGATAGTTGTCACTACAACATGAGGGAGAAGAATGCGTACATGGAGGTATTTTACCTGGTGCGTAAAAATAAACGGTAGGAGTACCATGTACTTCACCTATTTGACCAGACATACCTGCATTAATAATGACACAGTTCTGGAAGAATCCAGAGATTATGGACTTCGACGAGTAAACAAGATAAGCTGCATAGTTGGTGTCTGGTGATAGCATACTTATGTTTATCTTCATCGACCACATTAACAACAACAACCCCTCAGTCCGCAATTTTGCCGCCTCGCCAAACCTGCAAAAACACATATTTGACACTGAACTATTTAGAAATATTACAATATATATAAAATATAAAGAAACTTATTTAGTTTCCAAAAAATATAACTTATTTACAATATTTAGATGAGGAGGTTGGACAAGTATAAGTCGTCTCACCGAATAAAAGAAAACCTATGATTCTGACTCGCCCCGACATTTCTTTAATGGCTATATGGTACCTGGATTCAGGAAGAGGGATCCATTCCCAATCTTTAGCTACTGCAGCCCCTCCCACATTCTGGATATCTCTTGCGGACACCATGAAGCATTTCTTTCCGGAACTTTTCTCAAGCCAAAAACTCTGATTGAATTACAGTAGACGTCAAATAATCAGATATAGTAGAAAAAAGTTTCAAAAAGTGTCTGGAAAAACAAGTTTGGAAACTAAATGTATCGTGTGGAAAGAATTTCCCTAATGAGCTTCGTTCTAGGAGCTCTCCTTCATACATTGCCAAATTACCAACATGCAGGGATCTGTTTTATCAAATGATCTGGCACAAACAATATGTCCGTGTGATGTCGACATACATTGACATAGCGAATAATACTCCTACGTTGTATTACTTTCTCCCAGAACTGGCTTGATCCTAGCTAGTAATGTAATAAACGATTGATCTTTTTATTGTTTATCGAACTCCCCTTGTACAAGAGGTTGAGGGTATTACTAGAACAACTTGCATATAAATTTTATGCCAGAAAATGGTGAATGGGATTCAAGGTATTCCACTATCGTTGGGTGGCAGGAATGATTTCTATGTCTGCTCTCGTTTTATTCTTTTGGTAAGTTTACCCTTAAATTTTCTATAAGAATTTACACATTCAGGGACTAAGCTCTCCCATTGGTATGGGTAACTAATTTGGCAATTGCAAAAACTTCCAATGGTAACATTTGTTTGTTGCCTTGACATGCACCGCCAAAGTAACAACGGGCACCCGAGTACATCAACGACAAATTTTTCCAAATTAGACGTGCCATCTGCATATAGTAGTGAATGTCTTGTTCGAATTCCATCAGGAAACACGCTTGAATGAATCTGGACGTGTAATCTTCAGTCTTCAATTAGGAATAAATTTCTTCTTCAAGAACTCCTTTTCCTATATATCAAGACTGATTTCCTTTTTGAGTTCTTCTTTGAATAAGTCTCTTCCTTCTTGTAATCTGATAATTCCCACGTGCTAATAAACTCCCTGCACAAGTAAAACAACTACAGCTGTGAAACTATTAGAGTTAGAATAGGTAAAACTAAATTAGGCGGTTAAGTGCTCTGTTTCCGGTAAGACGGGGTTGAGTGAAATTATAGGTAAACCCCTATGTCAACATCGGTAAAACAGCTGACACTTACAATTTCTATCTTAGCTAAATGCCTAGCCTTTATTGGACATCCTTCACGCCCCCTGTGTTATTGGCCTAGTAAAGTATTTGTGCTTTACGTTAACACCTTCCGCACTAAGTAGTCATGCACCCTTTTAGATGAATATATCCTCATAACAACCTCCATGTCATCTGAGTATTTTAGGCCTGACTTACATTTGCCTTGTCCTTCAAGTTGATATATATGTTAATCCACTCTAGAACTTAACACAAACCCTTCCCTAGTTGATCGATATAGTCATGGACTTGACACAAACAACCGGTCCAAGCCTGCATGTCATAGTTTCCATGCTCCTTAACACTTCAGATTTTGAGGATTGGGTATGTTGTTTGGATAGTCAGAATCATAAGACACTTAATTTAGTCCAGAATTGATTCTTTACTGAAAAAACAAAAAAGAAAAGCACAACATTATTTATTACATAAATTAACAATTGATGTAAAATGTAATACTGTAGTATTGTGATTCAAAAATAAATTAAAAAAAGTAATACATGACCAAGTTCGTATGTAAGTGTACTGAGGGGCGGTTTATTTAGGAAGACAAAAGAAAAGGATAAACATTAGAGTATAATTGAGAACATTGAAAATTAACAAAATCAGTGCTTTTCATAAATTAAAGAGAAAAAACAATTGTTGACAATAAAACAATAGAGTATATATAACCTTATTTTTGTTGTATAACCATCATTCTTTCTTTGTATATTGTCCAAGATTGTATCAAAATTCATGGTTATTGGGTAAGTCCTAGCTACTGGGTATTTAGTTGCAGACATCACTCATCAGTAATTTAGTTGGAGTCTATGCTTTCTTTCTAGTAGAAATTGAGAAGGTTTTTTGTCCTTATTTTGAGTATATTTCTTACATATCAGTGATTATATGCTTTCTTTCTGGTTGAAATTGAGAAGGTTTTTGGTTCTTATATGGAGTATATTTCTTACATATCGGTGATTATATATATGCTTTCTTTCTGGTTGAAATTGTTTGTTTTGTATGCCATATGTGATGTTCTATGAAGGCAGTGTTTGGGCTACTAGCCTCAACGTGCTAACAACGGGCGTGAACTGACTCAATAGCTTTTATGTATAAAGGATAAATAATACAAACATGGCCTTCAACCAGTGTTAAAAACAGTGAAGTAAAACACTTTGTGAAACTTTTGGATTGAAGAATTTTCAGATTGCTTGAAAAATGGATAACTAGGTCGTAAATTTGGTCCTGGATTTTTGAAAAATGGAAGAACTTTCGGTGCTTTTACTTTCAAATTCTTTGCAATTTGATCCTGGATATTATTGCCTTCCTAAGTGGCCAAGTCCTCTTCTTTTCCACCAAATTTCAATAACCTGCAGGGTCGTAAATTTGGTTGCTTTTACAAGCAGTTTTAGTTGAATGAGCTATTTTCTTTGGAGTTTTAAGACTATAGTGTGCCCAGAATAAGAATGCTCGAGGTTACAAATAAATGAATTATTACATCTCACTCTTTCGTTAACGAAGAGCTTACCAATACTTTTCTTTTGGTACATAACTTGTTTTTTCTTTCCAGATCAAATGCCTGGAACCATTGCTACCCTTCCTGGAACGTTTCCTAACGTGTTGCCTACTGTTCCTGGACATGCTTTTTGTAGTGATTATATTCTGGCTTCATGGCAGTTTAAAGTCGTCAATGATGCATGTAGCCATGTACTGGTCAGTCCATGACTCAGTAGTTCTCATTTGCTTTGTTCAGGGAAAATTGCACTTTTAGTCCCCTATGTTTTAGTCCACTTCACTTTTGATACGAACTAGAATTCGGTCCTCTGTTCATATAGAATGTGGTGTATGCACGCCTGGAGCGGCCGACGTATGAGCGTATAATTTGCGCCACAGTCAGCAACTACATGCCAAGTACTCATGCTTTGTCACCCTCAAAACACACGTACACAGGCTGGAATGGGTTTGGTGATGAATTTTTTTGGGGGAAAATTGAGAGCTCAAGATCTTTACCCTCCCTTTTACTCAATGGACAATTCCTCACTCAACTTGGCATTCTCTCCAGTCAAATACTCAACCTTATTTGCAGAACCACATTCTTCCAATCTCGCAACTCATCATCCTTCCAAAGAAAGAAAATACAACGAGTAGACTGTAATTTAACAAAGAGCAATTACCTCGTTGAAGTTGTAGCAGCATTCAACTATTCGACTTGGATCTCATTCTTTATTTTAATAAACACTGAAGTTGCATCAAGAGCTCGACAAGCATTACATGGACGAAAAAATGGGTGAGAATGGCAGTCTTTTATCCAGAGCAGAAGTTGTGAGTGAAGAAGACTACAGTGGTTAATCAATTAAGTCTTTTATCAATTAAGGCTCATCTTCTGTTTAATTTTTCAATGTTGTATTTCTGGTAGACGGTTTCTTTCACTGGGTGAAAATGCACGGACTATATGTATGCTACAATGTGGTCCTCCGGGCCTCCTCTATGTTTAAAATTGGTGTCATCATTGTAGGTAAGTTCTTTAAAAAATTTTAAAAAGCTTTTAATTCAACAACCCAAATACTCCCTTCAGTAATTTTTCCTAGATTTACCTCAAGTTTACCCCTCAATTTCAAAATCACTGGCACACTAATAAAATCCCCTGGCCTATAATAAAATGCACTTGAAATAAATGACAATAAAGTCGATCAGGAACATTTTTATACAAGTTTGTACTGTTAGTGTTAGGGACAACTCTCTGACCAAGAACAAAGTTAATTATGAAATTGAGCAAAACTATGGAATCACGACAAATTCAACAGCTACCCACAAGCTTAGTTTGTATTTTACTCAATTTGGCGTAAACCCAGCTGACAATGTTTAAAACTACATGCAATTAATTGTAGCGCGCAGTAGACAATAATTTTAAGTCACATTTATTATACTCCATGGACAGAAGAAGGAAACTAACAACAACACTTGGCAGTAGTAGTACTGCAGAACAAAATCAGTCTTGCCATTTCCAGTTTCATCAACAAAATGAAAATCAGATTCAAATTCCAAACCTTGTCATCCAATGTTACTTCTTTTCTGTTCTATTCGGTATGCCTGATCATCGCCGTGTGCTTCTATATCGTTTCCATTTCCAGCAATCAAGACCATTATCGAGCCAAACCCGGTGTTCGACATGAGCACAGTAAGTCATGTATATAATTAATATAGCGCGTGTATTCGATTACTATTCGTAACTTATTCTCTTTAATTTCCATGTATTCCAGGTAGAGAAGTGTGTAACTTATTCGAGGGGAAATGGATCAGGGATGACAGAGGCTCTCTGTATACGAACTATAGCTGTACCACAATGCAGCCTTACAAGAACTGTTTTCTCCAGGGAAGAACGGACACAGATTTTCTTAACTGGAGATGGAAACCGGACCAATGTGAACTCCCGCGTTTCAACCCTGAGGAGTTTCTATCCATCGTACGGGGTAAGACAATGGCTTTCATTGGCGACTCACTTGCCCGCAATCAAATGGAATCTCTCCTCTGCCTCCTATCTATTGTTAGTACTCAGACTCGGTTAATCTTTGGTCATGAATAATTTATCTGCACATTGTCAAACAGTTCTAAGAATTCCTTGTTGCAGGCGGAAACTCCAACAGAAACTTACAAAGATGCCGATGATAGATTTGTAACATGGCAGTTTAAAGAACACGAGTTCACGCTTAAGGTTCTGTGGACTACATTTCTAGTATCCGCCACAGAGCGAATAATCAACGGCTCCAAAACTGACAACTTCGATCTGCTGCTTGACAAAACTGAACCCAGTTGGTCAAAAGAATTACCTTCGCTGGATTACGCGATTATCTCCACTGGCCACTGGTTTTTGCGACCAAATTACCTATACGAAGATGGCAATCTCATCGGTTGTAACTACTGTGGAGTGCCAAATGTGGCGGACATGGATCATGGTGTATCCATTGGAAAAGCACTGCGAACTGCATTGAGGGAGATCAGTAACTGCGGTAAATGCAGGGATCTTCGCACCTTGGTGAGGACATTTTCTCCAAAGCATTTTGAGCATGGAACGTGGAACAATGGAGGGAGGTGCAATCGGACGAGGCCTTACTCGAAGGAAGAAGTTGCTGACTGGGGTGATTTGGAATATAGGAAACTTCAGATTGAGGAATTTGGTGTTGCAAGGAATGGGAATGGGAAGATGTTTGAAATTATTGATGTTACAGAAATGATGATAATGAGGGCTGATGCGCATCCGAATGAGCATTATGGAAAACATTGGAGGACAAATTATAATGATTGTATTCACTGGTGCCTGCCTGGTGCGGTTGATACTTGGAACGAACTTCTGTTAGAGATTCTTAGACGATAGTCTACTTCAGAATTGCGTAATTCTGCAATCAGATTTCGCAGTTGAAAGATTATGGTTCGCTCCTCTTGTCTCATTGTAGAACTTTCAGTACAATGTTTTCATTTTTTGTTTTGGAAAACTTACACATATAACACAAGGTAATTGAGAAACTCCTGGGTCCGCCTCTCTTTTGAATAGTTCTTTAAATACATAGATTTGTCAGTCTAACAATTCATCAAATATTGTCAAACAATGGAGAAGACGAACATGTAAAGACAATCGAACAAGAGCTCAAAGTTAGTATTCGTACAATCTTACTGGAACAGGATGTGTTCTTATAGAATCATACGTAAGTACCTCTGCGTCATTGATTTCAAAGAAGTCACACACTTGTCATGGCTGACATCGAATAAAGAAGATATGATACTGATTCTTATTTGACAATTAGTCTTCTTGAGCATAACGCTGCTTCTGCACGCCTATTAAACAACTCGATCCTTTGGGCTTTGCTTTCTTCAACTCACTTCGGATGTGCGTGAACTTCTTTTCTACCACCTGAACTAGAAGGCTCAAGGCTCTTGAGAATTCGTGCATTATGTATGATTGACTTTACGAGCTCGAGTAAACCAGGCCTGTCCCTGTAATTAGTTAACTTCACTTCCTTGAGATTAGACAGAATGCAGGGTGGCATAGGTAATTCTGTTTCGTTATGTACATAGTTGGACCAATTCATCATATCCATGCTCATCATTCCAGAGATGGCAAAACTCGAAGCATATCCATGAGAACATTAGTCCTAACGGAACCAGCGCATAAGTTGAATTCTTTTATTCCATCAAAGGTACTGGGAAGAACAAGTTCCTTATTGGATCGGATCATTCCCTGAAAGGATTAACATATATCAGACAAGTAATGAAATCGAATAACATTCAAACCATTTAAAAGATAGCAAGCAATACATAGTAGTAGAAGCTTAAGTATAGACTAACCTTAACCATGCTGCCAGATAGTTGTGTTAAACTCTTCAAATTCGTAAACTTCTTTAATAGCTTGCAGGTCTTCCATCGCAAAAGCTTCGGGTCAAGCCTGTAATACTCATGCTCAGGCACAATAAAAGGTGCGCAAGTAACGGGTGGAGTCCTTAGAACAAAGTTGTTAATCACCCCAAGAGTTGTTTCAACTTTCAAACTTAACAAGCCCGGTGTATAGATCTTGATCTTGTACTTTTGCAAAAAATTCAAGCAGCGAGTCTTGAAACAAATCAGCTTTGGCGCCTGGAGTTTCACACTATCCACATCCAACCATTTGCACAATATCAACTCCAGAACCTCTAGTACTGGAAAATGCAATTCTATCTTGCGAGTATAACTATTATTTTCACTTTTATCGACCCTTATTTTTATACTATTAACAAAAGCTTAAACGAAGATGGAGAGAAACTGAGTTTTCATTAAGGGCTGCGGAAGGAATGAATACAGAAACAGAGCTATTGCTTGCTCTTAAATAACCGGCGATTGATGCCCTAAACCTAGCTGTAAAAGGAAATTACTATGGGGTTTTACCTATCTAGTACAACAGTAACAAAATCCCTAAATCAATTGAAAGAGTAATTGTGTAATACACAGAAGAATCCAGAAAAATGAATGAAGATAAGATCAAGGACGAAGCACGTTGCTCTGTTTCTGTTCTTGATTTCCAACAGTCCCTCTCAAGATGGGATTGTAAATGTTTGAAACTCTCATCTTGCTGAACATCAAACTCAGATTCTCCCCTGAAATTGATTTTGTAAACACATCTGTTAGTTGATGTTTGGTTGTTTCACGGTTACTATCTTTTCTTCAACCTTTTCTCTTATGAAATGGCAATCAATCTCAATGTGTTTCGTTCTTTCATGAAACACAGGATTCTTTGTCATGTGTATTGCAGATTGATTGTCACACAAGATCACAACTGGTTGTTTAATTTTGATATCAAAATCATTCCATAGTCTAATCAACCAAATCACTTCACAGCAAGTGTAAGTAACAGCTCTGTATTCGGCCTCTGCAGTGGATTTGCTCAAAACTTGTTGCTTTTTCGACTTCCAGCTAATCAATGAGTCTCCAAATAAGATACAGTAACGTGTAGTAGATTTTCTTGAAAAGGTACACCCTCCAAAATCTGAATCACTGTAAGCTAGAAGTTCTCCATTTGGTTTTGAGTTAAAGAATAAACCATTTCCCACATCATTCTTAATATACCGGACAATTCTCAACAAGGCTGTCATGCTATGTACTGTCGGTTTTTCCATGAATTGGCTCATAATGCCAACATCATATGAGATGTTCGGTCTAGTAATGGTTAGATAGATTAATTTTCCAATTAATCTTTTGTACCTTAGTGGTTGTTTGAGAAGCAGTTTTGGAGAATCGTTTTCTTCAGTGAAAGGCTTCATCTTGTGATTTTGCTCGATTGGATTGACAACAGGTTTGCAACCTAGTAAACTTGTTAATTCTAAGATTTCTAGAGCATACTTTCTTTGTGAAAAAAGATGAATTCCCTTTTGGCTTCTTGCTACTTCCGGTCCTAATAAGTACTTAAACTTGCCAAGATTTCTGATTTTGAATCTGCATTGCAGTTGCACCCTTATCCTTTCTATCTCTGTTTGATCATCTCCTCCAATGAGTATGTCAACAACATAAACAAGAATAATAACTATTGAATTCTCTGTGGTTTTAGAAAAGATTGTGTACTCATTTTTTGACTGAAAGAAGCCTTTTTCTACAAGGAATGAAGACAATTTGTGATTCCATTGCCTCGAAGCTTGTTTGAGGCCATAGAGAGATTTGTGTAATTTACACAACATATTTTCTCTGCCTTTTGTCTCCCCCTGGATTGAAAGACCTGGAGGAATCATCATGTAGATATTTTCATTTAAATCACCATTCAAGAAGGCATTGTGCACATCTAGTTGCTCAATGTGCCAATTTTTCATGGCTGCAATTGCAAGAAATACCTTTATTGTTGTAAGTTTAGCCACTGGACTAAACGTTTCAGTGTAATCCATGTCGTATTGTTGAGTTAATCCCTTTGCTACTAGTCTAGCTTTATACTTTTCAACATGACCAGTGGAATCTAATTTTACTTTAAACGCAAACCGGCAACCAACATGTTTGGCTCCTTCTGGTAATGGAACAATCGACCATGTCTTGTTTTCTTCCAGTGCTTTCAATTCTGCAGATATGGCTTCTTGCCATTAATTCTTTGTGTTTGATTGCTTCTTCATATGTAGAAGGTTCTTCTATCATTGGAAGATTTACCGTGTAGGCTTTGTGTTCTGCAGAAAGCTTATCATATCCAACATAGTTGCATAAAGGATGTTGAGTACGTGACTTGATCACAACATTTGTTCTAGGAACTGAATAGTGTTCATACAATTTCATCTTACTTGGAGATTGTATGTTTCTTGTTGATCTTCTTAATGCTAGTTCTTGAACCTCTTCCTCTTGTTGTTGTTCTTTCTCAACTGATCTGTGAATTTGTTCTGGAATTTCTAGGGATTGAGGTTTGAAATTCCTCCATGCTATCCGGTGAAATCTTGAAAGAAATCTCTAACTGGTGAGTTAGGTGGAGTGTTAATGTGTTCTAGTAAGACATTCTCTTCATAACCACCTTCTTGATTATCATTTATAATGATTCGTTCTGGTGGATTCTACAAATTTGCAGTGGCTCTTGATGAATGTGAATCATCGCAATATTCTCCAGGAGAGTAAATTATAAACTCTTCTCTTGTAAATCGATTTTATTTATGAGGGAATATTGATTATGCAAAGAAAACATCCCTAGAAACGAACATTTGCTTGGTTTCCAAGTCATAGTAGCATTTATAGCCTTTGACATTTACCGGATAACCCAAGAAAATAGATGGTCTTGACCTTGAATCGAACTTCAATCTTTGAGCTGGTAAGCTTGAAGCATAACACAAACATCACACCTTCATGTGTTTGTATCCTGGCTTCTTGTTATGTAATTTCTCAAATGGTGTTTTATTGTCTATGATTGGACTTGGCACTCTATTGATAATGTAGATTGTTGTGAGTACACTTTCTCCCCAAAATTTGAGTGGCAACTTTGATTGAGACATTAAGGCTCTTGCCACGTTAAGGATATGCTGATGCTTCCTTTCAACAATGGAGTTTTGTTGTGGTGTATATGGACATGTTTTCTCATGTATTATGCCTTTTTCTGAGAAGAATTTTTGCATGCAAAACTTTGTGCCATTATCTGTTCTTATTTTCTTTATTTTAGTGCCAAATTGATTTTCTGCAAAGGCAATAAAGTTCTGCAAAGTTTCTGCAGTTTCAGACTTGTGTTTCAGTAGCTTAACCCAAGTGGTTCTACTTTAGTCATGTCATCGACTATGGTTAGGAAATATGAATGACCATTTACAGTTTTAACTGAAAATGAATAAGTTCAAATGGAGCAAGAGTAATTGTATTACTAGGAGAGAAACTCCTTTTTTGTTTAGCCTTATGGCATACATTACAATGCTCTAACTTGGTAATTTTAATCTCTGAAAATTGCTAATCTAGCGAATCTGATCTAATATTAGAAAGGTGCCCGAGTCTATAGTGTCATAGGTGGCTTGTGAGAACTATATTATAGCAAGTGAGAACTATTCAAATAATGGTGTGGCGAACAAACTGGGAGCACGAGGTATTATATTTTTCCATGACAGAAAACTCATATTAGATGGTCTAACGAACGGTTAGAATCATCTTAAATATCAGTAGTCGTAGTAGGTGAATAGTGCTAACTTAGTGTTGATTGTCGTGGCAGGTAGTGAAGTCTTCAACGCGTTTGAAAAGGTGGTACATGGATACAGACAGGGAAAACCCTATCGGGGCTTCATCGATCATCAACAGTTGATACGATCAAAGGATTTTATGTACGTATACTGAGACTAGAAACTGTATACCAATTGCCAAGTGGTTCCACCTACTTCCAATGTTCTTAGTCAGTCAGATGCACAAGTAACCAGTAGTGAAAAGTGGAAAACAAAACACAAAATTTATGGTGTAAATGATATGTAAATGCAAAACACAATCATATGTAAAATAATTTATGATCTAAGTATCACTACTTCCCACTTGTGTGCCCATTGTAACTTTATCCTATAACACTAGTACTATTATCAGCACAAATCCATTTCCCAGCAACATAAGTGCAAAGAAACTTCATTGGAAGCAACATAAGTGCTGAAAATTGTAAGAAATAAATAAATAAATAAAACAGCAGTTGAGGTACATACAGATTTGGATTTGAAACCAGTGCATCTATCTTATCTGCTTTGTGTTCATCAATGCGAGTGTGTGTCAAGAGAAAGATAATATTCATAAACAAACAAAAGAATGTGGGACGGTTCTTGTCTCTTACTTTACTTCTTTCAAATGTGTCCAAAACTATTGGGGGAAAGCTACATTTTAGCTACCAGTTGCAGTTTTTAATCAAAACAAAACAGGGGACTCTGCCTTTGGTATTGGGTAAACCATGGTCCAAACCATGCCCTATATAAAGAACCAACTCCATCTCACTTTCCATTCATCACCAAACACAGATACCACAAATCATCCCAAACACACTCCTCTCAAATCTTCACTAAGTTTATATATTCAAGAATTCAAGGAAATGAGTTCAACAAGCAAAGCATGGTTAGTAGCAGCAAGCATCGGAGCTGTTGAAGCATTAAAGGATCAAGGATTCTGCAGATGGAACTATGCCATCAGGCTTATGCAGCAACATGCCAAGGCCAATCTCAGATCATACTCACCTCAGACAAAGAAACTTTCTGCAATGATTCCTACCAACATGAGAGAAAAAAAGATGAAGCAATCTGAAGAATCACTCAGAAAAGTTATGTATTTGAGCTGCTGGGGACCAAATTGATTTATTCCCGAAATATATAAAGATTTTGTAATTGTATATACGGCATGTAGTAAGTGTTTTTGAATGAAATGTGATCCATGCTTCCTTCCTCAACAGCTGCTGTTGGTTGATAGCTTTACCATTTCAATCTGTTAAATTCATGATCTGGTTCAGAAGGCTCTATCTGTCTGATCTATTCATAATTGACAACATATTTGACTACTGGTTTAAATATACCGAAACTTGTTACTTAATTAGATCCCAAGTAGAAGCTCGGTTAGAGCATCAAGGGAGGTTTGATGTGCTGGGCAACAAGTTAATGAGGTTAAGAGTGGAAATAGGTGTCCAAATAACTAAACTTTGCTAAACAATTAAGAATAAGAGAGAGTCTAAACCAAATCTACCTAAAGCATGGTTTTTAATTGGAATACGGCAGATGGGTTTGTAGCTAAAACTGGAGAAGGCTAGGTAACGATGATAAGGCCATCCCTTGTAATCTTAAAAATCTTGATACACTTTTGAGTTGATGAAAGTTATTCACACACTAACATAAAGTGTACATAATATTCAGCATGTTACTTTACATAGTACTGATAATTAACCAGAAGAAAAGGAAAAAAAAAAAAAAAACTAAATTAGCATTTAAATTTTGTAGGATGATACAAAAACTGTATATCTCAAAATCTAAACATAAGGTGAAATCCAGCCAGCACAGCAGCATATTGTACTGGGATGAGATTCCCCAGTTATCTTATTTTACAACAATGCTAAGTACAGATCGAGAACAATCCAACAACTTGATAGTCTCTTCACCACAGAGATAACTCAGATTCGAGGTCGATCCTATCGAACATATGTTCGTTTCATGTCGTAAAAAACAAACCTAAACACCAGCGACTCTAGTTTGAATGCAATTTTGAAATAAAATGTATTGAACTTTACAAAATAAATAAATCTAAAAAGGCCTTATAATATAAGTAGACTAAAATAATGAGTTAGTTAAAATGTATTCAACTATTTAGAACTGGAGTGCTCGACTCAATTAACTTATTAACCGAGATGAGCCCGAACATTAACGACTGGAGCCAACTTGAGTACTCCTTACTCCTTAGTACTTGAATTGCATAACAGCATGCGCGACTATCATCAGCCTGTGTTAAAGTATGTTAGTACGTGCCAATAAAATAAAACAAATGTGATATGGTGCCTACTGCCAATGTTCTTAGTCTCTCAGATGCACAAGTAACCAGTAGTGAAAAGTGGAAAACAAAACACAAAAATTGTGGTGCAAATCATATGTAAAATAATTTATGATCCAAGTATCACTACTTGCCACTTGTGTGCCCATTGTAACTTTATCCTACAACACTAGTACTATTATTAGCAAAAATCCATCTTCCAGCAAGTTGACTACCAAGATACTTCTTAGGAAGCAACATAAGGGCAGAAAATTGTAAGAAATAAATAAATAAACCAGCAGTTGAGGTACATACAGATTTGGATTTGAAACCAGTAGATGAGTAGATCTATCTTATCTGGTTTGCGTTCATGAATTTGAGCGTGTGTCAAGAGAAAGATAATATTATTAATACAATAACTAAACAAACAAAACAATGTGAGTACTTCACTTCCTTGAAATGTGTCCAAAACTATTGGGAGAAAGCAGTTTTTAATCAAGAAAAAACAAAACAGGGGACTCTGCCTTTGGTATTGGGTAAACCATGGTCCAAAGTCCAAACCATGCTAGCCTCTATATAATGAACCAACTCCATCTCACTTTCCATTCATCACCAAACACAGCTACCACAAATCATCAAATTCAGAAACACACTCCTCTTCAATCTTCAGTAATATCATCAATACTACTATTCAATCTCAAGAAAATGAGTTCAACAAGCAAAGCATGGTTAGTAGCAGCAAGTATTGGAGCTGTTGAAGCATTAAAGGATCAAGGATTCTGCAGATGGAATTATGCCATCAGAGTTATGCAGCAACATGCCAAGGCCAATCTCAGATCATACTCAACTCAGACCAAGAAACTGTCTACAATGATTCCTACCAACATGAGAGAAGAAAAGATGAACCAATCTGAAGAGTCACTCAGAAAAGTTATGTATTTGAGCTGTTGGGGACCCAACTGATTAGTTTTGTAATTGTATAGAATTTACAAAGATTTTGAATGATATATGATGCTTGCTTTCTTCATCAACACTAGTTGTTGTTATGTTAATTGAATGATTTCGTATTCACCTGCTCAATCAGTTAAATTCATGATCTGGTTCAAAAGGCTCTATCATCTATTGATAAACTGACTAACGTATGTGCCTACTGGTCTTCCAGAAGTGATTGCCACTCCACTGCTTGATAGCAGTGTTAATTAGATCCCAAGTAGAAGCTCGGATAGTAGATGGGTTAGTCATTTACCTTTTATTAGCTAGGGTTAGAGTTTATTCTCTAAAATATTCCCACAGTCGGACTTAGCCCATTAGATTAGGTCAAGGCCTGTTAGCCCATTCTTGGGGAACAAGTCAGTTTTCTCCTATAAATACCTTGTAAGATATTCATTATTTTCATAGTTCAATACAGTAGAGTTCAGTTCAGTCTTGTGCTGAGTGAATGAATCGTAACTAGTTACGATATTAGACTGTGCAGCTCGGGGAATAGGCGTCACTAGACCTTGCGGTAGGGGAGGTAACCGCGCATTCAATCTGCGGTAGGGGCAATCACCGACGGGAAGGTGAACCCGTGCCATCGCCAGGAGGAGGCGCCCATCAGGTGGCTAGTCCATCCTAATGCTTCCGCGGTATTAGGTGATCTATCTCAATGCGGCCACGCCAGGTTATTGCTATTCTATAGTAGGCCTTAGTGGAATTATGTGTCTTATTGCGATTATTATTCGTTTATCTGCTGTGAATATGGGGGTATATATGGGATCCCTAGTTCTTTTAGCATTCCTCATGCTAGTTGAATTGAGGTTCCATCATAATGCCACCACAAAAAACTGGAAAAGTTGTTAAGATAAGGGCCATAAGTCAATTTCACAGGGTAATATTTAGCTGCTGTTTTTTTTTTTTTTTTTTTTTCTGGATGAGCATTTAAATTTTGTATAGGATGATACACACAAACTGCATCCCTTAAATCTGAACAGAAGTGCCTAAGGTGAAATCCAGCCAGCAGCATATTGTACTGGGATGAGATTCCCCGGTTATCTTATTTTATAACTCGATTTGAGCTGGATCTTATTGAACATAGGTTCGTTTCCTGTCATAAACAATGAACATAAAAGTAAAACCAAACTCTAGCTTAATATAAATGTATTTAACTTTACAAAATTAATAAATACATATAAAAAGGCCTTATATATATAAGTAGACTTAACTAACGAGTGCTATCTAGTATCTAGCTGAGCGTAAGTCAGCTCGTTAGTTAAATAAGTTTCTAATAGAGATCAAGTGCTTCACTCAATTACCTAATTGACCGAGATAAGCCTGACCATTAACATTTAACAACTAGAGTCTGGAGCCAACTTGAGTACTCATTAGTACTCGAAATGCATAACAACATGCCCGGCTATAATCAACTTGTGTTAAAGTATATTAGTACGTGCCAATATAATAAAACAAATGTGATAAGGTGTCTTATCTTATGTCTTCCTGAATGTGTCCAAATTTCAAAACTAAACTATTGGCAAAAAGCTACATTTAGCTACCAGTAGCAGTGTTTTAAAACAAAACAGGGGACTCTGTCTTTGGTATTGGGAAAACCATTAGTTGGTCCACTCCATCTATATAAACAACCTTTTCTCAGTCTCCATTCATCACCAAAACTCCAAACAAAACACGAATCATCAGAAACACACTCCTCTCCAGTCTCTAGTAATATATTCATATACTACTCAACAATTCAAGAAAATGAGTTCGGCAAGCAGAGCGTGGTTGGTAGCAGCAAGCGTCGGAGCAGTTGAAGCACTAAAGGATCAAGGGTTCTGCAGATGGAATTATGCCATCAGAGTTATGCAGCAACATGCCAAGGCCAATCTCAGATCATACTCAACTCAAACCAAGAAACTGTCTACAATGGTCCCTAACAAGATGAGGGAAGAAAAGGCGAAGCAATCTGAAGAATCACTAAGAAAAGTTATGTATTTGAGCTGTTGGGGACCCAACTGAATTTAATTGAGTATTAATCCCCAAATATATATAGATTTTGTAATTGTATATACAGAGTTTTTGAATGAAATGTGATCCATGCTTCCTTCCTCAACAGTTGCTGTTGGTTGATAGCTTTACCATTTCAATCTGTTAAATTCATGATCTGGTTCAAAAGGCTCTATCATCTATTCATAATTGACAACATATGTGCCTACTGGTGTACTAGAAATGATTGCACTTCACTGCTTGATAGCAGTTTAAATATACCTAAACCTGTTAATTAGATCCCAAGTAGAAGCTCGGTTATAAGAATTGAAATCGTGAATCGTACTATTATGCTGTCATAATACGGGAACCCGAGATTCCGAACTCCATGGAACCAGACCATTGGACTCAGATGTGTTACCTTGGGGGTCCTATTATTTAGGTTACTAATTAAGATTTATTTTATTTGATGATTAGATAAATTAGGATATTTTATTATATTAATTATCTAGTTAGAGTAAGAGTCTTATTATGTTGGGTCTGTACCTAAGAAGCACGGAGACGGAAAGGGATACGGATATGTGTATGATACGTTTAATTTATATAAATATTTTTAATATATTTAACATTTTAAGCTAAAGTTTTTTAAATTTAGTGAATATTAACCAACCAAATAAGAAAAAAAATCATATAAATGTCCAATAAACTCAAAAATACATATATCTTATATCTCAACCGCATCATTATCATAAACACACACCATTATAGATTTAATTTAATTAAAAAATAGAGAAATACGTATCCCTCGAGTATCCGTCAGGATACGTATCCGTGCGGATACGTCATCCATTTTGAAGTCTCCGTACTTCCTAGGTCTGTACTCTTTAGTCTCAAACGTCTATGAGCTTATATATAAAGGCCCTTGGCTTCGTGTGTTAGGGAATAGAAATATATTATCAATTTATTTAGAATTCGTTATTCTTTCATTAATTTTCAATACTTAGCAATCAACGAATGGTCTCAGCCTATGATTAAATGTGAATTTACGAACAACGCTTCAGCGAGTGAGTAAATTCAACATTAGAAAACACATAATTGATCACAAGGTTAAAACCGAAGAGATGCCTTCCGCCAAATAGAAGTCATAGTGGAGCCGGACGCATGTTTTCAGTCAAAGTCTAATATCATTATAAGATTAGATGCAAACGGATGCTGGTCGAAGTCAAACATGAAGGTAGAGCTGCTAAGATCACGACACGATGACAATGTTCTGAATTCTAAGGGACAGGGTCCCACTAGTGGTGCCTATAAATATACTTGCACATATCCACATTTGAGACGTAAGTTCGCACCATTATTTTGTTCTAGTATTCGAGAGGAATGAACTAAACGAATTCCTCCTGTCGAATCTCTTCGGTTAAGGCACCAACCAGGTTGGTATAACTACTAACCCTTTTCCTTCATACTCAAGTACCAAAGCAGGCACCAATTCAGCCTCGCACATTTTTCCTTCACCAGTTTTTCCTCCCCAACAGGTTCTTCTCCATAGGAAATATTTTTGACGAAGAAACATTTTAAAGTGCATTTAACTTGATTAACGACCTTCTATGTGTTATAAATCATCTTGTCAAATACATCACACATGCGTTTGGCTCTCTTTTGGGTATCCATTAGAATGGGTGGTTAGGGAGGTGAATAGGAAAAAAAATTGAGAGTGAGATAAAAATAGTATTGATATTATTTTGGAGAGTTTAGTAGGTAAATAAAAGGAAAATGATGTGTAAAAATTAGTTATAGAGAGAAAAAAGGAGATAATGTGTTACAGAGAGATAAATAATATAGAGGGAGAAAATCTGAAATAAAAGGAAATAGAAATGTGCTAAAAATGTTTTAGCATGAATAGTGAAAAAGGAGCATCTCAAAAAGAGACCCAAACATAAATCCATTATAGAACAGAACCATGCAAAATGAGAAGATACCCAAACATTTATAAATCTACTCACGTGTGTCATTTAAGAGTTTGCCCAATGTTCCTATAAATACCAACAAAAAAAATCAGAAATTCCTATAAATACCAATTGATGTAGTAATATTCAAGAGAGAGAAGATATAGCAAGAAATGGAGGAACATATGCAGCATGCAGAATTGGTTTTGATCCCAAGTGCATCAGCTTACCTGCTAGTGTTAATGAAGGTGCATAAGAGAAGCGATAATATAAAATAAACAAACAAACAAAATAGCATGAGTTGAACGGTTTCTTGTTTTTTCAAACATGTCCAAAACACCCACATTAATTTATTAGCCAGTAGCAGCAGTTTTTAAAACAAAACAGGGGGCGCTGCCTTTGGTATAGCCAAAACCATGGTCCACCCTCTCTATATAAACAAATCATCAGAAACACACTCCTCTCAAATCTTCATTAATATATTCAATCTCAAGAAAATAATGAGTTCAACAAGCAAAGCATGGTTAGTAGCAGCAAGTATTGGAGCTGTTGAAGCATTAAAGGATCAAGGATTCTGCAGATGGAACTATGCCATCAGGCTTATGCAGCAACATGCCAAAGCCAATCTCAGATCATACTCAGCTCAGACAAAGAAACTGTCTGCAATCGTGCCTAACAAGATGAGGGAAGAAAAGGTGAAGCAATCAGAAGAATCACTCAGAAAAGTTATGTATTTGAGCTGCTGGGGGCCAAATTGATTCTTTGACTATTCCTCAAATATATAGTACAGTATGTAGATTAGATTCTGTAAATGTAGAGCAAGCTGTGTACAAAGTATTTTAGATCACTACCAATAGCAATAGCAATGATTGATTGACTACAAACTTGGGGCTTACCTCTTTCATTTTTTTTACAATGGTTTGAGTTATTAAGAGATTTTTTTTAGGTTATAAACCCCATATTCACATACACCACACATTTAATAAAAATAAAAATAAAAAGAAATTAAAAAAAATATTATTTGGCGCTTCAAATATATATAGGTCCCATGTACTGCATTTATGAAGCCCAAACAAACCTTCATTGTGCTCATTTAGAGATTAGCTTAATCCCTAAATAATACTCAAATAAGTTCACCATCGCTAGTGATCTTATCAATGAAATATGAATGATGCTTGCTTTCTTCCTTCATCAACACTGGCTGAGTTGCTGTTGATTCATAGAATCAAGAATCAAAGTTAATTTTTGTTCCGTAATAAAATCAAGGATTATTAGTTAGCAAGTCATCAAAATCCGAACAATATTCTCAACTATATCCAAATTTTCCCATTTCAGGTAAAACAATCATTTTCTTTTTGAAACAACAAATATTACAACTTTTCATAGACTAACTAATTATTGTATATAAACTTTTTAAACCACCTTATTACTCCATGTCTAAACCAACCTTAGCATAGAGGAGTAAAAATATTGAGTAGTAAAACTTGTTTTATTTAACATTAGCCTGTGTACATACTAATCTTTTGAGCTACATGCTGGAGATAAATACGACTCTATACAATATCATAATTATATGATTAAAAGAATTATTGTACTAATGAACATCCTTAATACTTATAACTCCGCCACCGCTAGGGATCGAACCCTTCACTTCTCATTTACTATCCCAACTCTTTACCGCTGCACCAGCTTATTACTCCCTAGAATGGTAAAACAATCCTTACAGGGATTACATGCACCATCAAGGGGGAGGAACTATATGTGAGAGCAAATGGCTATTGACGATCACTCTTGAGAGGAGCGAATTGCATTTTATCCCTCATGGATTTGCTCCCTACTTTTTTTTTTTTTTTTACATTTTTAGTATTTTATACACGAAATACATCAAATTATGCGAAATCGTATATGCATTTGGTCCCATAAGTTTAATTTATTACCAATTTGGCTCAATATTAAACTTTAAAATCACCCCAGTTAAAATTGTAAAAAGACTTTCTATTTTGTGTGGGACTCTTATCCACAGTGAATAAAAATGTAATAGATCAATATAGTAATACTTTTTGTCATAGTGTTAGGAACAATATATAAATTTTAAATAAGTTGAGTTATATGAAGCAATTCGATTTAAAAAAAAAAAAAAGAAGACCTTAAATGTGCAAAATCATCCCACACTACCCCACAATACTTAAAATTTAAATTTTGGTCCTAAAATTGAAAATTCTCAACAAATTAAAACTCAAACAATAATAATGTGACTTTCCTCATTCAACTGAGTCAAAACATAAATTATTGCACTTTCATAATAATCCAAAAAAAAAAAAAAAGAGATTTAAAGACATCTAATTCTTTTAATAAAAATCAAACGGTGAAATGGTTAACACAATTGTAACATATCATTGCGAAACTTGTCTCACAAACTACGCCATGATATAACCATCTTCTAAAACCAACTATGCATGACCAAGTTATGAAGTTCGAAAAAAAAAACAAGCTAAAAGTACAAGTTGTTGAGCTCAATTTTAATTAATTTATTTAATTTTTTGTTGAATTGTTGTTATTTGAATAATATTAGGGACTTTTATAAGGGTTTTCAAAAATAAAAGGACATAGGTTTGTAAAAATTATATGAAATACGTATAAAATACGGTTCATAGGATTAAAAGTGCAAAAATAAAAAAAAAAAAAAGGGGGAAGAAATGATAAATTTTAATATAATTTTTAATTTTTTTTTCAAATAATACACAAATAATCATAAAGATCATATGAAAATAAAAAATAAAAAACAATAGGAAGGGGACACTCCCCCTCCACAGTATCCAGCCACCGGCTGGTTGGTGTAATTTAAGCGATCTTAAACAATCGCCCAAATGCCCACCATGGACCGATATTCATGGTCTAAAGGATCAAGAATTATGCAGATGGAATTATGCCATCATAGTTGGGCTCTGTTCTCTTTGTATGCAAATTCATTAATTTAAATTATGTTCACTGCAGTTCAGTCTCATTCAGTTCTGTTCAGTTTCGTTCAGGTTTGCTTAGTTATATTTTATACTACTAATAAATTCAGTTCAGTTCTGTTCAGGTTCATTAAGTTCAATTCTGTTCAAACGAAAAGAACAGTTTCTTATGCAGCAACATGCCAACGCTAATCTCAGAATATACTCTACTCAGACCAAGAAACTTTCTACGATAATCCCTAATAACAAGATGAGAGATGAAAAGGTGAAGCAATCCGAAGAATACTAGTTGTTAATTATTTTCTTACACTAGTCCTTATTCTTAACCACCTTATGTCTCTGTTGAGGTTCGAGCCCCCGACTTCTACTTACTACTCCAACACCTTTATCACTCGGCCACCCTTATAACTTCCATTTGATGTTGTTATGTTTATGGACTGGTTCTGTATTCACCAATTTATTCACCAATTCGAATGATTTTGTGTTCACCAATTAATTCTTGCTCTTTCCTAATTGCAATACAATGATTGTGCTGAGTGAATAGCATCATGTGATGCAGTGACACATGAGCTGATAGTTTTGTTCTTCCTTCTCTTGTGCAGCCTTTGAGTATAAGATCACTCTGCTGCATTTTGCTTCGTTTCAGTGCACCAGTTTCTTTTTCTTGTTGCTCCTACTATCTTCACAGTTTCAATAATTTTGTTTTACGTGTTTTCTGATTTGCAAACTAAACCACAACTACAAGGCATTAGTCGGTCATGTTTTTAGTGTAAAAATGGATATGAACCAACAATTGGTGTTTCAGTGTCTGTGTAATTTCGATCCCCCCCCCCCCCCCTCTTTCACCCCATGTTGATTAGTGATGTACATGTTTGTATTGAGTACGTAGAAACATTTAGAATAACAAGACATTGGAAAAGTACATTTTACTAAGAAAGAATGGATGAAATCAAATATAACGAAGAAAATCAGGTAAAAAAAATCCTGTAAGATAGAAAACAAGGGATACAACAGATGGTCGATCATGTAGTAAGTCGGTAGAGTTGAGCGTTTGTCGAAGTAGAAAGAGATGTAGACAAGCACCGTAGGCAAGCCAAGTGGCAGTCCCAAGTCCAGACCGACCCACGGTAGAACCCACTATCATATTACCGAGCAGGAAGTTTAAGAATCCGCAATCATGTGAAGCACCACTCAGGATGAGACTCGACAGCCATGACATTGCCAGGCAGAAGAACGTCATCACGTGATCCGGGGTTGTTAGCCTGAAGTAGTTCTGGAAAAGAAGGGTCGCCCACAACCTAGCAGCAAATGTAATGAACCTCGTAATCTGCTTGGCCTTAGCTGTACAAAAGAGTTCCTTTACGCGTGATGCGGCTACAGGCAGCAATTCCACATAGATGTCTTGCACGAATCCCAGATAAAGAGATGGAAAATGATCAGACAGTGCAGTCCATATGCCTGCAGTGAATATTGAAATGACCATAACCAGATCAGGGGAAACATTCCCTTTGTCCCAATGGAAAAACGTATATTGAGAGAACCAGTAGACATAAATCCATATGTCAAAATGGAGTGGTTTTCTGTCAAATGCCGTAGAAAAGGAAACAATGAGTGTATAGAGGGATGCACTGAAGATATCATTGGACAAATGCACTATTGGGACAACAGACAATGCCACACCCAAGTAGCGAATGTGGTCAGACAATGGACGTCGATGAGGGAACATCAACCCACAGGTAGATAAATGGCAAACAGCAATAGCAAAAGAGTATCTGAAAAAAGCCGCAAGTCTAGGCGTAATAGAGGCTGAAAGTCCTGTAGTCTCCAACATTTCCAATCCCCAAAGTAAGTAGATTTTGCTTGCAACAGCTGTACCGCTTAAGAGAAGAATTGGACTCACCTTGTAAACCCTGGATATGAACCAATTGAACCCGAAAAGAAAGTACCTGTAAAATGTGTTCAAGAGGATGGCAGGATCGTATGTTCTCTCCGGTCTGGTGGTGACGTTGATCTGAGCAGCCTCTACATCGATCTCCGCTGACAGAGTATTATTGTTGCACCAATAATAGTTTGTTTGAACAATTTCAAGCTCTTCCAGGGGCAGAGTGTTGTTATTGTACCAGTAGTAATTCGTTGGAACAATGGGAAGCTCTTGATCATGATTTTCTGCAAAAATGTCCACGGACAAAGTAACTCTTTCCATCTGATCCATAGGCAGGGTATCAGTAGTAATTCGATGGACTGAGACTCTCTCTTTCTCTCTGCTGAGATTAGGCATTTAGAAAGATCAAGTTAAGATATTCATTTCGAGACCTTTCCAAAAGTTTTAAGTTTTAATACTTGTTCACACGCTAAACTAAAGTGGATGCATACGAAATTTCATAGATGCTAAAGCTATAGTAGACAAGCATACACTTGGGGTTTATAATTTCAAGATGAATCACGTGACAATAATGAATTAGCCTACCGGCAACAGAGGACTTGTGTGCGTGCCAAAGGATTGTTTATATTCACTGATACGCACGCTCCAGTTCCCCTGCTCGTCCTAGCATGTCCACATTGCATGCATAATGTTCCACACCAGGGTTGTTTGATATTGTAGTTGAGCTTCATTGATTCTTCAAAAATATCTATCCCCTCTCTACTCTACTACAAGCAGAGAGAACCTTCTATCCGAGCAAGCATTCAATAAATAACAAAACGCAATTGAATTCGCCTAAAAAGCTTTACAAACATATAAACCGCCTCCCCAGGCTTCCCACTAAGCACCGCCATAGAAAAACAGGCAATCCACATCTATGCGACATTTCATCGAACACCTTCTCTGCATATCGTAAAATAAAAATGAGAAAAGGAAGTGCTGAAATGATCGTTCTGGACTTGACGAAGGAAGTTCAGGTTCTTTAGTCATCAAAACAGAGGTTCGACACTTCTACCTAGCATGTCCCTGGAACCATTTAGAAATTCGTTTCGATCATTTTCAACTAACAATTAGATTCATTTCTTCAATCGAAACCAACTTTTGTAAGTAGAGTAAGTGAATATCTTCACACTCTTACCGGATCAAGCACATGCTTCAGAAAATATACAATATATATACACACACATAACCAGAAAAACAGTTCATCGTTATAGGATTTTTTAGGTAAAGGGATTTGTTGACACTTTTGCTTTTATTTTGTATATTGTTTTAAAATTTGATAAATAAGTTATGGCTATTATACCGAGTTAATCGGTCTTTGGTATAATATATCAATCCGAAAGGATCAAGTATGTGAATATCCAAAATTGTATTTTCTCATGTGTGTGTGAAGTGTGAAAAACATATTTTATGTTACACGGAGAAAATTAAAATATTTTTCTGAGCTCACAGTTTTTGCCTATGAATTCTGGGCCCGTCTCTAACGGTGATTATGTCTGGCTTCTGAAGTACTTCATTCTGTTTGTGTTCCTTTAGCGGGGACTTTCTGTTCTGTTTCTGTTTGTGCCGACCTCTGTGCCACCGGACCTACACTAGTGGCCATAGTGTGATTCTGTCTGAGCTCAACCAATTGTACTGTTATTGTTTTGTGTACTGTTATTGTTTTGTTACTATTCTGTTACAAGTACTCCTGAACTGTTTTTCTAGTTATGTGTGTGTGTATATATTTTGCATATTTTTTGAAGCATGTGCTTGATTCGGTAAGAGTGTCAAGATATCTTTTTTAGAGTTATTAGCTTTCCCATGAGTTAGTAGCTTACCCCCTTAGTGGGTGTTTGCAACAACTTAACTTATCCAACTTATCACTTATTATAAGCAAAAACAGCTTTTTGAGTGTTTGCAACAACTTATAAGCTGCCTAATTTTCTTAAATTATGTTGGATAAGTTGAAGTTGGAGAAGTTAGGTTGTACCTCCTTCAGCAGCCTCTCCTTAAATTAAGCTGGATTTCAGTTGTTTTTGTCCAAAAAGTTAGGTTTGCAAACACTACTCCTACAAGTTATCTAACTTTTAAGTAGTTTTTTGCAAACACCCATCAAATTCTCTAATAATCCAACTTTACCAACTTCTCCTAAAATTAAGCCGCTTATTTTAAGTTGAAACCATTGCAAACACCCCCTTCCTCCCTGAGTTTCAGTGTATTGTTGATTGTGCAAGCTTAAGGAGATTTTCGTTGGAGTAAAGCGGGATAGAGCATACATGGATTCTGGATCTTCAAGATTATTTAAGTTAAGATCGATTGTACTTTTGAGGATTTGTTATCTATACTCGGATGGTTTTATTATTGAGGATATTTGTTTGTAAATTGACTTGTATATGGGAAATTTAGTTGCTTTGATGTACCATTCGAGTTGATTTCATTATATTTGAGGATTTAAGGTAGGGGCTTCATGTTGGTGTGAGCCCATCTCACGATACACGGCCAAACGTTCCATTTTTTGGTTTTGGAGCGTTACAATAACCTAGTTTATTACATGCTCTAATTTATCAATTATTGTAGCTGTTGCGCTTATGGATAGCCATGATGTTGTTTTAAGTAGATTTGTTGGGGTTTTACGAATCCCTGTTGGGGTTATAAGAAATAATTTAAAATTTAATCAGTTGTAGTTTTAAAAGTTGTGGTCTTAAAAACTACTCTATGGACCATTAAAACCACACCATGAAGACTTAAAACCGCACCACAATGACTTAGAAAACACCACTAACTCTTATAAACAATACCATGCTTCCTTAAAAACACAACACCATATCTTAAGTAGACAAGTTCCGACTATATGTAGCCATGTTGTGGTTACAAGTACACACAGTGTGGTTATAAGTACCCACCGTTGTGGTTATAAATGCTCAAATCAAAACCACAACATAAACACTTAAAACCATACCATAAGTCATTAAAACCAAACCGCTAACTCTTATATGTAGTCTAGAATATGATCAAAGCATTTATAAAAGTTACAGTTTGATACTACTTTGATAAGTGTGGTTATAAGTACTTTTGGTATAGTTTTAAGAATATATGGGGTGGTTTGAAGTAGCTACGGTGATAATACTTCAGAAATTTTAGACATAAAAAAAAAGAGATAGATTTATACATAACAAAACAAATACCATAGAAATTCTAACATCCATAAAAACATAAAAATAGAGTTCACGAAAAACAGAGACATAAATTAAACATAAGGCAAAGAAACCCTAGTATAAAATCAGTTGCTAGAGGTCCTTTTTTTAAGGTGTCTTAGGAGCCAGGATGCATGCCACTTCTCAAATAACAGGGTGGCACTTGTGGAGAGCATGCACAAACTTGAAGACATGGACCATGTAGTCCTTCGGGTCATGCTCATAGACCTCCAGATTCTGAAGTTCTTTGAGAAGAATCGTTGTCGAGCCAATCATCTTTGAATGCTAATTGTTAATAACCTTCAGTTGGGCAGCAATTAATCCTGACAATATTATCCATTTCATCAAACAAACTAGATCAGAACAAACACCAAAATCCATTTAAAACCACAGCAAAATCCTTTAGAAGCACATCAAAATAACTTAGAATTGCATATAAGGGACACTTAAGTACCAAAGACACATTTTCAACTACAAAAACTGAAGTACAATAGCATTAAACCTATAAGCATATCATAGGCACTTAAAACCACACAAAAATTCCTTAAAAACACACCAAAATGCTATATAAGAATATTAGAGACACTTAAAACCACACAAAAAATCGCTTAAACCCACACTAAAGTCACTTATAATTAAGCAAACCAGAAACACTTGAGTACCCGAGGAACTTACAACCAAAAATCCCTTAAAACCACATCAAAATCCCAAATAAGCATAGCATAGATACTTAAAACCGCACCAAAAGTCACTTATAGACATACCACAAACACTTGAGTACCAGAGCAACTTTTTTAAACTACAAAAGCTAAAGTTTAAGAACATTAATTTATAAGCATACCAGTGATACTTAAAAACACACCAAATTCCTTATAAGCATACGAGAGAGGCTTAAGTATCACAGAAATTTTTACAACTACATAAACTAAAGTACAGTAACATTAAACCGATAGGCATACAACAGACAAGTAAATCAACACCAAAATCCCTCATCACTATAACATACACTTAAAACCGTAACATATAACACTTGAACCATAGAAACACACAAACATATCATCTAATAGCATAAATAACTCCGCAAATCCTAAAAACCACATCAAAATACTTATAGGAAAACAAAACACAGAACAAAAAACGAGAAAAATAAACTTACTCGATGTAGTATCCTTCGTCGTTGATTAGTCCTGGCCGGAACATCACAAACACTAGACGAATCCTTCCTCTTCGTCATGCTTCAAATCGAAAAGTATGAATCGGATCTCAGAAGCGAATCTGAAACCCTAAATCTCACAAAACAGACAGGAAATCACAAATCGAACACGAAATTGCAAAATCGAAGAAAATAGGCAAACAACAACCTTGTTTCGTAGATTGATCGTCTGGTTTTGTGAAGAAATTAAGATTCGGAAGCAAGAGAAGAAAAGAGGATTTAGCATAGGGAAAACGTTGAAATCACATAGTAAACACGTTCAATTATGTGTTTTCTGTGTGTTGGCTTTAATATACCTCACAGTGAACCGGATTTTTTTAAAAACCAACCGGTTAAGAGAGTGAGAGTTTTTTTTAATCAGTACCAGCCATTTCAGGTATTTTAGTAAATTCCGGCCTCCCCAAAGACTTTAGGTAACATATAGTACAAACTACAAAATATAGCTAATTTATTAGAGAACATATGTAACAGTGACAGATAAGATGCCAAACCGGAATCATTTTATTAGGATAGATACTCCAGAGTGATGATACACATCTTCTAGAAGCATAACATTACATTTTTTCGTAAGATTACAGGATTCCAGCATGTACTCAACACACGATTACGAAAAACATGCAAAATCAAAAGTTCTCTTCCGAGAATGAAAACAACAACCGAAACAAACGATTGGAAAAACATCAACAGACACAACCAGGAAATTACTCACTGTATCAAACACCATTGTTCTCCAAAGGACTGATGTTTCTTCCATGCACACGGTCCCTCCTGGTACCCCATTCATGGACACAAAGATGAAGTTTTCTCCCCGAAGTGAGATAATCCACTCCCTGAAGTGGTGTCAAGATTCCCATCAGCTCTTTCAACACACTTAACCCCAAACCATCTGCTTCTTCCAACACCTTCATCAGAGACACAGCATGCACATTCAACGCCTCATCAACTTCCCTGCTTGCCTCACCAAGCACGGCCCTAGTTCTCTTGGCGATAATGGCAATTGGGTCATCAGCTATCTCTTCTTGCAAACTTGCCAACTTTTTTGATATCTTGTCCTCCTCGTAAACGGTTCTCAGTTGCAAGCTGTTAATCAAACCAATTTGACTCGCTGACAAGTCACCAAGGCATGACCCGGTTGTACCGTCATGAAGGTACTCGTTGATGTGAGAGACAATCGCGTTTCCACAAAGAGCATATATGAGTCTGACAAACATAGTGGGCCTGCAGCCTCCGGCCCATAGCATGGAGCGCTCTAAGTGGGAACACCATGTAGGGGAGAAGTATGGGAAGATATCCTCTTGAGCCAGGGTTGCTCGTTGGCTGACATATTCTTGAAAATGCTGAATATTCTTCTCTACGAGTTCGTTCAGTGAGGTAGTGTGATTGTTTTCATTGTTATTCAGGCTAAGTGCTTGGAGAAGCTCCGAGAGGTCTCGCTCTTGGAGATTCATCCATTCATGAAAACATCTTGCGTTAGAACGCTGATCACCGTTTTCCATGGTGGGAACTTGCTCCCAATTGGTGAAGGGTGAGAATTGTAGAATATATACACATGTGATATTTACAACTACTGTGGGTGAAGATTCTAAAAGTCAGAGGTGGGCAACAATGCAAGAGCGAACGAGTGGATTGAATCACATATTTTTTAATTTCTTTACGATCATACATTGTTTTTAGAACAAGAAGGTAAACTTCTCAATCTAAGAGTTCAGTATACTCCAAACAAAAGCAAGACAGGAAATGTATTCTAGTGATAGATTGTGCCAATACATCAATGACCCCCCATCAAGTTGCTCTGCTATAAATCTATCTATCCTGATCTTTTGTTTCCTCTAGCTAGTACCATTTAGATAGCATGAAAGGCCACATGGTAACCTGTTCTCTCATCCAGTACTGGTTAGACCCATTGACCCAGTGTTCTCCTAAAACGTTGTTGACCTTCTAGAACACGAACGTGAAACTTCGATTTATGCTTATTTGGAAAGATTTGCTATTACAGGAAGATTAGCACATTATGGGATGACAACAATGCTATGCAATCTACCAAACAGTAACAGCATTATAACACATTTTTAGAATATATTTCTTATATACCATGGTCATATTACTAGATAATTCATACGCATTGCAAACCTTATTTTTCATGAGTATGGTGTTAAACTAGAGTTAATAACTTCTACTACAACATACTCCATAGTCCATAGCGATAGAATTGAGTAAAACGACTACGGATAAAAGGAAAGTTCTATACGAGAACATGATAGCCTTGGGATCATACCCTGATAATATTTAGTTCTCAATCTCAATACACACTCACTCATCATGTCATGGAGTATACGAAAACTCTTGGCTGCACTGACTATTATTGTACAGCCAATGCGGTAAAACAATGGAATGGAAGTATTTTTGGCAGGAAGGAAACTGGACATGGAGACCCATGTGACCACTTCATTGCTTCAATGATTCGACAAAGGGATTAGAGTTAGAGAAGGACACATGGATGCAACATGCAAGAACAAAGAAATCCAGAAATTTTACCATTCAAGATCCGAACATTGATTCAAGGATTTACTGGACAGAGTGGTGCGAAGAACTGAAGATATTACTCATCTCTTTTTTTAGACTCTATACACGTATTTGTCTGTTTCTTTAGATTCTATATGTTTTTATTTTTAAGAAATCTTTATCTCATATACTTTATTGTGGGTTCTGCTACGAAACAACACACTACACTCAATATATAAACCTTTTAAAATTCTGATCCAAAAACAAACATATAAAATAAAAAAAAAGACGGATGAGTATGAAGCAAGAGAGAGTTTGGTTTTTTGTTCAACAAACACAAAGGGACAGAGCGGCATTCTGACAAACAGTTGGTATGTGATGCGGGTAGAAACCGGATGGGTCTTAGGGCATCATCTCTCGTTCCATAATGATGGATGGAAGGAGTTAAACTTGAGGGAGTCCGAGCTTCAATCTACAGCAGAAGGTAGGAAGTTAGGGGGGGTGAGCCCGATCTACCTTAGTCAGATCGGTGCCGAATTAACGTGAGGGGATTTTGGCAGCATGGGTGCATGTGTATTCTATTTCGTGTGTATGTGAATGCAATAAATACGCATATATATAGGATACAAGACGCGGGACCCGTTGGGGCTGCATGGGTAGCTGGAGGACAGCGACAGCACTAGGCATGTCAGTACTAGGTAGTACTATTGGTCCCCTTCGAGGGGGAAGGTATCTTTCGAGCTCGGGTCCTAAGACGGCGGATATCGCTAAAACGGCAAGTGTCACAAGACTTTCGAGGCGAGGAGGCATCGAAGGAGAGGGACTTTGAGTGTGACCCAGATGCCATATTACCTCCCTATCATAAGTCCCCCAAGTTTCGAGAGACGAGGTTAGGTTGTCTGTCGAAAGTTATAGTGGTTTTTCGACCGAGATTTTGGCGGGATCGCGTTGATTTCCGAATTTTGAACGTGGGGGGCAGAACCGGTATTTCGCGTGTCTTTAGTGGGGGCGCCGGTTCGTTTTCTTTCCACGTGTCACACCCCTATCCACTCGCGTGGGGCCCAATCGCGTCGGTTTTCGCGTTAATGACGGGGGCAGTTAATGGAGGCTTAGTAAAACCGACTTTTACCTTTCTCTTTTCTCATTTTTCACTTCTGGCTTCTTGTTCTTCCGGTTTTTCTCTGTTTGTCGTGCAGCTGCTGTCTCCGTTTTTGCTTGAGGTTCAGACTACCGGTTTTTTCCCGGCGCGCCGTTCATTCGCCTTTCTCACAACCCAGGTACACTCCCTTTCTCTCCCTTCTTTTTACGTTGCATGTTTTGTGTTGTAATTTTCCGGCCGCCGGCTTTGTTCCGGTGGAGGTAACATAGTTGACTTCTTGCTTTTCTGCCACTTTTCTTCTTCTTTTTCTTTTTTATGCTTTCATGTTTAGTGTTGGTTCCGGGTTGGGGTTTCTTCTGATTGTTTCCTCCGTGTAGCATTTTGGGAGATGTCGAAACGAATCGATGACCAACCCGGTGCCGGTGGTCCTACTCGAACCACTAGATCCAATTCGTATAGCGTAGATAGGCCTTCTTTAGGTAGAGATATCACACCCCTTGGCCCCTCTGATTCGAATACCTTTTTAAATTCGAACCAGGTTTTTCGAGGTCATAGGTCGATTTCTCGCCTTTTTCAAACAAAGATGGTTCGCGCTATAATCCGCACTCCTAGCAGTAGCGAGAAAACCGAGTCCGCCGACTTCGGTGGTCCGTCGAACGTCCAAGGGCCTTTGAATGTTCGGGGGGCGACGACTTCGAGCCTTCGGTCGGGTGCCTCCGTTCCTCTGGTAGAGTCCCAGCCTTCCGCCGTTCGTACTGAGACAAATGCGGATCAACGGCTTTCGACCGAATGTAGCACGGTTAAGGCAAGAGAGGCTGAGGCTTTGTTTGATAGTTTCAATATCCCAGAGTCCTATGAGATCATAATTCCGGGCTCCGATGACAAAATGTATAGCCCACCTGCCGACTGTTTGTGTCTCAATTTTCTACATTTTGAATACGGCTTTCGGTTGCCGGTTTCTCCTGACGTAGCTAGGGTTCTTCGGCTGCTTGGTTTATGCCCGACCCAACTCCTACCCAACGCAATGGGTTGTCTTATCGGTTTCGGAATATGGGTCCAGTCGATTGGTCGGAAGTTCACTGCCTCGAACTTCCTTCATTTTTTTAAGATTGTGGAAAGCTCCGATGGTGGCGGCTTTTACTATTTTTCGCCGATTAAGGGCTTCGAGATCTTTTCTCGATTCCAGTCATCGCACGGGGCCGGGTACAAACGGCGGTACGTGTATGTGCGGCTTCCTGCCAATGAAGATGGAACTCCGGGGGTGGTTCCGACCCCGAGATTGTGGCGTCGGGGCCGAAATGTTCCCGAAATTAAGGAGACTGATAGGGCGAATTGGCCTAATCAGTACAAACTAGTGGCTCCCGAGGATCGGATCAACCCTTACTTTCTCTTGGTTGAGCCGATCTTATTCCTTGCGGGAGTTTCTTCGGACTCCGAGCCAGAGATGAGGGGGATCCGAGACTTGGGTACGTAGATAACTTTTTATTTTGTTTGCCAAGTTTATTCCCTGTTTCGAGCTTTATCCCTTCGAGCCATTACCTGACTTGTGTGTTTTTCCTTTCGCAGGTTATTGGATAAGGATGTCTCAGCGATTCCTTGAGCGTCGAGCCCTTCAATTGGAGTTGAAAACATCCCAAGTCTGTAAATACACCGAGCCTCAACCGATTAATGTTGCTGAGGTGATCCCGACGGGTTTTGCTCCCGACATCGAGCCTCCTTCCGGTGGAGCGGGTTCTGTTGTTCCGCCCGTCGAGGCCGGAGTTACTGGAACGGCTGGGGGACCCGAGGTCGAAAGGGTCGAAGAGTCTGGGGGGCCCGAAGCCACTACGCCTCGGGGTGGGGGGTCGAAGCGAGCTCTGTCTTTGGCCCAGCAATCAACCTCTGATAATCGAGGTAAAAGGGCGAAGACCGTAGTGGTTGAGATTCCTGAGTCTCCGCCTCGGTCCTCTCACCTCCGGGTCTCAACCGCTGCGGAGCTTGGACAGGCTCGCGAAGGGGGCCGTGAGGTCTCTTTCCTGAATGGTGACGCTGGTACCGCCCTCGGATGGCGAGAGATGATGGCCTCGAGGGCCGATCAGGCTGCGTTGGATCGCCTCTCCGATCCGGAAATCCGAGCTAAGAAAGCCCTCTTGCAGCTACAGGTAATAAATTTTGTGAACTTTTCTTAAGTTTTGATGTTCGTGTTGCTGACCCTCCTTTTCTGTGTAGCTGATAACCGTCTCGAAGAACATCTCGAGTCGGTTAGATCGGAAGAAGAACTTGGCCGGGGATTTTGAGGCTAAGATTGAAAAAGAGAAGAGGGCCCGTGCCAGGTCGGAGGCTGCGTTGAGGAGGAAGACCGAGGAGGCCGCAATGTTGTCGAAGCAGGTCGGTGAGCTACAGGACCAGAATGGGAAGGCTCAATTGGAGTTGGCGTCCGCAGAGGAGAAGAACTTGTCCCTGGAAACCAAGTTGGCCCAGCTCACCAAGGAGCGTAACGGTTTCGAGGCCGCCCTGAGAAGGACTCGCGAAAAGGTGGTCCGATCCGGCAAATTTTCGAGGGTGAACGCTGTAGAGGACTTCCTCAAATCTCAGTCTTACCAGTACTTGCTTTCCAAGAAGGATGCAGGTAAGATGGTGGAGACCCGTGACAAAGTCGTGGGTCAGTTGCGGAAGAGGGGGAAGCTAACAGCTGATTTCGACGCTGGGGTTGATCTAGATCTCTCCAAGGACCCGAATTTCGAGGATCCGCCGGTCGAGGACGAGGGTGACGCCGACGCATACTTCGCAGCTCTGATGAGCGAGGAGTTCTTCCCTGTGGCGCATCCTGAAGAGGCCGAGACCTCCGCACCTCCAATGCCATCCTTTGTGGGCTCCCTCTGCGAAGTGGGGAATGACTGTCTCCTTTCGGCCGGCATTGACGTAAATAGCTTCTCGCACCGCAATCTTTCGTCAGTGATTCGGTCCGTGGACAACTTCGCTTCGAGGGAAAATGTGGACGATACTGCCAATAGTGGTGACCCTTCGCATCCTAAGTAACGACTCATGGCCAAGTGTTTGCAGTTTCATTTTGAAGGCCCGGTATGCCGGGTAGCCTTGTAACCTTCTTCGAACAAATTCCGAATTTTTAACTTTATGCCTCGGTATGCCGAGTGAATTTTGTAAATTTTTTAACAAGTACTTGATATGTTTCGATCGAGGGGATTCCTCCGAGGGTCATGTTTTGTATGTGCTGTTGACCTGTTGGAATCCTCCGTCTTCTAGCTCTCTTTTTGGATATGAACCTCGAATCTGTTTGCTCCTTGATTGTCTTTTATTCTTACTTTTCGAATGTGTGTTTCGAATGGTATTTTTTCTTGCTTTTCTTATTTGTAACTCGAATGGTTGTTTTCGTCGGAAGTACGATCCGTCGATCGTCTTTGACTTGGTAATATTTTTCTTGAAGTTCTGACGCTTCGAGGCAAATCTTGTTGGTCGATGCATGGTATTTCCGTCGAAATATCATCGCATCGATCTTGGAAACCCTTCGTTCCGCATTTTGGCGGAGTTTTGGAAGAGCGCGAATAATCGTTAGACAAAGTACAAGTACTCGTCAGTTAGCAATTGTCGAAGCGTTATTCTTGTTTCATAACTTTCTTTAAGTTATGAGCTAGAAGGGGTCGATGAGAAGGCGCCGTTTCCGTCGAAATGGTGTCTTTCATTAGACTTGCTTCTTTTGGTGGAACTACGAATGTGTTGTCGTATCCCAGGTTTGTGAGTAGTTTTCATTGAAATTTCTTCGATGATGATGTCCGCCGACAGTGACGACCCTTTTGTGGGGGTGGTTTATCGGACGGATTTTGATGGAAATTTTCAGAATACATTGTCCCTCTGTCATTGACGACCCTCGAGGGGGTGGTTTGCTAAGAGGCCGGAAAGTGTAAACAAAAGTTCACCCACAGTGGGGGTGGATTGGTCCTCAGTCAGTGACGACCCACGATGGGGTGGTTTGCTAAGAGGCTTGAAAATGCGAGCAAAAGTTTCAACCGCAAAGAGGGTTGGGCTTGTTGGACTTGTTCATGTGTAATACTTCCTCAAATTCTTGATGTTCCATGGCCTTGCGACAGGGTTGCTCTGTAGGTCTTCGAGCCGGTAGCTTCCGTTCGAAAGGGCTTCGGTGACTCGGTACGGGCCCTTTCACGGTTCCTCGAATTTTCCCACATTTTCGAGGATGCTGGTTTTTCTCAACACTAAGTCTCCGACGTTGAGGTCTCTTCCCACGAGATTTTTGTTGTATGCCTTGGTCATCAGAGCTTGGTACCTTAGTATTCTTCCTCTGGCCTTCTCTCTTTTAGCGTCGAGCATATCGAGTTCAAAAGCTCGGACCTTCTGGTTTTCTTCTGGATCGTAGGCTTCGATTCGGAGGCTTTCGACGGCTATTTCACACGGGATCACTGCCTCAGACCCATACACCATGCAAAATGGGGTTTCTTGTGTTGCGGTCCTCTGCGTAGTTCGATAAGCCCACAGGACTCCGTGTAACTCGTCTGCCCAATCGGCTTTCGACGAACCTAATCGCTTTTCGAGGTTCTCAACAATTGTCCGGTTAGTAACCTCGGCCTGTCCATTCGCTTGGGGGTGGCCTACGGAAGTGAAGCTCTGCTTGATGCCTAGCTCGATGCACCAAGCCTTTATCTTCTTCCCCGTGAATTGGGTGCCGTTATCGGACACGATGTTTCTGGGGAGGCCGAAACGGCAGATGATGTTGCGCCAGATAAAGCTTTTGACAACTCCCTCAGTAATTTTTCCGACAGCTTCGGCTTCGACCCACTTGGAGAAGTACTCCACGGCCACAATTAGGAATTTTTTCTGGTTCGTCGACGTCGGGAGCTTTCCTACAATGTTTATGCCCCACCTATCGAACGGGCACGATACGGGTGTTGCAATCATCGGCTCGCCGGGGGCGGAACTGTTTCGAGCGAAGCGTTGGCACTCGTCACACTTCTTCGAACGTGCTTTCGAATCTGGAATGAGAGTTGGCCAGTAAAATCCTTGCCGGCGGATTTTTTGGGCTAGAGCTCTACCTCCCGAGTGGTTCCCGCAACTCTCTGCGTGTATTTCCTCTAAGATTATCCGGGCTTCTTCCTTGTCGACGCATTTTAAGTGGGGGCCGTCGACGGATCTTTTGTAAAGATTCGAGCCGTCCCAAAGGAATCCTTGTGCTCTCCTGCCGATTCTTCTGGCTTCGTTTCGATCTAGTGGAATTCGCCCCTGCTTAAATTTCTGAAAAAACAAAATCGAGGTGAGTTGTTGCCCCGGAATGGGGGGATGTGTTGGAGGTTTTCCACCTCGCTGTTGGTTTTCGATGGAATGGTCGAAAGTACCTTGATGTCTTCTAGCCAAGTGTAGTTGGCATCAAGAGTATTGACTTCTAGTGCTCGTTTTCTTTTGAGGTTGTTGTCCCCTATGGTTGGTTTTTCGACCGTCATGAGGGTGACCTGTTGTGAATGCAACGAAATTTGAGCATTGGTGAGTATTTGGGGGATTCGTTCTTCACGAACCGTGTTTAGGGGTTTTATCCCTCGAAACCATACCTGCCGGGTGCTTATATTCTGCGAGGAGCTCCCGAATCTTGCTAGCCCATCAGCTATCTTGTTGAGGTTTCGAGGTATCTGTGTGATTTCCAAACTTTGGAACTTGGTCGCCATGGCTTGAAGCTCGGCGAGATAAAGCTTCATCGGCTCTTCCTTTGCCTCGAAAACGCCTGCGTGTTGTTGGGCTACCAACTGCGAGTCTGTATGTACGAGGACATGTCTTGCTCCTCCTTCGAGTGAAAGCCTTAGTCCGATGAGGACTGCTTCGTATTCTGCTTCATTGTTTGTGGCGGGGAAAGCTAATCGGATCGCGAAATCCAATTCGACACCGTCGGGGTTTGACATGTGGATTCCCACTCCACCCTGCCCCCGCGTCGAAGAACCATCAACGTATAGCTCCCAGCGGGCTTCGAGGTTCTCTCCTTTCTTGGCTTCCTCGAGTGTGAGTATGAGGTTGGTCTCCTCTTTGATTCCGAGGAAGAAATCGGCAATGACTTGTGCTTTTTTGGCATTTGGCGTTTGGAACTCGAGCGAGTATTCCATGAGTTCGACCGCCCATCGTACCAATCTCCCCGATAAGTCCGGCTTACCCAAGATCCTCTTTAGTGGTTGTGTGGTGAGTACCACAATCTCGTGCGCTTGGAAATACGGCTTGAGGCGCCGCGAGGCTAGGACGATGCTGTAAGCGAATTTTTCGATCTCGAGGTAGTTGATCTCCGCCTTTGAAAGGACCTTGCTTAGGTAATAGATCGGATAATGCTGGCCTTGCTCTACTCGGACTAACACCGAGCTGACGACTTCGAGGGAAACCGCTACGTGTAAGTACAGCACTTCGCCTGGGTGGGGCTTCGAAAGCAAAGGTGGTTTCGACAAGTGGTCTTTGAGCTCTCTGAGGGCTTTTTCGCTCTCCTCCCCCCACTCGAAATGCTTGGCATTTCTTAATACTTTGAAGAATGGTAAGCTTTTTTCTCCCGATCTTGCTATAAAACGGCTCAAAGCAATGACCCTTCCTACTAGCTTTTGGACTTCATTGACATTTCGAGGGCTTGGGAAATCGACTACTGCCTTGATTTTATCGGGATTGGCTTCGATGCCTCGCTGGGTGACCATGTAGCCCAAAAATTTTCCCCCTTTTACCCCGAAAACGCACTTGGCTGGATTGAGCTTCATGCCGTATTTCCTTAGTATCTCGAAACACTTGCTTAGGTTGGTTACGTGGTCTTGGGCTTTTATGCTTTTGACCAGCATGTCATCCACGTATACCTCCATGGTGTGGCCTATCTCTTTTTCGAACATCATGTTGACCAGCCTTTGGTAAGTGGCTCCCGCGTTCCTTAATCCGAAAGGCATCACTCGAAAAGAGTAGACACCGGAGTGAGTGACGAAGGCTGTTTTGTCTACGTCCTCTTTCACCATTGGGACTTGGTAGTAACCTTGGAAGGCATCCATGAAGCTAAGGCGCTCGGCTCCGGCTGTGGAATCGACCAATTGATCGATTCGAGGGAGGGGGTAAGGATCCCGGGGGCACCGCTTGTTGAGGTCGGTGAAGTCGTTGCACATCCTCCACTTCCCGTTACCTTTGCCGATCAAAACGACATTGCACAACCAATCCGAAAACTGAGTGGGTCGAATGTGGCCCGCTTTGAGGAGTTTGGCCACTTCCTCGTCGATTATCAAGTTTTTCTCTCGGCTGAAAGTTCTTTGCTTTTGGCTTACTGGTTTGGCCTTTGGATCGACGTTCAATCGATGCACGATTATCTTGGGGTCGATGCCTTCGAGGTCGATGGTCCCCCATGCGAAGACGTCGGAGTTCCTTTGGAGGAAGAGTGATAGTGCTAGCTCGAGTTCTTCGGTGAGGTCTGCCGCTATCTTGGTGATCCTTTCTGGTTGACTCTCGCACAACTGGAGGTCCTTCACATCGGAGCAGGGCTCGATGCGCTCCCCGTCCTCTCTCCGAGTCGTCGGAAACTCGAGAGGGTCGTCCCCGACCAAATAACATTGCTTTTTTGGGGGACTCTCCAAGTTTTCTGGTTCGAGTGTCTTGTCCGACGACTGTCCCGTGCTTTTCGATCCTTGTGCCCTAGTAGAGGTGCAATAGCACTCCCATGCTTCTTTCGGGTCTCCCTTGACTTCTCCTACCCCATCCTTGGTGGGGAACTTCATCTTCAAATGGTAAGTCGATACAACAGCTTGGAATTGGTTGATCCCGGGTCGTCCTAACAGGACATTGTATCCCATATCATCCTCTACAACCACATACTGGCAGTGGTGAGTTGCTTTCGCGGGTTTTGACCCGAGCGAAGTTAGTAACCAAATAGTTCCGAGGGGCTTAACTACCGCTCCACCGAACCCCGATAGGTTGGTCGAGATGTCGGAGAAACCGGTTCCTTGGATTTGCATTTTCTTGAGTGTGGATATGGTGATAACATTTACGGAGCTTTCCGTGTCGACTAGGACTTTGCTGACCCCAAAGCCCGAAATTACCATCGAAATAACCAGCGGGAAATTGGGCCCTTGGTTCCGTGTGACTCGAGGGTCGGGGGCGTCAGATTGGTCGAAGCAGAGGGGAATGTTCTGGACTTCGAGGCACCCTACGTTGAACGTAGGAGTTCCTTCTGCATAGGAGTTACGCATCCTTCGAGCCGTTCTGTCCCTTTCTCTCCTGGAGTCACCTCCGGTGGGATCGCCTGCGATGTATTTGATTTCTCCGTGGATGGGGTCATTCTCGAGGTCATCCTCGGACATCGTTCTTCTGGACTCCTGGAAAACCGCCGACTGCTGTGGCAGTGGGGGTCTTGAGGGGATCGGGGCCTCCTTTGTCGCCTGTCCAGCGGATCGGACAGTCAAAGAGCCGTTCGAGTCTCGGCACTCCACTAAGTACCCTTCCTCGACTCCTCGCTCTAGCTCCAACATCAGTTCTATGCAACGGTCCGTATCATGTCCTTTTTATTTGTGGAAATCACAATACTCCCTCGAGCTGCAGGTTGTATTGGTCTCTTTGTGTTTTCGAGGCCATCGAATACCCGGCAAGCTTTCGATGATTGAATAGACTTGGCGTGGCGGGTACCTAATGACTCCTGGATTTTTCCTTGGGGGTCGACGTTCCGGGAAATTCCTTTCCTTTCCCGTGTTCTTCATCGGTTCTGCCCGTTCCTTCTTGGGGGATTTCTCTCTTCGACTCGCACGGGGTAGGTCGAATGCTAATCTTGCTTCCTTGATCATCCTTTCCTCTTCGATGTACTTGTTCACGATGTTGGACAGTTCCTCCGGCGTTTCTGGCTTTTCCCTCGAAACTTCGGACGCGAGTCCTCGATTTCGAGTGTTGGTGTAGAGCGTTTGTCTTCGAAAGTGCATGGGGTGGTCATCAACTTGCAAAGCCACAGCGTTGAAGCGCTGCCACCATCTCCTGAGAGGTTCATCCTCTTTTTGGATGATGTCTTGCAGACAGCTGCTGGCTTGTCTGGACTTCTTGTAATCCATGAAGTGGCCTAGGAATGCGTGGACCAGGTCGGCGTAGGATCGAATGGATCCGGGCGCCATGTTGTAGTACCATTCCGTGGCTACCCCTTCGAGGGTACCAGGGAAGACGATTACCATGTCTTTTTCGTCATGTCCATAGGTTTGCATCATGTTTTCGAACTTGACTCGGTGTTCGTGTGGACAAGTGGTCCCCGAGTACTTGGGGAGGTTCTTGGGGATTCTCTGATCCGGGGGTATCGAGTGTTCCATCAGCCTTTGGGATAGGGGGTTGGGAGCGAATCCCGTCTCTCGTCTGGTCTTATCCTTCCTCGCTGGCTCTCTTCGAGCTTCTTTATCTTCTCGCCTTCCGCCTCGGGGGCTCGGTAGAGGTCTTTTGTTCCTCTCCCTAGCCTTCTGGTCGTGGGCTCGAAGCAGGTCCTCGTACTTCTCCATTTTCCTCTTAATGGCCTTCCGATCGGTGTCTCCCTGTTCTAGCGAGGAATCAGAATCTCCGCTGGATATGCGGATAGCTCTTCGGGCCTTTCGTCGCTCTGGTGAGTGCTCTTTCTGCGGGGCACGTCTTTCCCGGGGGGTGACGACCGAACTCTCGGCCAGGCTATCCGCTTTTCTCTTGCGAGTGGCTCGAGTTTGGCAGGGGACTTGGCTGTGGGTTCCTTCTGTCCGCGCGGATCGGTCGCTCCGGCTGAGGCGATTGCTTCGAGTGGAAACACTAGGACGAGATTTCTCCCTTACTACCACTGAAGCCAGACGAGTTTTCTCTGCCGGCATCCGGCTGTCTACAACCGTCTCACAAACGGTCCGTACGAACTGGGTCAGCTGGCCCTCTGTAATGAGCATTTGGGGACCTGTAGGTACGGGGGTGGCGCGGGGGGCTCCTCGGACCGGGGGGTTTCTTCATGGCTGGACTCTGACGATTCTTCATCGTACTCCCGCCCTGTTTCCGTGCGAGAAGGCTCTGGGATAGGGTTCCCGAGATTTTCAAGTTCCCTTGCTGGCTTGGCCGGGGTCTTCTTTTTCTTCGTCATCGTTTCTTCCCAAGAATGGAGTGCTGGTTTCCCTACTGAGTTCCTTCCTAACGCTGTCGTTGTAGTGGCTTTCAGTCTCGGATTCCCACAGACGGCGCCAAGATGATGCGGGTAGAAACCGGATGGGTCTTAGGGCATCATCTCTCGTTCCATAATGATGGATGGAAGGAGTTAAACTTGAGGGAGTCCGAGCTTCAATCTACAGCAGAAGGTAGGAAGTTAGGGGGGGTGAGCCCGATCTGCCTTAGTCAGATCGGTGCCGAATTAACGTGAGGGGATTTTGGCAGCATGGGTGCATGTGTATTCTTTTTCGTGTGTCTGTGAATGCAATAAATACGCATATATATAGGATACAAGATGCGGGACCCGTTGGGGCTGCATGGGGAGCTGGAGGACAGCGACAGCACTAGGCGTGTCAGTACTAGGTAGTACTATTGGTCCCCTTCGAGGGGGAAGGTATCTTTCGAGCTCGGGTCCTAAGACGGCGGATATCGCTAAAACGGCAAGTGTCACAAGACTTTCGAGGCGAGGAGGCATCGAAGGAGAGGGACTTCGAGTGTGACCCAGATGCCATATTACCTCCCTATCAGTATGCATGGGATACGTAAATAGAAGTATCACCTGGAAAAATGATGAAGAGTGAGGAGAATCAGTCGTATTAAGGTGCCTCGAGCCATCCACGAGAATCGAATCTACTAGTGGTTTCAGTTTCGGGGGCAATTCGATGTGCTTTTGTATTCTTTCTGCAACTTTACATTTTAAAATTGTCTTTTACTTTTTCACGATAAACTTTACGTTTAAAAATTAATTTATAGTTAAAGTTTAAAACGTTGACTATAAAAAGTAAAAGACAGTCCAACTTTTAGCACGGAAGTAATATGTGGCTGTTAATCATGGATCAGGTTTACAAGAAAATATTGGGAAATTTTATTTTTGGTACATTAAATTTGGGTGACTTTCAATTATGATACTTTCTTTGTATTCAACTCCAGTTGATCGAGTGAGTGTAGAAGAGCAAATGAGGAAACATAAGTGAAATGGACTTATATCGTAGTAAACACGTCTAACTCCCCGGGATAGCAGGTTAAGTCATTGTTGCTAGCATCTGCATGTACAAAATATCGTGTTTGTGTCATTTCAGGTTCACATCGAAATTCGGGTCTGGATAAGTCTCAGTTCTACTGAGAAATGAAAGAGTCGTTTTCTAAATTAAACTTATAATAAGGTGTGTAACTGGTCTGTAATTTCTTGATGTGGTATGGTCATGAGTCGAAAACAATAAAATTCGAAGATGGATTAGTTTTAATATTTTAAGTTTCTTTTGCTTTTCTAGCAAGTTTGTTTTAGTATTAGACTTTGTTTAATATTTGGTTTATTTTACTTATCCAGCAATTTAAATTCTAATATTTATATATATTGTTAGTCATTATTCTTATTCAGTTATGTTTTGATTATTGAATAAAAAAGTTGAGTTTTTCTCAAAAATCTTTCAATTTTCGGTATTCTTAGGTAGAATCAACGAACTTTGATAAAATTCGTCTATTATTTAGTATTTTGCGGAATCAATGAAGTTTTGATCATCGTTTTTCCTTGCTCGTCCACGTACGCTGCATCAGAGTGGTATCAGCTTCCAGGTGATCCTGCGTTATGCCGTCCGAGAGACAGAGGAAAGACAACTGTGTCCAGATTCGTGTTGATCTATGGAGGGATCGTGCTGATCTACGGAAACATGTTGAACAATTGACGGTACGAATGAATGAGTTTGTCAATAAGCAGTCTCGTGATCGATGTGCTCGTAGAAAATTATCCGAGCCGCAGTGTCAGTTTTTTGAAGAATTTTCGAAATCATCTGAACAGGTAATTATTTCAAATTTTTCATATGATTTAAAAGATTTATTTAATTTAGGTCAAGAGGATCAAAATATTGAAATGAAGAAGATTCTGATTTTGTAATTTAGGATGAAAAAGATTGTGTAATTTGGGATCACGACGAGATGTGTGACAGTGAAATACGTGTGTTATTTGGGATGAATATTCGGTCCATATGGAAGAAATGACTAATTTTCAGGCTTCGGAGTGTCTTGACAATAATCATATTGGATCTGATACATGCACGAATTTATTAAGATAAAAAGTTGACTTTGGTGAATTAGTGACGGCACATACTATATTGTCTAATTATCATGATGAGGTGAGGTGGTGGCCAGTGCCACAAAGGTTGGTTTGTATTCCCTTTCTTTCTTTGATGACCACTTGGATTGATGCTGGTGAGACTTTTGCTATTTTGACTCTTTTTTTTTAAACGACAAATATTACCACGACTCTTATATTATTATTATACAAACATTTTAAACCACATTATTTCTCCACACCTAAACCAATTTTATAATTTCGACATCACCATGGATCGAACCAAGCACATCTCCTTTCACAACTCCAGCTCTTACCGCTATTTTGCCGTTCATTGACTGCATTGGGACTAAACAAGATGCTAATTTATCCACTTTGATTCCACATAATGTTGTGTTCGACCGTGGGAAATACATTATGATTATTGACTTGTTAGTTTCACAAGTAAATCGCTCTTATATGCCACTTATACTGACATCTCTTTCCGACTCTGAAACTATGGTGGAAGATTTCGTGTGAGTAGCTACACTATCTAGTATTTAACTACGGAAGGATTCACGATTCGTATTTGATCATGGAGGTCAAGAGTATAGTTGTTTTCCTCGTTCCTTGGTTCGTCGGACTGTGCTTTGTCAAATTTTGATCTTCCTTGCCTACATAAACTCAAGGACGAGTTTATTTTAAGTGGGAGAGAATGATGCGGTATGGCCACGAGTCAAAGCAATATAATTCGAAGATGGATTAGTTTTAATATTTTAGGTTTCTTTTGCTTTTCTAGCAAGTTTGGTTTTAGTATTAGACTTTGTTTAGTATTAAAATTATTTGATTTCTTTTACTTTTCCAGCAAGTCAATCAAGTTCTAGTATTTAAATACATTGTTATTCATCTTTGAATTTTATTGTTTCGACTCATGGCCATACCGCATCATTTCCCATATTCTCAGTTGGGTTGCGTCCATACAAATGGTCTACAAATAATGAGACTAGTAATCTTGAAACACAATTGGACATTTAAAGTAAAGTAATTGATTGATAACCAATTACCAAGTTATCAGTCAAATCTTATGAGATCTGAGTCACATTATTAATTCCTTGTGCCATAATATAATACGTAGACCATAGTACCTGAAAAATGAACATATTTAGTACTTCACCATGGTCCAAAGACTCCAAACCATGCTAGCCTCTATATAATGAACCAACTCCATCTCACTTACCATTCATCACCAAACATAGCTACCACAAATCATCAAATTCAGAAACACACGCCTCTTCAATCTTCAGTAATATCAATACTACTATTCCATCTCAATAAAATGAGTCCAACAAGCAAAGCATGGTTAGTAGTAGCAAGCATCGGAGCAGTTGAAGCACTAAAGGATCAAGGGTTCTGCAGATGGAATTATGCCATCAGAGTTATGCAGCAACATGCCAAGACCAATCTCAGATCATACTCAACTCTAAACCAAGAAACTGTCTACAATGATTCCTACCATCATGAGAGAAGAAAAGATGAAGCAATCCGAAGAATCACTAAGAAAAGTTATGTATTTGAGCTGCTGGGGACCAAATTGATTAATTCATTATTTCCCAAATATACATAAATTTTGTCTTGTACAGCGTGTAGTGCAAAGATTTTGAATGATATGTGAAATGTGATGCTTGCTTGCTTCATCTAACACACTTGCTGTTGTTAACATGGAAAGGTAAATAGTTTCGTGGGTTGGATAACATGGAAAATTATTAGGCCGCTTCAAAACACAGATAAAAACTGAAGGTATACATGCTCATCAATAATTATTACTAACAGAAAGCTGCATGGTAAAATGAACTTGAAAAACTCGAGAGGAACAACAGTATACTCTCACATTAAAATCAAGCAAAACAAATACACACACATAACACTTAAAAGTTGTCTATAAAGCTCGAAAGGCATGTAGGTAACTCTGAATCTGATATAGAAAATTTACCCTACATCCAAACCCTCTACGTCTCTACCCACCAACTGCACTGGCACCGACACGCCGGACACTGAAAGATTGCAGGTTGGCGGCTGGCGGGCTATTACGTGCCTGCAGGGGGCATGACTTATAGTGAGCGTGTGGAAACTACATCATGATCCCCGTGTTTGGGATGATGCGCTGGAGTTTATCCGCAGAGGTTTCTGACAGAGGAGGAGGTTGATGTTAGAGGACAACATTTTGACTTGATTCCATTTGGAGGATTTGCCCTGCAATTAACTATGATTTGCCCTGCAATTAACTATGTCCTTGCAGACACTGGGGCTTCTTCTTGCTAGACTATTGCATGTGTTTGATATTGGAACACAGTTTAATGAAGCTGTTGATATGGCAGAAAGTTCACGTTCCTCTAACAATAAAGTCTCTGCCTGTGCTGCGTTTTTTTTTTTTCTCTTTGAAATGGCGAATCTAACCTACTCTACTCCTTACTTCTACGCTAATCTCTAACCACCTTATAACTCTGAATATCTTAAACCACCTTATGCCTTTGTTGAGCTTTGAACCCCCGACCTCTCCTTGCTACTACATCACCCTTACCACTCGGCCACCCTTATAACTCCTTCTGCCTGTGCTGCTTAAGCAAGATAATCTATTGTAAAGATTGCTACATAATAACAGAATGTGCTTCCATCATCAGGTTTTGTTCAAAACTAATAAAGCAAATGTGATCATACCTTTGAGCGTGTCCAATACTAAACAAAGCTACATGTACCTACCAATAACAGTTTCTTAAGCAAAACAGGGGACTATACCTTTCTTATTGGGAAAATCAGTAATTCCATCTATATAAACAACAATCTCCATTTATCACCAAAACACACCTAGCACAAATGATCAGAAACACGCCCCACTCAAATCTTTTCACTAGTAACTAGGAGTAGTGCATATTCAGAAACTAAAGAAAATGAGTTCAACAAGCAAAGCATGGTTAGTAGCAGCAAGCATCGGAGATGTTGAAGCACTGAACGATCAAGGATTCTGCAGATGGAATTATGCTATCAGAATAATGCAGCAACATGCCAAGGCTAATCTCACATCAATACTCAACACAAACCAAGAAACTGTTAACAATGATTTCTAATAACAAGACGAGGGAAGAAAAGATGAAGCAGCAAATACTAGACAACATAGGTGCAGTTACTGATCTACCAAATATGATTAATAGACAATCATCTTACTGACCCCGCAAAAAAATTACTCCAATGACAACTGAAACTCAAGCAAGGCATGGTCGAAGAGAAAAAAGAGGATGCAACCTAAAAGCATCGCTTGAATACAAAATGTAACAAAATTGGAAGGTTCGAACAAATTAGAATGCTTTTGCAAATATTTCAAATGCAAATATAGAGGATCATAGACTAGAACCCATTATAATTTACCTGACCAGGTAGTTGGAAATAACAACGGTACCAAATATTGATGAAAACCGAGTAGAGTATACCAAGCTTAGAAGTACTCTTGGGGAGACTGAAACGATTAGTGTCTCATCTTCCTTGAAAAAAAATAAAAATTCATTACATAGACTTGCTCTCTCCAAGAACACTGTTCCCCTTGACTACTTTTCTTGACTTTTCAAGATTCTGTTCCGGAGCTTCAGCATCATTTTCGACTTCCCATGAACCGCATATTCAACTTCTTGATAGACTCACCCTCTCCGCAAACCATTCCCATCGACTGCTTTTGTGAACTTTCCATTCTTTACTGTAGCTTCACGATCACTTACACTCGAGCTTTATTGTAACCGCTTTTTCGGGATATAGTAATCCCTGATATACTCGTCCCCGTCCTGAAGAACACTCTTTCCCTTGACTTCTTTTCCAGTCTTCACAACATTCTGTACCCCATCTTCCAAATTTCCAGCCCTCTTCTCCTCATTATGCCCCTTAAAACTTTCTTGATAGACTCGCTCTCTCCCAAAACCACACCCTTCCCATTGATAGACTTGCTCTCTCCCCAAACCACACCCTTCCCATTGACTGCTTTTGTGAACTTTCCATTCTTTACTGTAGCTTCACGATCACTTACACTCGAGCTTTCTTGTAACCGCTTTTTCGGGATATAGTAATCCCTGATATACTCGTCCCCGTCCTGAAGAACACTCTTTCCCTTGACTTCTTTTCCAGTCTTCACAACATTCTGTACCCCATCTTCCAAATTTCCAGCCCTCTTCTCCTCATTATGCCCCTTAAAAACTTTCTTGATAGACTCACTCTCTCCCAAAACCACACCCTTCCCATTGATAGACTTGCTCTCTCCCCAAACCACACCCTTCCCATTGACTGCTTTTGTGAACTTTCCATTCTTTACTGTAGCTTCACGATCACTTACACTCGAGCTTTCTTGTAACCGCTTTTTCGGGATATAGTAATCCCTGATATACTCGTCCCCGTCCTGAAGAACACTCTTTCCCTTGACTTCTTTTCCAGTCTTCACAACATTCTGTACCCCATCTTCCGAATTTCCAGCCCTCTTCTCCTCATTATGCCCCCTAACAACTTTCTTGATAGACTCGCTCTCTCCCAAAACCACACCCTTCCCATTGATAGACTCGCTCTCTCCCCAAACCACACCCTTCCCATTGACTGCTTTTGTGAACTTTACATTCTTTACTGTAGCTTCACCATCACTTACACTCGAGCATTCTTGTAACCGCTTTTTCGGTTTATAGTAATCCCAGATAAACTCGTCCCCATCCTGAAGAACACTATTTCCCTTGACTTCCTTTCCAGTCTTCACAACATTCTGTACCCCATCTTCTAAATCTCCTGCCCTCTTCTCCTCATTATGCCCCTTAACAACTTTCTTGATAGACTCGCTCTCTCCCAAAATCACACCCTTCCCATTGATAGACTCGCTCTCTCCCCAAACCACACCCTTCCCATTGACTGCTTTTGTGAACTTTCCATTCTTTACTGTAGCTTGACCAGCACTTACACTCGAGCTTTCTTGTAACCGCTTTTTCGGTTTATAGTAATCCCTGATAAACTCGTCCTCATCCTGAACAACACTCATTCCCTTGACTTCTTTTCCATTCTTCACAACATTCTGTACCTCATCTTCCAAATCTCCTGCCCTCTTCTCCTCATTATGCCACTTAACAACTTTCTTGTTAGACTCGCTCTCTCCCAAAACCACACCCTTCCCATTGATAGACTCGCTCTCTTCCCAAACCACACCCTTCCCATTGACTGCTTTTGTGAACTTTCCATTCTTTACTGTAGCTTGACCATCACTTACACTCGAGCTTTCTTGTAACCGCTTTTTCGGTTTATAGTAATCCCTGATAAACTCGTCCTCATCCTGAACAACACTCGTTCCCTTGACTTCTTTTCCAGTCTTCACAACATTCTGTACCCCATCTTCCAAATCTCCTGGCCTCTCCTCCTCATTATGCCACTTAACAACTTTCTTGATAGACTCGCTCTCTCCCAAAACCACACCCTTCCCATTGATAGACTCGCTCTCTCCCCAAACCACACCCTTCTCATTGACTGCTTTTGTGAACTTTCCATTCTTTACTGTAGCTTCACCATCACTTACACTCGAGCTTTCTTGTAACCGCTTTTTAGGTTTATAGTAATCCCTAATGAACTCGTCCTCGTCCTGAACAACACTCTTTCCCCTGACTTCTTTTCTAGTCTTCACAACATTCTGTAACCCATCTTCCAAATCTCCTGCCCTCTTCTCTTTATTATGCCCCTCAACAACTTTCATTTTCCTCAAAGTTTTTCCATTTCCCATCTTAACAAAAGCCTCTTGGCCAAGTTGTCTTTTGGAACCGGAAATCATTTTTCTTCTCCGGACAGAACCACCCTCGTCATCAGAAACATAATCGTCAGTAGGTAAGACCTTTTTCTTTTGCCCTTCAGGTTCTACATCTTGACCTATTGAATGATCATCATGTGCACCTTCTGTTCCCCATCCGTTTTCACTTTCATTTGGATATTTGATTCCTGCACACTCAAATACATCGCTCATGAAACGCTGGTAATCTTTTTGTTTGTGTCTAAGACCCTGAAATATGTTAACACCACATGTCTCCTTGGCCCGTATTGCGTCAGCAAGAACAGGAGAAGACTTCAAATGCTCCATTGCAAGATACACCTAACCATTGACAAGACGTCAAAAAAATTAAATATGACAACAAGCATACACTGAAATTATTTGAGAACAGCTTTTCTATATTGTCAGGAGACATAGGGCTTTTTTTTTTAATTCGTTACTATACATTTGGTATGCACTTATGCAATGCCATGCGGTGAGTGTTTGTAAATGCTTAAATAAAATACTTATGTAATTCTGAAGTATAATAAGATTGTGTTTGCAAATGATTATCAAAATCATTTTCGGCTTATTTTTTACTTGCTGCTCCAAAAACTGAGTTCAAGTAAAGAAAATATGGAACTTTTGTTATAGTTGTTGCTTAAAACCTGAAAACACTATTTCAACCTTTGTAAACTTTTTGTTAACTTGAACAATATTTTAGTGGTTGCTTGAAACATTAAAATAATCATTGAACAACCAAAATACTTCAATTTAGAATTTTATGTAACCTTTTCCAACATATTGATGCTTTAGGCACCAAAAGCATCCCATTTGATGCTTTTGGGCTACATCAGTTTCTCTGCTTAAGTTTAGAGAATCAAACACATAAGTAACAAAACCAAACACTAAAAATTGCTTATATAGACGAGAAGATAGTAATTGAATTTAAGAATTTGCAAATACAACCTGTGTAGTCTCTTGGTGTTTCATTGCACGACTTCTGTTATAACTTCTCTACAAATAAGTAGATATGACAGAGGTAGGGAAACAACTAAAATAGTCAAATGTTATATAAAAAACAATTAGTTTATTTGATTATATCAAACACTGGACTTTCACTTATGTAATTTTAAAGTGATTCTAAAAAAAAAACTACACACACACACAAAATGATTTTTACACAAAATAAGTTTTGCTAACCAACGTAAAATAAGGTTAAAATAAGGTTAGAAAGCTGAAATAAGTTTCTATAGACATTCAATATTCAATTCTCAAAATCACACACTTTTAAATAAAAATAATCAGAATCGATTACAAATAGCCACTTACAGATCAAATCAATTGATTGGGAGATAACATTTACACTCTGATTTTGCAAAATAACAAAAGCTGATGATTTCACTCAAGATTCAATCATAATACAACATCTATTTAAATCGCACCTTGTTCATGTAAGAAGATAAAAACAGATCCATTCACAAACTAAAAACAAATTACTCTATGGAATAAAGAACAAAAGAGAAAAGCAAACCACAAATTAAAGATAGTAAATGAGAGGGTTGATACCAATTAGATAAATGGAGTGAAAAATGATCCCAGAATGAATATTTCAGAACATAAATTAAATCATACCAAAATCAAGAACCCGGCTAAATGATCTCGCAGGAAAATCACCAATTCCGGCAGCAGATCTCTTGAATTGTGTCACTGAAAAAAGGAAAATCTATTATTGATGAGCATGAAAAAGAAGTGCAGAGGAGCTTTTCTACGCTCCTTCGTGTTCTGATACAGACATCAAGGAGAAGTGAAGAAATAAGAAACCCTACCTTGTTTGACGCGTGCCTTTTTTTATACCTCGTTTATGTCTCCACGCCCAGTAAATTGTCCTATTTATACTCCCTCGGTCCTATCAAACTTTTATGCTACAAAATCTGCATTTATTTTTATTGGTAATATCGCCTTCATTTTCATTTTACCTTTTTTTTTATAGAATCAAACTGGCATATCAAAGAATTACATCCGGATATGACATTTTACTTGAATATGACATTTTATTTATTCTTCAAGCTAATAAATTAACTTCAATTTAGTCGCATATATATGACACAGCCCCTCATAATGTTTCCAATCCAAATTCGCATGAACCATGGAACGCAAAAAAAAAAAAAAAAAAAAAACCTCTTTGTTGCTTATATGATGTGAACTTCGACCTATATAATTAGTTAATGTGAACATATTCGCTTATCTTGACTTCATCTATTAGAAGTTTAGACTACACACTGTGGTACGATTAGAACATTAGTTTCCCTGTTTTTAGGCAGGAAAATAGTTTCACTTGTTGGATAGAGCGGGAGGAGCTGGTTAGCAACTGTATTGCTTCATGTGAAGTAGTTCTGATGGATTTATTTCCAACTGCAAAAGTAGAAACTTTTTCGGGTATTTTTGTAGGTAAAAAAGCTACAAAACATTTACCCATGTATCTATTTCTTTTCTCTATAAATAGACACAAATATTTTCACGCTCTTCTGGCCCCATCTGTCTCTTAATTAAATTTGATGGCATAGAGAGAAGAACAAACCTTTTAGGATCCCGTTTGAGCCTTCAGCAACTCCCTGTTCTAACCTCAAGAGAAGGAAGGTACTTCCTTCAATTTCCTTATCAGCCTCAACAAGAGGTGCTGCAGTAAATACATGCACAAGGTATATAATAAAAAATTAATAATGAAACTTCATGATATTGCGTAAAAATCCAATCAAATGCAAGTAAAATAGGTAAGGGATCATACATGAAGAAGATTACCAACACTTGCGTGTTAATGTACATATAATAGTAAGATATTGTATATAAATGCAACCTGTACATAACGAAATCATACAAAATCCTTTGCTGAGGAGTCAACGGCATACACTGGTGGCACCACCTCCATTGGCATGTTTGCAGTGGCACTATTCTCACCCTTGGGTTGTGGGTGACCCAACTCCACACATCGTTGGTGACAAGCCCCTAGAGGAACTTGATGGTGTCAGGTCCCTTGAACCAGATCACGGACCAGGTATTTAATGGCAGGCCAAGGGGTCAGCAAATTGGAGGGGTTTCTGGGTGAAGAACGTGATGGTGTCAGGTTGTTTGCACAATTGTCATGGAGGCAGAATGTTTATTGCATGAAGGGAACTCTTGGCATTGGTGCAAGGAGGATGTAAATATGGTGACTGGTCTTTGTACTGTTCGATAAAATGTCTGGATGAGAAATTAGAAAAGGATGGCATAACAAACTGAACGAAAACTCTGATGAGAGTGGACATAACAGAAACTCTTCACTCAAACTACTGAACAGTAACTATAAGTTAGTATGAAGTTCAAATTGTTATTCAGACAATGCCACATTCTCTTGCAGTATAAGTAGTATTCGCCATTCTTACCACTTCCCAAAGTCAACAGGACTTTGCAAATGCAGTGAAAGATACAGAGATGAAACATGAGATCTACATATATCTTCGACTCGATGAGCTGGCTACATCAATAATTCAATTTTACCGGTGCACTTAGTCTAATATTAACCTAAAATACTACTAACATTTCCTCACAAACGTGGATCTGGACACACATACAGGAGCATGACAAATAAGGATTTACCTATCTACTGCTCTTGTATTTGGGCAAGTGAATTTCGGAACAGAATGAGTGAGCTACTACTTATACAGGAACATTGGATTTGATTCACCGAGTATAGTCTATATTAATGCAGTGAAAGGAAAGTAAATGACAAAAGGCAAAGACCTGGAAATTGGAATCGCCTTCTTCGCGGATTGAGCGGCGGCAAATCACGCAGAAGACACATAATCGAATCTCACATTTCAGTTTTCTATTGAATAAAAAATTATCGAGATTCAATGTAGCTGACTGCTCCAGGTGGAGTACTGCTAGATTATCGAGAGGACAGGAGAAATTGTATACATATAACAACAAACGTGACCATTGGTCAAAGAGATTGATAGTTGATTAGAGTTCGACGTTTCCTGGGACCATAAAAAATGTTACTTCAGGAAGAACATGTATGACTAATTAACTCAACGACATTCTGGTACAACAGATTGAACATAAGAAATGAGTGGTCTGGGACCACACAAACAAGCGTAAACCAACTGTGTTTAGTGCTGATGTTACTATCTGAGTTTGCTACATTATCACAAGGGTAGTTCAAGTGTTAAAATATGTAATGTGGCTGAAAGTTAAGACTATTCAGGCTGAATTGCAATTTTATTGAAACTAGCTTATAATGTGGTGCATCAAACCTTAAGTTTTTTATTCACAGCTATTTCTTCTGTTTGATTATTAAAGCAGACAATTCATGTTTGAACTTTTATTACAAGCATAAAAAACATAATTTTGTGCTGAATATTGTGAACTGTTAAGACATGCAGTTCACAGTTGGTCCTTAGTGAAAAAATATATATTTGAAAATTTAAGAAGAGACAGGTTGCATTTTTCAGCTAGAAGACTTCTGCCTTGTTATAATATCCAGCTTAGTTCATAGGATGTTGCCCCAAACTGAAAAGATCATACAGTGGCTAAAAGCAATACCTGTTTGACTTTGATCTATTGTACAGTCCCTCAGGTACGAAATGAACTTTCTTCTCACTTTTTGCTGATGGTAATAAAATAACACTGAAATAGATAAATTAGGACGTCTCAGCATACAAAACCACATTGCAGTATTGCATTTTGTCAAAACAGTAAGCTTAAAATGAAGAGCAGCACAAAAATTATTAGGCCATTTCATTACCATGATGATATTCATTCCGTTCCCGAGATTTATGAAATATGATTGCATGTCATGTCTTGCTTAGAGCGGTCACTGTAGCGCGGGGGGGGGTTGACCACTTATACTAGCAAATTACTATAGCAGGAGATATGGTAACTCCATAGCTAGCGCAATTACAGATCTAGATAGGCACACATACCCAAGTGCCGTAGATACTAGAGAGTACAGAGACAAGCAAATAAGGCATTTTCAGACATAGCTAATTTTCTAAATATGCAGTTATAAGTTATCCAGTCATAGTAATGGGAGCTTAAACTTCTATGGTCCAAAGTAGTTTTGTTAAGGAGAATTTTATGCAGGTTGAGAAAGCCACCCAAGGGGGTCAGTGCCACTGAAAGGTTTTAACCAGCCATCTTCTAAATAAAATGGAAATTAATTGGAGAGTGTTACGAAGGTGTATGAATTCATGTGTATTCATTTAATGTAGTTCATTCTCGCATCAGTATACCTTGTAAGCTTACCCATAGTTTTGATGTCAATATAGAACATATTTAAAAAGCTGATGAAATTCTTATCATGCTCTTTTCATCTTTTCTCTTTCTATGTTTCTAACTTCCAGTTTACTTGGTTACCAAGAAACTCTAACAGTTCAACAAAGACAACATTCAGGTGCACAATGCATATGGACTAAAGGAGAAGATGAAAGTAAATTTATTTGGACATAATAAAGGTATTATTAGCATTTGGTTTTGAATCCACACCGGAAACACTACAGGGTCCAGAAAAAACTCCGCTGTGATGCAAATGAACATGTTATGGGCACAAATTGTTGCAAATTGCACTCTTTTGGAGGGTAACACATTTCTTCCCATATACTAATAAACAGTAAACTCTTGCTTTTAAGGAAGTTTTGAATATTAACTCCACTTATATGGAATCAAAGGGTACAGCTGTAAAGGGGAGCACTAATACTTGATAAGTACAATTTATACACGCCTAATTCATACCAATCAGTCAAATTGATTGTAGCTGAGTGATTAACTAAAATTGTTCCAAGTAAATAACTAAAAAATCATTTAACAATTATACCTTCAGCAGGTCACTGCCCAACGCCAACAGCGACTCTAGGGTTTCCAACCCCTGGATTCTGAATGTTGAACGGCATGATAGATAAAACGACATGAACCAAAATTGACGTGATCAGATTCCAACGGTGAATGAATCGCCACTTCCACCGGTGACTGCTAATGAGTTTGTATCAACAACTTTACTGGAGAAATTGAGTTGCAGAATCGAAGTGATTTTCGATATTACCGCTTTTTTTTCTTTTCTAGACCTCACTACTATATCTGGGCCGGACATCGCAAATATCCATCTGTACTGGGCTTTGTTATTGGACCTATCTGGCCTTATTATATCAACAGCTGGTATTTTGGAAGGATTCGATTTTACCGCTTTTACTACTGTATATGGGCCGAACATCGAAAATATCTATATGTATTGGGCTTTGTTATTGGGCCTAGCTGGCCTTATATTAAATCAAACCCTCAAAGGCGACAAGGAGAAGATAAGAGAAGAGAGGCGCCGCTGGTAGCTACACATACACACACACGCAAAAATGGCTGAAGCAGGAGGAGAACGAGGCGGATTCGGCCGCGGATTCGGCGGAGACCGTGGCGGCCGTGGCCGCGGTGACCGTGGAGGCCGTGGCCGCGGAGGCCGCCGACCTCGCCGTGAAGCTGAGGAAGAGAAATGGGTGCCAGTCACAAAGCTCGGTCGATTGGTGAAAGACGGCAAAATCAAATCCCTAGAGCAGATCTACCTCCACTCACTCCCAATCAAGGAGTACCAAATCATCGACACACTCTGCCCTTCGCTCAAGGACGAGGTGATGAAGATCATGCCGGTACAAAAGCAGACACGTGCCGGGCAGAGGACCAGGTTCAAGGCCTTTGTTGTTGTTGGAGATACTAACGGCCATGTTGGATTGGGGGTCAAGTGTGCAAAGGAAGTTGCTACCGCGATTCGCGGTGCTATTATTTTGGCTAAGTTGTCGTTGATTCCGGTGAGGAGAGGGTATTGGGGGAATAAGATTGGGAAGCCGCATACGGTGCCGTGTAAGGTTACTGGTAAGTGCGGGTCTGTGACTGTGAGAATGGTGCCGGCGCCGAGAGGGGCGGGGATTGTGGCGGCGCGTGTGCCGAAGAAGGTTTTGCAGTTTGCGGGGATTGATGATGTGTTTACGTCTTCGAGGGGTTCCACTAAGACTCTTGGAAACTTTGTGAAGGTAGTTTTCTGATTATTTTATATTAAAACTGGTTGCTAATTTTTGTGTTGTGAAATTGATTCATGATTTGGATAATGGGACTATATATAAGTATTAATCTAATACTCTGTTTTATGTTTTTTTTATTGTTTACGTTTGATTTTGGCTTTTGAACTGTTTTTTAGGAGGTTGGTATGATATTGTAGTGTTTGGTTTAGTGAGTAGTGAGATATAAAGTTGCAAAAAATGGAAACTTAAACTATCTAAAAAAGGGACAAAAAATGAATATCTAAACGATCTAAAAAAATGTAGTATATATGTTGAGTTGTTCACCTAATTCATGTATGTCTTGTGATTGTTTCTCTTTATGTTAATGATCGTCTAATTTGGTCGATTTAACTCTGCTTCTGCTGCCATGGATTATGATTCTCCATCTGAAGTCATGTAGTTTGTTTCGACTATTGGAAATTCCCCCATTAATTTGTTTCATTTTTACTTTTCTCAATCATTTTCTGTTGTCTGATTTGCAGGCTACTTTTGAGTGCTTGTCGAAGACCTACAGCTACCTGACACCTGATTTCTGGAAGGAGACCAGGTTTGGAAAATCTCCTTACCAGGAGTACACTGATCTGTTGGCAAAACCCACTTCCAAGATCATCCATGTAGTTGACGAGCCTGAGGCTATAGCTTGATCTTCTGTTTTCTGATAAAAAAAATCAAATGAGGCCGCTATTGCTGCAGCAGAAGTTTAGTAGTGTTTCTGGACTTGAATGATGCGTTCTTTTTCGTGCCAAAGTATTTGGACACTTACCAGCTTCTACTTATCTTTTGGTAATACTATTTGTTAGTACTGTTTTTCAGTTGCTGATATTTTGATCTTTATAGTATGTTAATTATTAAATGCCTAACCCCCCCCCCCCCACCCCACCCCCTGGTGTCCTGCTGTTCAGTTTAGTTTGCGTCGTTGCTTTGCTTGAGATAATATTACATACAGTTGCCTCGATATGTAAAATTATCACTTATTCCCTCGTCCTACAAAATTTTACCTAGTTTGCTTTTTGGGTTGGTCCAACTTGAAAAATGACTTGTAATCCAAAAGCGAGAATACATTTCTGTATTGCGCAACTGCTCGGGTGATTTCCTGTACATGAATTTGGATATGGTAACGATATCAAGAATATTGTTGTTGCTACTTGCTATTCACAATCAAGTACTCTGCACTACTAGTTAACTGTTCCAGAAATATTATTTGGAAACTATACTAGATTTACCTGTTGTGAAAAGTCTCCATTACTCTGTTGAGAGTTGATCAAAAGCAAAAGTTTTGCTGCACGGTGAAGAGGTGAAGAGAGTTGATCAAAAGTTTTTCCTTGTGGTTTATAATGAACATTTTTTTTTGAATCCAACCAAAAATCCATTATATTAAACTATAGGAGATACATCTTGGCGGTGTGCCCCTACACGAACTACACGGGGCCACCTTTTATTCGTATCATCGTGCAGATATGAAACAAATCAGTTGGGAAAACTATCCCAAATTCTGAACATTGTTTAACGTTTGAAACTATGCACCGCTAAAACTAGTACCTGATACTGGCACATATTTGTAAATGAACCATCAAACACTTGTTACATTCTCAAGGTATCCGACAGCCTTTATGATAAAATTTTCTCTCTTTCTTTCGATGATCTGGATACAGGTTCTTGAACAGAATAAGAGCTTGAATTTAATAATTATTTGAAATCCTAATTACTCGCTTCCGATGAGTTGATTCCAAAACTCTCGCTCAGTTGAATTTGATAATCTCACCATCATCTTCTCTCATTACCCAATCAGTCCTCCACCCATGCTCCTCAGTCCTCCACCCATGCTCAAATACCTAGCCCCCCTCTTCCTCAGTCGCATCTCCTCCGTCTCCGCCGCCCGTGTCAACTCCACCCTTTTGACACCCAAGCAGCTCATCCACCACAAAATCTCGCCATTGCACCGCCGCCAAAACGCCGCAGCTTCGAGTGGCGTATTTGAGTTCCTCCTGAAATCTGTTGCCAGTCCAGTGCCGAGCTTCATTGTAATTCAAGGGAATGGGATTTTATGGTAGGTCAATATTTATTACCAGATTAATTAGTGGATAAAAAAATTGGTTTTAGTGCTTGTGATAAAAAAATTGGTTTTAGTGCTTGTGATAAAAAATTGATTTCAGGGCTTGTAAATTAGTTTTAGATAATAAAAAGTTGGTTTTGGTGCTTGTCAACTATAGTTTCAGATGATAAAAGGTTGGTTTCAGCACTTGTCAACTAATTTCATGTTATAAAATGTTGGTTTCAGTGGATTTGCTAACGGCTGAAACTAACTCTTAATGCTAATAGTTTTAGCATCACAAATGTTAATTTCATTAGTTTCAGTATCACAAAGTGCTAGTTTCAGCACCACCCCATTGTTAGTTTTATTAGTGCAACGATAAAAATGCTAGTTTCATTAGTTTTAATATCATATATAAGTGTTAGTTTCAGCAACACAAATGCTAGTTTCGATATTTTCGACAACACAAATGCTAGTTTCTTTAGTTAAAGCATCACAAGTGTTAGTTTCAGCAACACAAAATGCTACTTTAATTAGTTGAGATTATTGCTCTCAGCAACACAAATGCTAATTTCATTAGTGTCGGCACACAAATGCTAGTTTCATTAGTGTCAGCATCACAAGTGCTAGTTTCTGCAACACAAATGCTAGTTTCATTAGTTTCGACAACACAAATGATAGTTTAATTAGTTTTTGTACATAAATATTAATTATGAGATTATTTGGTTGGTTATACGTAAAAATATAGTTAAATATAATTAATTAGTTAGTAATTAATTAACACTAATGGATGTCAAAAATACCAGCAAATCCATTTTAGCGAGAAATTGGAGTCCACTTCCATCTTAGAGAGATTTTTGAAATCCACTTGATTAGATTTTAGAAAATAGAATGATTTTGTAAGAGTTTTAGAGAGGTGGTTGTTTTGTAAGGAAGGGGTGTAAAGTGGAATGTTTATGTAATTTTCTGTTTTTTTTTTTTTTAAAGAAAAAGAGAAAAGAAAAATAATAATGGTGTGTCATAATTTTAAATTTTTAAATTTTTTCATCAATTCGTAATTGTAATCAAATATTAGAGCAATAGCAATGGTAACTTCAATTTTGGAGCTTTTTTCATTAAAATAATGAAATAAGCCAAAATTATAAGTCTCTTAGATTTTTAATTTACAATGGTTTGAGCATATTTGATGCTTTTTTATGAGCTCCACATGACACATACACACTAACAACTCAATTCTTCTTTATTTTTAAATTCAAATTCTGCATTTGTTTATTAATATTGAGATTTTTTTGGGTCCATTTGGCATGGTGTAGCCCCAATTGGGTGGATTTTAAGCTTATCCCAAATAAACCACGCATTGCTAGTGATTTTACAAAATAGTTTTAATATAAAAATGAGACCAGATAATTGAGTAACTATATAAAACATAGTACCAAATAAAATAAAATAAAATTATTTGGCGATTATTGCACTGCTCTTTGCATGTGTTAGAGATTTTATTTCGTCGTGGGCTGCTGAATGTTAATGCTTGTCCTGTTTGTATTGAGGCTGATGAGACTTTGTTACATACCTTCAGAAACTGTCCGTTCTCTAGGTGTTTTTGGGCGTGTTCAAATCTCCCTAATGAAGTTATTTTGACAGATAAACATGATATTTACAGCTGGATTAATTAAGTTCGCAATCAGCTTTCGCAGATGGACTTTGAACGCTTCTTGTGCTCATGCTGGGCTCTCTGGAGTAATAGAAACAAAAAAGTGTATGAGGGGGAAGTGTACAGCCCTTTAGAATCTAATGTATTTGTCCAGGACTATTTGCGGCGATATGAAGAGGCACATACATTATATTCGCCCTCCAGACAGCATGCAGTGCAGTAGAATTGGACTCCTCCCGTGGCTGGATGTGTCAAATTCAATTTTTATGCATCGGTTCAAAGCTCAGAATCTGGAATCAATCTTGGCTATGTTGCTCGTGACTCCAGTGGTCGTATACTAGCATGGGAGTCTAAGTTCGTGTATGGCATTCTTGATCCAGAAATCGCAGAGGCACCGGCAGCCTTGCTCAGGGGCGGAGCCAAGAATTGAGATGGGGGGACACTTGAAAATTCATAAAATTTACCTATAAAATTTTTGAGATATCGTAAATGTTAGCTAAATATTTTTTTTTTGGGGGGAGGGGGAGGGGGGAGGGGCAGATACCCCCTGCCCTTGCTTGGAGCCCGATGTGCGTCCCAGTTGGGTTGTTCACAAATTCAGTTTGAGGGAGATTGACATGCAATTATTCAACAACTATAGCAACGAGACTTCTCCTTTTCGAAGATAGGGGACATTGTTCGTGAGATCAAAGCAATCACTAGATCTTTTTCATGGTTTATGAGATGCTAGACTAGTCTATTACACCACCAACACACATACATATGGGTCCCACACGTGTGGGGTCCACTATCATGTGTATTGATGGTGTAATATACTAAGTCTAGCATGTCTAGCATGAAATAAATGCTTTTTCATTCACTTTTTCTTTTATTAGACGTTTTGCTAATAAAGTAGCTCATTTAGTAGCTCATGATTATTGCTATGATTGCGTGGGAACGACTTTTCCGTTTGTAAATCCAGATTCGTTGGCTTCTTGATTTATTAATATGTGATATTTCTTCGAAAAACAGTTGAGGTTTAATCACGAAGGTTATATTAATTAACTAGTACTTGCGTCGCACGCTATACGTGCGAAGGGTTCTCCTTGTTAAACATTATTATTTTTGTCAATGCTCACTCAATAATTTATTCCTATATTGTTATTAACTTATTGTGGTTATACGTTTAATTTTTTGTGACGCTACATGTAAAAATTCTCCTTGTTAATTTTTTTTTTTTTTTTTTTGTTAATGTTTTTATAGTTATTGTGGTTATACGTTTTTTATCAATAAAAGGATTATAAAAAAATGTAAAAAATGGCTAAATTGTTTTTTTTGAAGGAGAAAAAACTGCTAAAGGAGAAAAACTACTAAATTTTTAAATTTTAAATTTAATTTTTTCTAATTTTTTATTTAAACTTTTTAAAAAAAATTAGAAAAAAAAAAACTCAGATTAAATGTGGTGATGACGCGTGTCCCCCTGGTTCAACCTCGCCGGCGCGTGTGGTTCACTCGAAAGGTCCGATAAAAAAACAGTTGAAGTATATAAATTGGAGAGGTATGTATGTTAGAGTCTAGGAATCACGGGGACTTCAAAATGGATGACGTATCCGCACAGATACATATCGGAAACGTATCCTGACGGATACTCGAGGGATACGTATCCCTCTATTTTTTAATTAAATTAAATCTATAATGGTGTGTGTTTATGATAATGATGTGGTTGAGATATAAGATATATATATTTTTGAGTTTATTGGACATTTATACGATTTTTGTTTCTTATTTGGTTTGTTAGTATTCACTAAATTTAAAAAACTTTAGCTTAAAATGTTAGTATATTAAAATATTTATATAAATTAAACGTATCCTACACGTATTTATATCCTATAATTTTTAATTTTGACGTTTCCACGTATCCGTCTCATATTCGTATTCTTACCCGTATCCGTCTCCGTGCTTCTTAGGTTACATTATATAAATTGGACATAGCCAATATATAAAGTGACACTCGCTCATTATATATTTTGATTTTTCCCGTTAAGTACTCAGTGACTTTAACGAATCACTCGACAATCAATTCCAATCATCTTCAACTAAACCTCCTCCGATCATCTCTCTCCTGCATTCCAATCCCATCTCCTCTAATTTCGCCGCCAGCGAATAACCCATACTTACACATCTCTTTCGCTTCTCAGAAACACTCCAGCTCGAAAAGCGGGAGCCAAAATCCAGCAGTGCTGTACTGTACCGGGTGGCTACAACACGCACAAAGTGCACAACGTTTGCTGCACAGGTATCTATCTATTTCTCTTACCGTTCCATACCATATTCTGCAATTAAGTTGTGAGTTAGTACAATTTAAATCTCTTACATATTTGATATTTTGATGTTACAATTTTATATCCGTGCCCTAAAATTTGTTGCCCACCAAGTGACTGTGAAAATGCCAAACTGCGAATAATGGGAAACAACATAATTTTAACTTCACCATTTTATCATACTTACTACGCCCAGCTTTGGAATTTGGTTAACGCTTCTTGCATAAGGTTCTAATAAATACGTTCTCGGCTGAATTTCTTGATGAGCTAAAGTAATATAGAATTGACAGTCTGTAGCATATATAGCTGATTTACTTCTTGTTGTACTCATTTTCAGCATGAGTTTCGTCCAGTGAAAGTAGGACGCCTTATAGCTGAAGTTTTAGCCGATAGAATCATGCATGAAGTAGAAACGAGTTCCTGTTAGGGCTTTATGTTGAGTTTCGTCCAGTGGCAATATTGATACTAGAAGCGTAGAACTTTCCAATTTAGCACATTGTTGGTCATTCCAATATACTTCTATAGATTACGTCTTGTAGTTAGTTATGTAAAGCATTATACAGTTTTTTAGGGTGCCTGGTACAGGGTTTGTTGTTGTAGTAACTCTTGGCTGCTCACATGACTTCTTATGGCGAAAGACAATGTAACTCACTCAATTTCAACCATTTTCATAAAGTTGTTATTTGAGTCAACTAGGTTGTGATCGTGACGTTTCCTTTGTCACCTTTGTTTTGGTTGGAATACCTGTTAGTTACTTTTGCTTCCATTAGTATACATACCATTCTTATCAACCTGTCTCTGTGTTTATATTCTCTCTGTACTCCGGATTATATGGCTGGATCCCTTTTTATATCAGAACCTTTTAATCTTCTATGTTGGCTGAGTTGATTCTGAAATAAATTGTGTTTTAATATCTTAGTGCATGGTCTTTTGATTGGTAATGCCTGAAATAAGCTTTTGACATACAGCTGTATTTATTATAGCAATGTGTGTTGAAGTTAAGTTCTGAGAAGCATGTAAATTGCAGGTGGTGAAAATGAGCGGCAGAAACGACAAGAACTTAAATTCTGTGTTCTATGCTGAGTGTTACCACCCCATCCAAGCTGGAAGCATAGATGGAACTGACATTCACCCACATGACAATGGTATCTATAGAGCTCTTCTCTGTTCTAATGCCAACCTCTATGACCCCTTCGGAGATCCTAAAGTTACCGGGGACCCCTATTGCACTCTTTTTGTCAGCCGTCTCTCTCATCTCACTACTGAAGACACTCTCCGCCATGCTATGAGTAAATACGGGAGGGTCAAGAACTTGCGCCTGGTGAGGCACATAGTGACAGGTGCCTCACGTGGTTATGGATTTGTTGAATTCGAAACGGAGAAAGAGATGCATCGAGCATACAAGGATGCTCATCATACTTTTATTGATGACTCAGAAATCATTGTTGATTATAATAGGCAGCAGTTGATGCCTGGTTGGATTCCGAGAAGACTTGGAGGGGGTCTCGGTGGGAAGAAAGAATCGGGACAGCTTCGGTTCGGGGGACGTGAGAGACCGTTCCGTGCTCCTTTGAGGCAAATCCCATATGATGATTTGAAGAGGCTCGGAATACCACCTCCTCCCGAAGGAAGATACTTGTCGCGATTTGAAATCCCATCACCACCCCGAAGCAAGAGGCAAAGTTCTGATACTGATCACGATCACGAGCATGACAAACAAAAAGCGTCTTTAAGTCCTGATCGGTGGTCTAGCAGAGAGGGATCCAAGTACAATGATGACCGCCGTCACAAACACCACAAATCAGATAGACGGTCTTCTAGGCATGAAACAAGATTGTCTAGTTCGGAATCGTCGAGGGGAAGGGCTTCAGTGGACAGAGGAGAACGATCTTCTCGGCATTATAGACACTCAGATCGGCATGATAGTAGGGAAAGATGACAATGGGGTTGAGCCATACATACATGAAAGTAATCTGCTGTTTTTCTCTACTTTCATCCTCTGACATTACTATTTATGAATTTCGTTTGTTTGATTCATTCAATTCAAGCAATTTTGCCACAAAAATAGTTGCTAAAAACGTCATTCGATCAGCTTGAAGGATTTGAAGTTTTGAATGCCTTATTAAGCAAAAACTCAAAAGCATTAATCATCTTGGGACGAAAGTTGGTAAGTGGTAACATTACACTCGATGCAATCTTTGATTATAACAGACTCCAGTCTCTTAACAATAGGTAATGTTGTGCTAAGTATTAAGAAATTGCAAACTTAAGGCTCACACTCACAGCTCAGTCTCAATACGTAGGTACATCGAAATAATAATGTTCACTTCCACTCTGATTCCATGCCATCTTGAAAGATCTCCATTGCTTCGGTGGGTAGGCTTATTGACACCACCAAGTTCTCATCATCCTTCCCTCCCGACAGGGAAACCACCAGGTTATCCACAAGTGAGGCCGGGGCAACCTGTGTGGGCTTTCCCCAACCAAACTCCACCTCATAGAACGGAAGCCTACTCCATTTGGTAATCCACAATGTGTTTTCTTGCTCTAGTGGTTTACGCTTCACTTCATGGTAATCTATGGCTGACCTAACATACTCATCCGTAACTTCAATGATCGCTTCGTGCACTATTTTCACCGCATAGGAGAACGTCTCACGTGTTAGGTCACTAGCCATGGATCGTGCAGAGGACCACACTATGCCGTTACCGAAGTAGGGCTTAGGTAAGGGGGGTTGAAACTTAGGGCGACCATCTACGGCAGTGATGATTTGTGTAGTCTTTTGTGGGTTAACTTTCATTGCTTTAGTCCAACATATCCATACTACTGCAGATATCAATTCAAAGCTAGTTGGAGTAAAACTTCGATTTTCATCTTGCATAGCCAATTTCTTGAGTTGGGTTATTTTGGTTGGTGTAAAGGTGAATGATTTGTTCAAAAGGTTACCTTTCTGGCCTAATAGAGGAATAAGTGGGCTTTTGGACTTGGAGTATTCGGGGTGAGATTTTTCTGTTGTGGGTGGATCCCTTGCGGAAAATATGGATCTATTCATATATGGAGGCGCAGATATGGACTGGCCTCTAGCAACTTCGGACCAACAGAGCATTAGGTCAGCAAAAGCTCGACCGTCTACTAAGATGTGGTTGAACCCAACACCTAGGATGATACCTCCACAATTGAATTTAGTCACCTACGATTTATCAGAGCCCACGGTTAATATATAGACTCAAATATAAAATATAAAGGACGTAACCTAATTATTTGTTCATTTTACGTTATATTATGTTCCATCAAGTTCAATTCAGTTGAAATTTATACGTTAAATAAGTTCAATTCAGTTTCATTCAGTCCAACTCAATTGTTGATTAGCTTCGGTTGGTTCAGTTTAGAGATTTTCAGAAAATTAAACATAACCTAATATACTAATACCTGAACTGACAAGGGTGGCACATCCAGTATGGTCTCATAAGGTTTGTCACCGGAATAGATAAGCTGTGCAAGCTTGTCATCAACCTTTGTGATATCCCCCAGGGTGGAGGCCATATCTTGATCGCATATCACCTCCACGAACGGAACACCACCATGTCCACCACCGCAATCCACCATCATTCTCCCATCCCAGCTCACGTCCATCCCACCTGCAAGAGGATATAACTCCCCCAAGACTTTTTCCAGCGATTTCTTTAAAATGTCACAAACATCAATGTTACCGTTACCATCACTCTTATTTTCGTACTTGAACAGAATCCCAATGGGATAAGGGAACGTTTGGTCTAGATTAGACAGCATGTAAATTCCCTTCGGTGTTGCCTTCTCGCTTGTGGGATAAATTATGACACCTTGATTTCTTGCATGGCCAGTACTGGTTGGAAGGACTCCATTTGAATCTGGGGATTCATGATCAGCAGCTGGCTGCTCATTCAAATATCCCATAATGTTTCAATATATCCTGTTAGATGAGAAAGAATGAGTGAAATATATCATTCAACATTATAGATTAATCCGTACGTAATTAAACTTGAAACTAGTTAGTTATAAAAACTCAAAATGAAGTAATGAACACTCCCTCCGTTCTAGTTACATTACAATTACAATTGATATATTTTGCCATTTTGGTGTCCAATTGTTGATACATTATTTACACCTTTAGTAAGTTGTTATAAGTTTATATTATCTAGTTACACAATATTATAAAATTAATACACCTAATAAAGTAAAAACAATACTTTGCCACCAATAGAACTCAGCGTTATACTCATCTCCTTAAAACTAGTGAAAAAAACAAACGTATCAACTAAAATGAAACAAAGAAACTGTGTAAACAAATAGTTAATATCATCTGTGCGCAATTGTACGTGTAATATAAACAAATGAAGAAACTATTGAATATGAACTGAAACCTTTAGACAGCAAATAATTTGAAGTTATAGGACAAGAGTAAAGTAAGAGAGAGAGCTAGAAGATGATGGGGATGGTGTGTACTGTGCAGTATAGAAGCTATGGTACGATGTATATATAGAAAGTTATGGATACGTAACCTGTGATCTAAAAATAGCCCCTTATCAGTTGGCTCCATGATTGAGCTCACCCCACTTTTTCTTATTATTTTATTATTTCTTCGTTTAACATGTGATCAGTCAACTGGAACTTCTGGAACAATGTAGCAAGTTCGCTACTTGGCTTGGTTTAATCTTGATGTTAGTTGCCAACTTGCCGAGCTAGCTAGACCGTTGATGAGTTGTATGGGTCTCATGTACACATAAATTTAAAGAAACTGGGTTTCAGACCTTTCATGAGAGCTTTGAGACATAGCTAAACAGTTTCTAGTTCTCTCAGGCTGTTAGCTTCCATCTCTCTTAAAGAATATAGGGACTAACTTGAACTTGTGATTAATTGTACCTGCTAATAAAATTTCCACAGGTGCTGAGTAATTAAGCTAAACACCTACTCCGAAGGGAATTTACATGCTGTCTAATCTAGACCAATGCTTTCTCCTTAATGTAAACAAATTAAACAGCTCAGATTTCAGAGTTATGTCAAATGTTTTCTCCTTTTCACCGTTCCACTTTAAATTATCCATTTATTATTAGAAAACTTCAAACTAACTAACAGGTTAAAACTAAGTCAAGTTTCTGTTTGGCGCCACAAGAAAATGTTGATATTAATTTGTGAGGAAAAATGGCGAGGGGATTTTATTTAATAGATGAGAACACGACAATATATATACATTATTGTAAGGGGAACCCTCAGGGAAAGGCACCTTGGCTTGGACTATTCACTTACCGGACAAAATAATAATACTCCTGGTATAAATAAATATATAAGTAAAAGAAGTAAAAATATATTTTGTGTCTGGTTGAAACAAAATAGTAAAATAGAAAAAATAGAAAAAGAATGCTAAATCTCTATATATAGTATTACCATTCCTACTTTGGCGCCAATGCAATTAATCCATATAGGTACATGGCGGGAACTTTGCGCTCAAATGTAATTGGCTTCCAATTTATATACGCCAGAGAGTGGTTATATTCAATTTAGACACTTCAGTATAACATACTAATAATTTTGACACTTTTCAATTTATATAATCTGAAAAATGTGAACAATATGAACGTGTGAAACCCACTCGACGAATTGAGATAATTTCATTTCAAATTTTGGATGACCACCAAATAGTCCTCTTAGAGATCAATACATCATTTGTGGAGTGAAGTATTTTTTACAATAACATGCTTGATGGTAAATAATTGATAACCTATTGGGAAAATTACTTTGTCTCCCCCTGTTAGAGACTGACTTTGCGTTTTTCTCCCTATTAGTTCAACAATTACATCTAGTCCCATTTGTGTTGATCAACTTTAGAAAATTCTAAATTTTTCTCTCTCCAAATACACCCTTATGCTATTTTCAAATTTTATTTTTTTTTCTTTTTCTCCATTTTCTTTAATTTTCTGTTTTCTTTTTTTCCTTTTCTTTTTTTATTTTTTCCTTTATTTTTTTCCTTTCTCTTTTCTTTTCAGGCACCGGAGATTCCATAAATCCAACTCCGATTGGAGCTTTAAACAGCTCCAAATCGGAGCTAGGTTACGTCCCCAGCTCCGATTTGGAGCTCAATAGCTCCGATTGCCTTCTTTATATTTTTTTTATTTTTTTCTTTTCTAAACAATATTATAAATGAAAATTGGTTATTAATTTTGTAGGGACTTTTATGCAATAATAATTAAGATCATTTTGAAATTTTAATAAGTTATGTGGATTAATTTTAAATGATTTATAGTCAGTTTGTAAATTAAAAAACATTAGAGTTAAATGTGTAATAAATAATAATTGAAGGTGTTTGATTTTTTTTTGAAAATTGAAACTTAAATGAGGGCAAAATTGTCTTTTTCAAGTATTAGTTCACGAAAAAAATTTGACGAGGGTACTGTACGTTATTTGCCCTAAACTATTTGAACTTACATATTATTAAGATCCATGTTGAATGATATGTTCCCGAATACACTACATGATATTAAATTGCATGTTATTTTATTATGCTTATTGAACCTTCAACTCATCCAATTGAGATGTTGTCTTCTTATAGTTATTGAAGAAGAGGAGAAAGGAAAGGACTTAACCGATAAAAGTTAAGACAGCTATGTCGGTAGGTTTCACTCCTTCACGCTGGTTGATCATCATATGTATCTCACATAGGTCATCAATTTTTTATTGTTTTATTATTTACAACAAAGTACGGAAATTTTTTTCTAATATAATACATGTGTAAAGGTCATGAAAATAGTCTATTTTAATGCTTCCGTGCATGTGCAACATTTAAATGTGTTTACTTGTGCATGAAGGTGATAAGGCGTCTAAGAGAGGCACCCGATCGTGGTGGTAAAAGAGGGGGAGGGGGAAGCAAAGGAGCGAGGTGGTGCAGACAGTGTGGCGTATTATGGTCATTGAAATCACAAGGAGAAGCTATGGTGGAGGAACGACTATGAGATCAGGTACGAGACGTATACGGAGGAAATGTTTCTCCATTAACAAAGGCCAACTTTTAGGCGTTTACGGTCTATCCATATTTCATTTTATAACTTTAATGTTTGAAGCTACTGCTGTGCTTGACTAAGAAAAAAACCTATAATTTCAATGGATGGTTACATTTCCTAGATCGGCCTAAGAATCTAATTTTTCTCTAACATATTCATTTTTTATTAATAATAGTTACAAATTTCGAATGAATTTTCTGTCCGAGTCAGGTTGAAAATCTTACTGGATTAGGTTTTCTAACCAAGTTGTCGAAATATGCGCGGGTCAGGGTCGGGTTGTCGATGGTTCTTACAAATTTAATTCGATTCAGTTAAGATAGAATGAGTTCGGGTCATATTTAATTCAGCTCGTATGCATTTCAGATCAAATATATTCGAGTAATTTCGAATCGAATGAGTTCAGATCAAATTGATTCGTGGTGATTTCAGATCGGATAAATTCGAATCGAATTTCAGGTCACAGTTTGGATAGTTGACAAAAATATTTCGGATGAGACTTCGTATTGCGGATCGGATCGGGTTTCAAATTCGAATGGATTTTGTCGGGTCTAGGTACAGATATGAGTTTGAACCCTATCTATCCGTATCAAACAATTATAATTAAACACCGGATATTAAACATGTTCAAGTTGTTTGGGTAGAAATTCAACCCATTTAGTTCTTCAACGGTTCAACCAGTTCGATGGACCGTTTCGGTTGGAGACACTTGTAATTTGTAGGTGGTGTGGAAGAAATTAGAAAGAGTCGAAGAACCTTCTGCAACCTTGCCTCTTAAGCAAAATCGCAATACATAAGAATAAACCAAAAAACAAACAGCCCCTAAAATCTCATCACAAAACTTGGCCGATAAGAAAATCGCAGAATCATCATCATCAATGGCGTTGCAATGGATGATACTGGCCTACGTCGTGGCGGCAGAGGCAGCTGTGGCAGTTCTACTGACGTTACCGTCGCCAAAGGCTATCAAATCGCGTATCACATCACTTGTCTCACTGATACTTCAGCCGTCACTGTTTATCATACCTTTCTCGGGCTTCCAGCTTCTCGGTACGTTCAATTTGTCATCTCTCGTTTTGTTAGGGTTTCGATTGTTGCGATTTGAAGTTTTATTGTGATTTGAGTCAATTTGATTTTGATCGATTGTACTTGTAGATATATACTGGAAGAACGAGCACCGTTTGATGTGTACTGGTGAGGTCTGCACTGCTTCCGAGAGGGATCGTTATGAGAAATCGGTAATTTGATTCATTTTTCTGCTTTGATTTAAGATTTTGATTCTGCTGCTAGGGTTCATTTTATGTTTATTGTATTTTGTGATATTGTATTTTTTGAGCTGAAATTGTGCTGGTTATCTCCGTTTGAGCTGAAATTGCACTGAATATCTTGTTGTAAATGGAATTGTTCTTTAGTTTGTGGAACTGTTTTGGTGAAGGTGTTGATTGGGTGTCAGATTGGTATGGGTATCTCGGTAATAAATCTGTATATCTGTCCAATAGTTTCTTATTTCGCTACCACGACTTCGGTTCGGAGCTTAATTATGGGTTATAATGTCACTTCACGCGCATATATGACTTAATGATGAACATTGGGGATTTGTCTTGTTATAGGTTGAAGAGTAAGTTATGATTTGCTTGTTAACTTAAATAAAGAAAAAATGAGTAATGACTCTACCCGCAGGAACATGAATAGAAATGAAAGAGAAAGAAAATAAGTCGTTGCTACTTTCTTAATCCGGTAATACGGCATGAATTATTGAAACCCGTCTTTTGTTGACTTACTCTTTATGCTGCATGGAGTGGTTATGGGCTTTGTTCAACTATATAGAGTCTGCTCTGTGAAACTTGGAAATTGAGATGTTTGCTTTTTGTTCTGATGTTATTGATGTTTTGGTTTGTGCTTAGCACACTGATTTGATACACACATGATCTTTGTTCTCTTGAGTCTCTTTCGTGAAAACTGAAAACCCAATCCTAATACGGAATCCAATATCAGATGCTAAAATGTGCTTTTCTTGTGCAGTTTGTTCAATTATAGTATCTAACTCTCCATTTATTATTTACCAATAATTCAGCTGACTCGGAGATAATTTCCTGTATCTATCCAACTTTAGATGTACTTGATACTGCAACTTAACAACTTAATTGAACTTGGTCCATCTTTCTTTCGCTTCTGAGGCAGGACTCTACATAGACCTCTCATTGTAGCATTGTCTTGTCCACGCCCTACATGATCGACTTATATACAATGTGTATAAGTTATTTACTTAATTTGTGTTCTTTTAACTGTAAAATATGTAAGTGAATGAGATTTTAGCTTTCTCTCTTTTTGAGTTTGTATGATATGCTTTGTAGTTTTTCATCTACATCTGGTCTTTATCTAGCCTAGCATTCAGAATAGTTTGTCACACAAGTTACAGAAATGTGAACTTAGCACACGACATGAGTTAATTCCTTTGAGGCGGCAGTCCGATGGGCTAGGTGTAGTTTAGAGTGAAGTTACATATCTGTCTGATATTGGCAGCTCCTGAAGGAGAACTACGCAAAGATGTGTTCATGAAGTCGTACCTTGATTAGTCAGAGTACTGCACCTGTAGTTAAATACATAGGAGTTACTCATTCCCAATACCCTCTTGCCTAATGCATATATAAAACCAATTGTTCCGATAAATTGAGCATCTAAATTGGTATCTTAGAACTTTTGCAGGGTCTTGATTAATGGCCCCGTCAAAAAATTTCGGTGACCATTCTCTTATGCATTTATGTAAGGTGTTGGCAATCATTCTTAGCTTTTCGAGCTAGTAGCTTCAAGATGTGCGGTGATTGTAGTTGTTCCCCTTCTCGGCGTCCTATTTATCTGTTTGCTATGCATGCCACAAGTCATCAGTATGGTCCACTCATGATTTCTGTGTTTGAGATGCAGATCTACAAGGCTCAGAGGAATGCTGTCTTGTGCATTGCTGCTTGCATCCTATATTGGTAAAATGACTTGCTATTTAGACTTCATATCTCATCTAATTATTTTTTAGTTTTTTTTGAGAAATTATCTCATCTAATTACTTCAGAAGTTTTTTTCACCTTTCTGTTGCTTATGTGTGAAACAATGCTGGTATAGGTGCATCTACCGCATCTGCAAGTATTACAGGGAGATCGAGAGCATGGAGGAAGTTGAGAAGAGATACAAGGAAGAGTAGTTACTCTTTTCATCTAAAATGAAAGAGTTGTGTCCAGTTAATAGCTCCCTGAAATCTGTTATATCGAAGTTTCATGTACTTTTGAGTTGAGCTGGTTTCTGTATGGATTATACTGTATTTAGCTGTTTTAATGTGTTTTGTTAGCATGTTGATATTCGATACCAAATCGTTTTTTACCTAAATAACCGGATGTGTCTGTTATTAGCTTCATGTTTAAAATCTTTTTGATGTCAAATAGGCTTAACTAATTGAGGGTTAGCGTGCAGTTTAAGGTTTTTTTTTTTTAGGAATGCACAAAACTAACAACATGAATCTTGCGAGTTATCTGAAAGTTTTCCACTGTAAGTTGGCTTGTTATTAAGTTCCTTTTGTACTTCCCTGGAACTTTTATTAGTTCTTTTCCTACTTCCACCAGGGAATGTTTAGTAGTTACAATGAGCTTGCAGATTGATCTATAATGCCGTCCTGTGTGATAGCCTTCTAGTAATCATATATTTGAAAATGTTAAACTTCACTAGCTAGGCAATACATAAAATCTTCTCTCTCCTAACATCAGGAGTTTTTTCTCAAAACACTATTCAAGTACTCAAGAATATTGGTCCAATCCATCATGTTTTTTTCACCAGAAGCTTCTGTAATAATCAAACGCTAACAAATAGTGGAAAACAAAATGAAGAAAAATCTCAGTTTGACATACTTTTCTGGATGAGGATAATAGTTGGAGTCTACACTGTAGGAAGGCATTTCCCTGTCAAACTTGTCCTCTACTGGAAGATTTCCAACTTTCACTCGCGGTTGTTGGTGGTCTCTTTGCAAAATTGAAGAAGTCACGAGAGTGCTGGGAAACCGTGGATTACACATGGTTATGAAGAATATCATTTGGAGGGAACTTTCATGTTTGCAACCGTTGGGAAAATGGAACATATCTGAATCCATGACCTTTTCTTGATTTAAACGGCTAAAAAATTTTAAGCTTGCTTCGATACAACTTCTGTGGAATCTACACTTGCTGTTGATAGACTGGAAGGGATGCTCTTTATCTTATCCAAATTTTTACAAGCTAGCTACGTACAAGTCTTGAGAAAGATCTCCAACATCCAGATACTACAGATCTCCAACATCCAGATACTACACCTTCTGTATGCTGATAAAGGCGAACATGGAGTTTCCTAGTATTGTGTTGAGAATCTGCATAAACTCCAAACTGTTGGATTCTGGTTTGCGGGTAACATGGATTGGCCAAATCAGACTGATTTGCCCCAAAACATCGGATATTCAAAATCACTCGAGATTTTATCTATAGGACAATGTGGTTTTGAGTGGGAACTACTAACAGAAAGAGTTGGATCCTTGCTCCATCTTGAAGAGTTTAGTTTGTATGATTGTTATACAGGAGAAGGATGGAACTGAGAAGAGGGTTCTTTTCACAGTCTGAAAATTCTTAGACTGAGAACATGTCAGAATCCGGTAAGATGGTCATCTGAAAGTAAGTCATTTCCCATGCCTTGAACACCTTTTTCGTAATGAAATTGAAAAGTTGGAAGAGATCCCCTGCGAAAGTGGGGAGATATCAACTCTTCAATCAAATCATTTAAAAACTGTGTGGCGGTTTTACTTTTATTGTTGAGTCGGCAAAAACTGTGTTATGTCTCAGGTTTGTGGTTATTCTGATATTACTGTTGTTACCTCGTTATTATAGACTTATAGTCGTAGATAGATAGTATAGTAAATCTGTGGCCTATCCTTGTTACTTGGCGTCTGACTGAATCCACTAGATGTGCCTGCTTTAACAATGGATGAGCACAAGTGTTTAAATGGCAACTTATGTAGAATGTTAATAGAAATTGTACTGCGAACCAAGTTGAATAGTTTAAGGGACTACTACTATTATCAGATCAAAAGGTATTGCATTGATTGGGAGAGAAAAATAAACAATCTACTTATATCCAGCCCTAAGACATAAGAGTGTGAGTTACTACCACAAGAACTAAGGACATGTTCTTCTTGCTCAGTGCATGGTGTGGCCACATTCATGGGCCAGGACACATAGGGCGGAAAGTACGAATGACTGGGAGAGTAAGCAGATAGGTCAGGCGACGTACGAGAGAGGATGCGGGAGGAGGTGGAAGTAGGATGAGGCCACATGGTACATGGCATAGAACGTAGCCAAGTCATAGGCTACATATGAAAGGGCATTGAGGAGCGATTGGTTGAAGCAATGGGGTGGGATTGCCTTCTTTGGATTGCGTAAGGTGAATGGAGGCTTGGTGTGTGGAAGTAAGTACTTGGCCCCGGCTAATGTAGCCACTGAAACTGCAAAATTAAGGAGGGTGATGAGAGGTGAATAGTAGTTCACTGTTTTAAGTTAGCTTAAAATTAGCTCCAAACTTGCGGGCTAATTAAGAGAAGAAAGCAGCCTCTAAATTGAGTGCCAGTTATCTAGTCTAGTAAATCAAATTTCAGCCATTTGCACAACCAAATATCCTGCATATGATTAGACACTCACTCCCAATCCTGTGATTGCATAATGTACAAAATTTCAACTTAGATATGAGATTGCTTTACAAGGATCAATAGTATGTAAGAAGGCCAAGTATCTGATAAAAAATATTTCAAGTTTCACTAAAACTCACCAGCTACTCTAAAATATCTATACAGAAGTTAAAATGTGATATCTCCAAGCATCTGGCAGACCCTGGATCAATATTATGTAGGAAAGTACAAGATGAATACTAGACGGTGAAAAAAAAGCCCGATGAAATAATGAAAAGACCTAACCATTTCCATATAAAATTTAGATGCAAGCATATATCGTATGTTCTCTACCTTTTTGGTCAAATTGGGACTAGACCACGTTTATATTCCGGGCTAAGCTTTACCCTGATAACCTAGAGCATAGTTCGCAAGCTATGGAAAAAGAGAGAGAAAATTAACATAAATAGGATTATCAGCAAGGAAGATTGACAAGAAAGAGAAGCAAAATGGAGTATGTGTGACTTACAGACTCTGGAGATTAATCTCGTATGGAGTACATGGATTCCAACATCATCTCCATTGTATCTTTGGCCAGCTGGAACTTGACTTCCCCTTCACCCAAGCTTGGCTTAGCAATGAAATTGCAAGATTGAAGTTAACAACAAAAGCATAAGCCATAGAGGTATTAATAGTAACATGTTACTGGCATTATTGACGCCCAACACACCTTTCCATTTGTAACTGCTACCGGCCCTGATTCTTCGATAATTTGATTTGCTATGCTCTGTGTCAATGTCTTTAAATGGGGAAAGATGACCTAATAATCATGAAAATAGCTTAGCATAAACACATGGAGCCCATGGTCATAACATTGTTTCATAAAACGAGGGGGACAGCATGTGAATGAATTATAAATGATTCAAGAGCAATAATACTTTGGTCGAGATAATAGTTGCTTCTCACCGGGTCATCAGATATATCTTCATGCCACTCATTCTGAAACTTCTGTAGTAAAAGTGTCAACAATCTCTTCAATTCAGGCAGGACCTCACCTGGGAACAAATTCTGAATTTCATCTTTATTGACTTTCTCATAGACACTCTTTCGGATCAACATGCGAAGACACACCAGTAGCTGCAGTACAACATATGTGTGTCTTAATATTCAACACAAAAATAAGCCAACGATTCTATAGCAGAAAGATAAAAAAAATAAAAAATGATTTTCATGCAGGTAGTTCATCATATGCAGAGTAAGTGATATAATACATCAGTTGCTACTTGCTCATAAAGATTTCATTAACAAATCACTGTCACATCTAAATGTCATTGATAATAAAGATCCACATGATGAATTGCAATCATAATTCTGAATATTGTAATTCCAAAAGTAATAATCACTTACACAAACTACTTTTACTCCTATGCATCATATGCCATTGGCTCATCATAATATAAATAATTCGCAATCGGAACATTTTCAGTTCTTATACAACGGATTAAAGTAAAGTCTCATGACATTACTTATTTCTAGTTGAAAACCTCGATACATTACCAAGCTATGCTTGATCTTAGCTTCCATTTGCACTAGTATATTAGCATAAGCAGAAACTAACTGTAATTCCAAAACTAATCACTTATCCAAACTACTTTTACTCAAAACTCTACAATTTTAATTGTTTTCAAAAGCCTTATCGAAGAATCCAAACATATTCAAAGTCACATTCAATTAGAAAATTAATTAGGCGTAATAGAAAAACATGAAACAGCACTACACTTACAGGGTCGAGGTCAAGGTCATCGGTGAGTTGAAGGATGTCGCGGAAGATTTTCCGATCAGTGGCGTCAAGACCGGTGCGGCGGGTCCGCCAGAGAGCTTGGAGAATGTACTCTACGGACTCTTTGGAGTTGGCTCGAACCAGAAGGGGCAAATGTTTCCACATACCGTGATTACTGTTGTTATTTCCCTCCGCCATTCAAGCTGTGAATTAGTTGCTATGGAGCTTAGCGTGAATTTGGTTTTGGTGATTGTGATTTTAGCAATTGATGTTCGTTCACCAATTTTTTTCCAACAGAAATTGTTACAGTTGTTGCCCTAATTTGAGCTCACTAGTCCCAACTCCCTATAGACACGAAGCACAACTTTGATAATTCATCTTTTAGTCCCTGAATGTTGAATAATTATTGTCCAAAGTCCGAACACAACTCACAACCCACAATAATTAGTTCATTCATGCAGAAATTAAAAATAAACAATTGTGTCTTTCAATGACTTGACTGAACTAATTTCCGGTTCATGTTTAGTTTAAAATTACATTCTACTTCTTTTTTTATCATTATTACATTTATATGATGAACATTTTAATTTCATAATAGGTCCCTTTCGTAATACTCTTGCTCCACTGGATCTGAACTTAAAATTGAAATTATTGTGTAGTCATTTCTCTACCGTACAAATACAATGGAGACAAGTGTTATCACCACAAGGTAAACATAAATATATACTATTTGTTTAATAAACATGGGCACGCATTTTGCACGGTGCACCGAGACATACCTTGATTTGGCTAAAACTCGGTTTATAGAATTATACTATTATACTACTAAATTGTATATGTGTGTATTAAATAAGCAGTAAATACGGTAAGTAATATAATAGCTATATGAAGAACGATGATCAATGTGGCAGAATTATTAACCAACTGCATTTTCTACTTGTATTATTTACTAATGAGATTTCTACAGAGTAATAGTACAATGACCAATATTGCTTGTGTTTCTTGGAGGCTAAGGTACCTTTATATAGGACTCCTATCTCGTACTATGACTAATCATCTATTGACAAGTGTATTTTTACAACTGTATACAAAGATTACAAGATAGTGACCCTCTTTTGTGGGTCCTAACTGCTTACCGGTTGTCTTGAGTACTTCGGGACTCCCTCCTCCGTAGCTCGTAAGTTACTTCAGAGTCTTCTTATAGATCAGTGTCTTAGATAGTTCTCTGATCTAAGTGTAGGCTCGGGGATAGCAGACGAACCTTTAGTCTGACGTAGGCTTTCTCTGTAGTCCTTGAACTTAGGCACTTGCTGCTATCTTCTAGATCGTTATAGTTCGCCTTGATTCGTGCTAGAGCGTTTTGGACATGTTTTAACATCATCAATACTAAAAAGTAATGTCACCCCAAAAAATTATTTTCTTTTTGTAACCCCACCTAATACCTATTAGTAAGTTTTGCAATCTACATTAGTATGAGCGGTGTTTGTGTAGTTTTACTGTTTTATTAAATTAAGAAGGTTGTCCCCAATTATAACATCCACATAAATGTACCATGAGTTGATTAGACTACACCATATATGGGATAAACAAACTCAACTATTGAGAGCCAAATAATATCGTCCAAATCACGAGAATTTTGCATGTCCATTCAACCCATCCATGAAAACAAGTATAAATACCCATCCAAACCCACCTACCTAAATGCACACTCACCCCTAAATACAAAATCAAAAAGAAAAAAAAATCTATATTTTTCTTTCCTCAAATTTTGTATTTTTGAATATAAATATGGCTTTCGTCAGAACCGCTATCGTCTTGGCCTTATTCGTCATTCTTTCAGTCTGCACCGCTCATTTGGCAGAAGCCAATAGGTACAAAAGCACGAAGGTACGGGCCCATGCACCCGCGCCATCCAATGTCATCAATGCACCTGCTAGTGCACCAACCAACAAAGCCCCTAAGACCAAGAAGAAAGCAGCCCAAAAGCGAAGCACTAAAGCCTCTAAAAATAAGAAACCAGTCGCTGCCCCTGGCCCAGCCCCCATCCGCCGCACTAAAAAGTCCGGGCGTTGGTCGCTGTGGTAAACATGACAAGGCCATATAGAGTGTCATATATTATATGAGTAATTCTTGTGAAAGTCGTGATTTTTCTATAAAATAGAAAAATCCACACTTCATTAGTATAAATTAGGAAAGTATGCCTAACACTTGTCTAAGAGATGTATTAACTTTCCTTGTATTTAAGAAAATCTTAATTTTTACGAGAATTCCTCATATGAGTAATTCAAATAAGATATTGCTTTTTTTACTTATAGCATACATGGCCATTTTTTTCTTTTACCTATTAAGTTTATTAATGGAATTATGACATCATTAGGGGGTCTAAAAGTTAAAAGTTTAACGGGTAAAAATAAAAAACTAACGGTGGTGTGTCACAAAGTAGTTTTACGTACAACATAAATTTATTCTAGAATAAGTCAACTCTTTTTGTTTTTTCTTTTTTGAAGCGCCTAAAAGTTTTCCATTAATAAACGAGCATGAAAAATGCCCAAGAAGTACAACAAACAAAAAAACGAAAGCGCTAAAATACAAGAGAAGACTAGAGGAGGCCGGAGCCAACCACCTATCTACAACGAGAGGGAACAACAAACTTCAAAGCCAAAGGTCTACTACAAGACTCACAAACCGAGAGCTCATGCAAGAATCAACAAGCAAGCACCGAAGGCGGGGATCAAAACATATATAGAGCAAGTAGTTTTAAATAATTTTGCTATATTCCATCCAAACGACGGTTTCCTTATCGCGATGGAAAGTATAGTCTATTCCTCATTCTATGTTCGAACTCCTTCATCCAAAGTCGAGAAAACGAGGATATGACAAGTAGTTTAAAATACTTTTCCTATAATCCATCCAACGGCGGTTTCCCTATCGCGATGGAACTATAATACGTCTATTCCTTGCCATACCCACGAGGATCACCCATCCAATCAAGGAAGAAGCACACAAGAACACAAGGAGACTAACACCAAGCTCAAACCAACACTCACCCCATCAAGGAGAGAACAACCCGCGACTTAGAGCTCTAGGGATCACGTCCCTCCACCCTATGCCAATAAATGAGAATTTGACGAGCTAATTAGAGTAGGAACAACCATTTATCCATCAAACGCCAATGTCCCTCCTTGTATCTGCGGGATGGCTCCAATTTGTTCCTACCTAACTCTCCACCCCTACTCTCATCGACTGACAAGGGCAAGTAATTTAAGACGTGAGCAATAGAGCAACTAAGAGTGGTTAAAGACTTTGAGAAGGAATTTACAGACCCAAAAGGATTCCCTACTCAAGAGTCACTTACCCAAAAGAAGCCTTCCAAGTCACCAAGTCACTATGAGGTAGTCCAACAAACATCTCGACCGGGTAGCAACTAAGGATCCAAAAGCACACCTATCAATCACAAGCCAACACACACTACAAAAAATCAACCATTTAGCGACGGAATAAGAGATACGGATAGCATCCGTCGCTATTTAGCGACGGATCGGTGAGTGTAGCGACGGATAAACACGAACTGCGCTCTAAGCTCAGTTCGTTCCACGAAACATCCAGTTTGTGTTTTAATTAGCGATGGATATGATTTATCCGTCGCTATTATAGCGACGGATAAAGGATAAAGTTATCCGTCGCTAAATATGTTGACCAAACTATTTTTTATGAAGGAAAAAAGGAAAATAAGTAAATAAATAAACATATAGCGACGGATGAGTTCATCCGTCGCTAAGTCGCGATATACAGATAGGCGACCTTTCTTCTTCCTCAGTTCTCTGTTTCTCCCTTTTTTCTTTTTCTCTCGTTTCTTCTTCTTCTTCTTCGTCGGCTTCTTCGATTCATCTCCAAACTCAACCAATATAATTCAAGCAAATTTTAGCTCAAATCGAAGCCTATCCAACAAGGAGGTCGATCCCTAATCAATTTGGAGGTTTTTTCAACAGTTTGAGGTAATTAACATAAACCCTAAATTTTGGGTATTTTTCATTTTGATAGTGATTTTGATTTTGATGGTGATTTTGATTGAATTTGTTCTATGTTTATTGGAGGCTAGAGTACGAGGAGCAAGGCACCTCCACCGCCGGACCGCCACCGCCACCGCACCGGACCACCACCACTTACTTTCTCCCTCTCTTCCCCATTTAAAAGGTTAGGATTCCTAACTGTCAGTTTATTAATTTTAATTTAGGGTATGTTAATTTTAATTTAGGATTTATGGTTTCTTGATTGAATTTGTTAATTTAGAAACTTGTTAATTGTTAATTTAGATAGTACATCAAGTGAATTTTGGTTAATCTGCCTAACCTTTTCTTTTTCGTTTTTTTTTTTTTATGTTATTATGTACTTAGTTTAACTCAATTTTGGAAATGCTTAATAATTAACTCAATAAGCAAAAAGGAAAAAATAATTAATTAACTGAATAAGAAAAAAAGAATATGTGACTGCAATGAACACATATTAGAAAGATAGAAAATATAAAAAGTTAGAATTTTTATTAATAATATAGTTTACATAACTCAATTCTAGTCACTCTTCATCCCCTCGTCCTCGGAGCTTGACTCCTCATTCAAGAGTGACCAGTCGATGACATCCCTTGGATCGACAAGCCGCTGTTGACATAGCTTGCAGAAAACTCCAAGGTCTTCGAAGTACTCAACCTCCTTGTGCTCACAAGGGGGAGGAGTAGGAGACTTGGGAGGAGGTGGAGGAAATGGCTCTTCCATAGCTTCCTCCATTTCAGCCCATGTCTCGGGTTGAACTTGTGGTGGGGGAGAAGGGGGGGGGGGGGAATGTGGGGGTGTTTATTCAAATCTGAATTTGTTATGGTTTTCCATATTTGTGTGAGAATATGTTAAAATTAGGTGACTCCTTATAGTTGGTGTTGGGAATTCTAAAGTACAAATACACTTTATTGTTAATGTATTAATGTACACATTCATGTAGCCACATTCATGTATAGGAAAAATTTATGAGGCATGAAATTAAAGGATTTTTGGTAATATCTAATCATTTTATAAAGTGTGATGATGATATACGTATATGCATAAAAAATACAAACACACTGTCCTTCGGACACACCATCACTTCCATATATATAGATTGATGAATGGTATGGTACTTGGTCTGGGCTTGTGAATGATTGTAGTATGCTGGTACCGTAACAACAACATTTCTAATGCCGTTGTTACTGTACCAGCGTATTTCAACCATTCTCAAAGTTTAGTTCAATATCGTAATCATGTAAACCCTCTATTCTTAATAAGTTGTATATACATAATGTAGTATGTGAGCAAGAAATGTGTCTGGATGTTTAGGAGTTTGAAGTCTCCATCTTTAGTCACTGACTAAAGATGGAGATTTCAAGATCCTAAAGATCCATACATCCTTTCGTGTTCACATATAACGACGGATTTGTCTAAACACATCTTGTATTTGTCTAAACACATTAAGAGTTTGTATTTTAGTGTTTTGTATTTGAGTGTGATGATGCTATATGTATATTAGTTTCCATGGATCAAGCACAGCAACCGGGCGGCCCTCGACGGATCAATGGGCTTCCAGTATGTCCACCAACGGATCTAAGTAAGTTCTTAATAAATTGGTATTTAATTGTTCTTGTATATATAGTTGTCGGTACTCCAACTTTTAATCTTTCAAAATGTGTGACAGGTTTCAACCTACTATAGCTTCTAGAAGGATTACAATGCTCATGAAAAGAGAGTTCTTTACGCCTCCTGGGAGTGGCGGAGAAAGGTAGGCTACGGTTCCTCGACCCGTGAAGGAGCACTTGTGGGAAGAATTCCAGGTACTTTACTATCGTTATTTGAATATTTCTATATTGGATTCTTGGGGCATTGCCTTAATTAATATACGTGTACGTACATTACTTGTTTATCTGTTACTGGGGCATTGCCTATAGTATCTATTCTTGGGGCATTGCCTATAGTATCTATTCTTGGGGCATACTTTACTGTACATATGTGTACGCACATTATTTGTTCTTGTGGGGCACTGATGTGGGATTTTTTGTGGGATTGTTGTATTCAGAAATACTACTATGTCCCTCCTGCCAATGCGGAGGAGATATTGAGGGTATTTAACATCCGGGCGGAAAAGATTCACAGGCATTCGATTTATTATGCCAAGGAAAGGTACTTTCGGCATAAAGAATGGGTTCGGTACCTCAATCCGGAGCATCGGGATCTGTGGCTGGAATCGTGGCAGAACCATGTGACCCGTGAGCAGGCACATAGGGATGGGGCGTTGACGGCTGAAGGGGTCGGTTGGTTAGTGGAGAGCCTGTAGGATTAGTGCTTTTTAGGATTGTTATTCTTTATCCGTACATTTTAGGATTCTCGTTTATTTTAATGATTATCTTCGTACCTTTTAGTTTCTTTGTACGTACACTTTTAGTTTTTTTTATTGAAATTTCGATTATCGTAAAATGAATCAATCGTATATATTTTGTTAGTCGTACTCAATTTTGAGTTAAAATAACAATTTTTCACATAAATTCAGTAAAATAAAAAATCAATTTAAAAAAAAAATCAGAGAAGTTAGCAACGGATTAGTTTATCCGTCGCCAAATTCCCCTCGCAAGGGAATGACACGTGACCCTTAGCTTTAGTGACGGATAACATAATCCGTCGCTATTTATAGATACTGATAAAGTCATCCGTCTCTATGTTGGTCAACGATAATATAGCGACGGATAAACTGAACCGTTGCTACATATAGCGACGGATAATATTAACCGTCTCTTTATTTTTTAGCGACGCCACTTTTCGCGACGTCCTATTTAGCGACGGGCTTTCCGTCGCTATTGGTGTTTAGCGACGGATCGCTAACATATAGCGCGGATGGCGTCCGTCGTTAAAATCAGTTTTCCTTGTAGTGACAATAAAAGTGAACAATAGAGGTTAGTAAACCAAAGACAACTCCTCCCCCAGCCACCCTCCTTATCCTACATCTCCAAGCACTACCTCGATTCCATAACATTCGAGGCCAGCACCTATGAAGGTAATCCTTTCCTTTGTGGACTACCTCACGGTGCAGAAGTGGATGAAAACCTCCTATGCCATGTTATATCTCCATAACTAGAGATCGAACCATATATGCATCTCTCCTACACCTAGAGCACCTTAATAATTATTCCGGTGTATAAGAGGATGATGAGTCGATCTTCGATACATTTTGGTGGGTTTCCTTGTGTCTTATGTTACAACATTCTCAAGTTTCATCTCTTTGCTCTACAATAGTTATTGGTTTAGGGACGAGTGAAATATATAATTTTAAAAATGATATTATGTAAGTATACTTACCTCACTTTCATCGGGGACGTCTCAGACACCCTTTCTGGGTTCTTTCACGGACATTTTTCTGGCCCTTGGCTTGGAATTTGGAGGTATTTTCTTTCTCAAGTCCAGATGTTTGAGATAAGGTAGATAAATTGAATAGATCGGAAGGAGATTTTTATAATATAACTTTTAAATTATTTTTGCGTAATAAATTATGATTAATTGAAGTCAAAGCGGACATTATAAAAGTCAACAAAACCAAATGAGGTTATTTAAACCGGACATAATCGATATCATCATGTGTGTAATTGTTAATTCCGTAATTGTTGGATTGACTGTTTGTCAGAGTTTATGTGTGATCGATCTGTGTCTGAAGTCTGAACGGAACATATATTGCTGTGATTTATAACCAGGAAACATTACAAAAGACAACTCAGGATTCATAAAAAAAATATGGAACACAAAAGAATGCTAGTACTTGTAATTAAATCTTAATCATCATTCCCGGCTAGTAAGTATTCATGGGAGTTTATAGGATCCATGGCTGTAAATAGACGACTGCCCCATCCTCGAATCCATGATATCGAAATCAAAGTACGTTGTTCCATCAAATGTATTCCCAGATGCAAGATGATAATCAACACAAGTCGATGTTATCATCATCGGTTCATCACATATCTGTTGTGTCATTTGGTATTGCAACTGTTGTTGTTCCTCATCAAATGGCAACTCAATCCCTGATGTCCAATTCATTAAATTATCGTTCAACACACTGGAACTGGACGAAGCACAAAACATTGGATTACTTTCCCATGAAGAACAGAGTCCGAAATCCAAACCATTGTAGTGAAACCCTGAACTACCCATGATTGATCCTGATCTTGGCTTTCGAGCATTTGAAGTTTCGGCACTGAGTATTAGTGACTTCATATCTGTGGAAGCAGGCAGTGTAACGGTAGTAGAAGCCGCAGTAGTCATCTCTAAAGTGAATTTATCTTCTGAGGAACCTTTTGTAATCTTAGGAGGGTTGCAACTGGATTTCGTAGAAGCAGATAGGAGATTATGAGTGTTTGGATCCAACCCTTGAGCAATGAGCTTCTTCTTGATGCAAGAATTCCAGAAATTCTTGACTTCATTATCCGTCCTGCCTGGCAAATGTTTCGCTATTTGAGCCCACCTGTTGCCTAATATCCGGTGCACGTCTATGATCGTCCGCTCCTCTTGCTCAGTGAACGAGCCTCTCTTCACGTCCGGCCTCAGGTAATTTATCCACCTTAGCCTGCAACTCTTTCCACATCTCTGCAATCCTGCAAGGCTCCGAAGTAGATGCAAGGAAAACATTAAAACTAAGTGAATGAAATGATTTTTTAGAACGAAAGAAAAGGTTGCACTTAAGGGTCGGGGCAGGGGAAATGCGTTCTGTATTGGCCATGCAATGCAGGGAAACCGAGAAAAATCACCCAAAAATCCACATAAAATCGTCATGCAGAAGATTAACCGACAATTGTGTAATTGTAAGAAAATAGTAAGAAATTAATTATGAACCTGCTAGTTTAGGAACAGAGCTCCAGCAGCCATGGCCATAGGAGGTCATATGGTTGACCAATTTCTGGTCTTCTTCAGGAGACCAGAGCTCCCTCTTAAGTTTGGCTTTGCTGCAACCATGTTGTTGGTCCATCACCAAAACAAGATTAATTGTGATCACTTAGCTAGCTTGCTACACCAGTATTTATTCATATACAAACATGTGTCGTTTACCTTTCTTCATATTAATCATTACTGAAGTTAGTTTTATAAAGTAAAAAAGAGTAGAAATGTAGCATGATATATGTGAAATATGTCCGGTCCGGTAAGGTAAATTTATTAGTACTTGTGTGAGTTCTAGCACGTACGTACATACATACCTAAGATACCTAAGATTGTATTTCTTGGTTTGGTAACCCTGCTCTGCTCCTCGTTAAGAAGCATCTAAATTTTGCATCATGCAAAATTAGAGAGTCATTGTGACAATCATATCACATTACCCTACGAGATCAATATGTATTTTTTACGAACGGAAAAGAATTCCTAGGTACATAATAACATAATCACGTGATTCATGTTACATCAAGTATAATAATAATACTAATAAGTAACTTCAGGCTGCTCTTTCCTTAATGGTGGAAAATGCTTAACATCATAAGTACAAATGATAATTATTATTATTATGGCCATTTAGAGGAAACCTTTATTATTCCAAACAAATACCACTCGACCCCCACCATTTGTTTCATCTCAAATTCAACGGTGACCGATCAATCACCTCACCCCTCTTTACTCCTTTTCTCAGGTTCTCCCTTTTCACTTGATTGATTCTAATTCTGTACCCTTGAAGCAATCCACTATATTTATGAGTAATTATTACTTTTTCAGATCGAGTTGGATACAGATGGTAGTCATACCAACAAAGTACACCGCACAAGTAAGAACAAAGTGTGCAGATGAGAAGACATATTGATTTGTGGGACAAGCATATCACCCCGAAGAGACGCCAAGGAGTAACTGCACTGTGCCAGCTTTCAACCGATTAGTGATCGGGACGTTACAAATTGCATCAGAGCCAAACTAGCCCAAAAGGACGTCGTGTAATTTTAGAGGAGGTGAATGTATAGTCCCAGAAATTTAAAGGTTTAAAGAGATTGAACTATTTATGCGAACAAAGTACACTTTTCTTTTTCGAAATCCATCAAAAAAGATGTTTTCCTTTGTCTTTTGTTCCAAAATTAATTAAGTGAATTTGATCAAGTTTCTTAATATAGTGGGGTATGGGGTTTTGAGCGCCTATTAACCATCCCATAATACACGAAACCCAACTGAACTGAAAGCTCTTCTGATGGGCCTGAGACCCACCACAGAAGGGGACACCAAAAATTGTGGTCGAATATGAAATCGATTCTAGACGTGCTTGAATTGGTTAAAGAGGACATAACATCACAAACCATATAACTTCTTAATCCTCTCCTTTCAGAATGCAGACATGGTAATGAGAACTACGAAGCCTGTTCTTATGAAGGGAATATCTGTTCTGACAAGTTAGCCAAGTTGGGCACGTATACGCCATTAGTTGCAACTGGTCACGCTCAGGTAGATCAAATGAATATCTAAACACACTAGACTTCAGGGTGCAGCTAAAAACTTATGGAGCTACTACTACTTTTTTCTACTTAAGGAAAAAAAAAAGAAAAAAGTACTACAACCCTTTGGACTGTCTCATGGTTATTCATAAACTTTAGGCCCTCAAAATAAGAGTACATTTACACACTAAGATTTTCAAATCTTATACAATTGTCTGAACTGACATCTGATTCCCGCCAACTAGAGAAACAGTGACATACCGCAGCTCTCAGTTTGCAGTATCATAACCAAGCGAAGCAAAACAGCATTTGAGCATAGACATGTTTTTAGATGCTTATATTATCCATTGAATCAACTTCAAGAAATTGGAATGAACATATGAGGTCATGATGAAAATCGTATACAAACGCACCTTTTTAATTACCACATACTTTAAGAATCAATAATGTTTTCAGTTAAACAGAACAACGTACCTATATAATCGGTATCTAATGGTGTTTACTCCACAACATCCTGTGTACCTGTCAAAGAGCTCTCTGTTTCTGTGCAGCTGAACTGGTTGGGCATCAAGAAATGAAACATTTTCCCATGTCATAATACTTACAATCCGGCACCACCCCTACTTTCATACTTTCCAAGTCTCATGCAAAATTGACATTATACAACATGGCACAAAAGTTGATGGCTCAAATTCGTCCATTAGCAGAAGCAAAAACAAATAAATTATCTTGGTTTCAGCTGGAATACCCTCTTATACCATATTGAATGAAGGATCATGTGGAAAACATCATACTTCATGGGTGTATTATGCCAAAGAAAATGCTGCCTCACCTGCTCAACACTCTTGTGCATTTCGACGTACCTTTCCTCTGAAATCGACAAGAGAATATCCTTCAAGTTCGGAATGTCCTTCTCCAGGACAAAAACAGCGAACAGTTCCCAATTTAGTATCTCAAAATATGGAGGGACATAATTATCTGATATAATCACCGGTATACACCCAAACATAATTGCTTCAACCACTCTTGGACTGTTTACTGCGTAACCTTTGGCACATATGCAATATTTGGTGTTTTTCATCTGCTGAGTATATCCATGTCTCATTCGGCCAACTATCATCATTTCAGGATCTCTGTTCTCCCAATACTTCAACAAAATAGGACGAAGATGGCCATGCATTTTGCCAGCAAAGAAAGCAAGGTATTTCCGCTCGGAAGGAGGCAGTCCTCCCACGTCTTCCACAGGATTGTCGGGTGAGTGAATCTTTGTCTGGGCTATGGAGACATCTCTGCCAAATTCAAAACCTTGTTTTACGTTGGAGTTGCACAGACCCCGTATACAGTTACCCATCAGTTTTCTTGTCTCAATTGGCCCCTGAGGGAATACAGAGTCACTGTAAGTGGTGTAATTATAAATGTCTAATATACACGGCAATCAACATTGCACAAGTCTAGCAGTCAAATTGCAGAAACTGCACCGCTTTCATACCCCAGCCCTTTTTTAAAGCATCTCATACAGTTTTATAGTGCCAATGTTTGACCGCATATTATTCCTAAACAATATAGCTGAAGTATTTTAAAAGTTACATAATGATGAACTTAAATTTAATAGCCTTTTTAACAAAATTTAGCGATTTTTTTTCACTATCATTGACATTTAAAATCGTATAAGAAGCTAAAAAAGACACGGAAATAGTACTATTATGGCATGTGCCCGAAATTATCCGCTGAGAAACTATACACCCATACCTTTAATTTTCAAATTCGAAATGTTTATTCTGCACCAAACATCCAGAATTGGAAGAAAAGAAAGAAATTTTGGATGAAGTGGTTTTGCAAATGAAATTCTATAGCAATGGAAACATGTAAGGTAGGTTACATCAAGCAATGGGAGTACCCGGTTAAAAAAGATGAGCTTAAATATTACGATGAAGTTTAAAAAGATATTTCAAGAACGTACCCAATCATGGCAAGCCACTACAAAATGGTCTGCTCCGTCTGTTCTGTTCCAGAAAGGATACTTTATCTTGATAGCGTCAAGGTACTTCTTCAGGTATTCATTTATGTCATCATAAGTATTTGAATCCTTGATGTAAACATACTTTACCAACATCACAGAGCTGAATGGCAAATAAAATAAATGTGCCTCTTTTGGATTACTGGTAATAAACTGAGTACTTGATTCCAAGAGCTTTATGAACCACCCCTCTGAGGCGTATATTCCTATGAGTTTTTTCTGGTGAAACACAGGTCCATCCCCGTCCGGGTAGATGTAAATTTTGAGTTTTTTCTCCATAATTTCATAGCTTCTGCAACAAATTTGTAAATTATTATAACATGTTGCATATTCTAAGGAATAACAAATAGTAATATTTTACCTTATGAATGTTGAAAGATTTCGGTATAAAGGTGCATATAAGGTAGGATAATCCTTGACGATTTCCGTGTGCTCAATTTCAAATCTTGCATCCAACAATTCTTCATCAGCAGCTGAAGGCCAGTCTGGACTCTGCAATAATATATCTTCATTTTCTAAAAACTTAGTAGCATTAAATTTCATCTAAAACAATTAATGTATAAACAAAAACCTTTAATTACCTTTGAAATCACTGATACTCTATTACGAAGCAACATCTTGTTCATATCAGATATCGATATGACAGATTCCTCTGGGCTCCTCGACGGTCTAATTTCTTCTATAGATGGACTAATAGCAGCTACACTAAAATTATAATAATGCACAGAATTGACCGGTGCTATGCTAATGGATCCTCGTGGCGGTGGATTATTTCTCGAAAACGAATGTTTTTCCGTGTTTACATCCGCGTCGGAGAATTGAAAATAAGCCTTTCCAGTAGATATCAAACTCAACAAGCTATTCCTATATGGTAACTCAAAATATTGAACTAGTACAACGGAGGCAAGAGCTAGTGCCACTATCCAGAGAAATCTCTTGCTTTGCAGTTTACATGTTCGACGAAAGTCGTAAGCCATAACTAGAAATCACACACAACAATTCCTCCAGTAATAATTATTATCACTTCCAACTCTTCTGCAATATGAAACATACAAACTAAGGTAAGGTCTCTGCAGCAATACTAATTCTAAATACCAAACAAAGGTGGCCTAATTTGAGAGCTATAAAACTGAGAAACACTTGACCTAAAATCAAACAAAGTGAATCTCACTGAAATAAGGAAACAACAATCAACATACATCTGATCACATCCCAATATTTTAGAGCAAGATCATGAGATTTCATTACGGAAAAAGGAGAAATAGTACCTTGATCAAAGCGTAACTTGGAAGCTTCTCAATCAGATCACTCTCACCTATTGAAAAATCATAGGAACACAGAAATTAGGGAAATGCATTCTCAATACATTGTTTCTCCAACAATGGAGTTTGTTAGCTCACCAATTGAAGTAATGGTGGCTACAGTTCATTTCGCCATCCCCAATCAGAACCGACACCGAGAATTCTAAGATCCACTACGATTCTGATACTTTCGGGTCAATTGCAAATGTATCCTTTAAATTCCTCTTAATGGTAACAAGTCCCTTTTGTTTGGTAAGCATATGTATTGGACTAATGGGGTTGGGAATCCGGTCGGGTTATCCCAACCCAACCTGGATACATTGTTTATTTGATTCCATAACTTCACCTTAGGTTGTTGGTTTCCGTAACTTAGATGGTCTTGAAACTAACTAATCAAACCAACTTTAGTAGCAATTCATTGGTTTCTGGGGCAGATGGTAGCAAGGGGGAAGACTAATCTTTAGTGCCTTTTCTCGTCTAACTGTGATCGCGTTAGCAGAATAGTTACTTTTGCGGTAAATCCAGATAATTCTCTGTTTTACTTTATTTTCGATTTCTTGTCTGTCTTGCTACGTATCAATCACTATTGCACTAGCTCTGTATAAAATGAATGCTATTGATTCTCCTATTTGTTTTGTATGCATTATGTACTTAGAAAGTGACTCCTTTGCACATACATACAAACCGTTTGGCTCTCTTTTTATTTTGGGAGTTCCGTTCTAAAAACGTAAATTAACTTTGACTCTCTTTTTGAGCCACCCCTCAACACTATTCACGTTTTTTTATTTTTAGGCTTTTCCTTTTTTTTTTTTTTTTTCTCACCCTATTATTTCTCTCTCTATAACTCATTATCTCTCTTTCTCTTTCTATAACTCACTTTTACACATCATCATTTTACTTTTCCTTACTTACTAAACTCTCCAAAATAATACCAAATAACTAATTTTCTCCCACTTTCAAAAAAATTTCCTATTCACATCCCTAAACACCCATCCTAAAAATGAAGCATGAAAAGAGAGCCGAACGTTCCGATATTGTTTGGCACCTACCCATAGTTGAATGGCATTACTTTTTGTTGGGAAGTTTGGAAAACCAGGAACGATATCATATTTATATACATAAGGGAAAATAATAAGTTCCAGGAATATGCTTTCCAGCAAAACTTAGGGAAACCATATAAGAAACTCAGAGAATTGGTAATATATATGCTCATTGTATGCTCTTTGCAGGGAATGAAACTCAGAAGAATTGGTAAAAGGCTTAACAGATAACTTGGATCCCTACACCTTGTAATTGGTTCACTCTAAATATTGATGGATCAGCTCTTGAGCAAAGAAATTTGGCAGGGGAAGGATGTATTTTCAGGGACGGGGCAGGGAATTTCATAAAAGCGAGCGCTCCGTTCCTAGGAAACACAAATCATAATTCTGCGAAATGCCATTCAAATAAATTAGGAATGCAACTGTGCATCCATTTGAATATTAAGAAGGTGCTCATCCAAAACGACTCTAAATTTCTTCTTTCAATTGTATACATATGAGGGATGTACAAGCATTCTATTCTGGAAGAAACTAAGCATCTCAAAGGATCATTTTGAGGACATCAATGCGGGTATATAGGGAAGCAAATGGTGTCGCGGACGTATTGGCAAAAAGCGCACGTGCAGAAACTTCTTGAAGATCAATTATAAGCGACACTTTACATTTTGTTTAGATGGAATGGTCTTATAATATATTTACCTAGTTTGATTTTTTCGATCAACAGGTTTCAAATTTGACCATAAATTACTTTTAAATCATAATGATAACATACTTTATTTTGTGAAAATTTAGAACAAAAAAATCAAATTGGGTAAATATTGCCGGGATGGAGGAAGTACACGCAGACACACATTTAACTTTGTTTTCTTTTCTGTTTTCTATTGTTTTGCATTATTTCTTAAAAAAAATTACTAGTTCCAGTATTTTGTTTATTATTTTTTTGCAGAAATCAATGCCCCAAAGGGAAAAACATAACAGGGAATTGCGGAACTTGAAGGAAGAATTCTTATATCCCAAGCTCGATCTGGACCCTCTATATATATCTCATCACTAATATAACATTTGTAATTCAAACAACTATTAAATATCTGATACAACATATGCCATAATTGTTTTTTCAAAACTTCAATTATTATTACACCAACTGCTACAGTACTCTCAAGAAATTAATGAATCAATGAAATGGATGATTAATACCATGGACTTTCTTCTCTACCCATGAAGGTGACAAAACAGGGCTCATTTCATACTCACCTGCTGCAGTGCCCTTATTAACTTTTATTGCATCTAATAAATTACTATCCATCTCTTGATCAGGCATAACTTTTATCCTCCACACCTTAAATGTCTGGTCCAATCCAGCACTGTACACCAAGAACCCCATTACCATCACTTTGTCAATCTCTAGAGACACAGCCAGTGATTTCACAGGTCCCCTGTGAGCATCTACCACAGCCAAACACTCATGGAAGCAGCTCCCTTCTTCCCTTCGCCATATCCTTATCGTCGTGTCCTCAGACCCACTGAACACCAACTTCTCGATCGCCACAAGGCATAGAACTGCAAACCTGTGACCCTGCAAGAATCCCCCGTGGTTGAATCTCCCGGACATTTTCTCTTTCTCCCAAAAATTTATGAATCCATCGGAAGAACCTGAGGAACGGGCAAAGCCAAAAATATAAGTTCTCCCATATTAATCTATGTTTAAATAGATTCGTAATACCACACATTATTAATATTAATGTATAAAATATCAACCCTAACCTGAGTATAGGAAACAAGTGTTGGGAGATGCACTCAAGGCTAGTGCATTGACCGGAGAAAGCTGGAATTTGAGCGTCATGGTAAGTGTGTGAGAGCTCTGGCCATACACTCTTCGCCAGATTTTGACTTGACCATCTGATGAACAAGTAAATAAGCAACCGTCGTTCGGGTTGACTAGAATGGCGTTAATGTTGTCCTCGTGCGCCGTGAATGAATCAACGCATCGGCTATTGGAAACTCTCCACACTTTGACGGTCCGGTCCCAGGAGCCGGTGTATAGGAGCCCCTCTGCATGGTTGTAGGCCATGCAAGAAATATGGTCCTTGTGCTTGTGAGTTAACTTGCCGAAAAAGAGAAAGGAATTTCTTCTTTTAGGCAAATTGGTGATTTTCTTGGCTTGGAAATATTCGGAGTGAGAAGTTATGTTCCAGACCCGGACTTGGCAGTCTTTGTGGGAAGTGAAGAGGGTGTTACCTAGTAGAGAATAAATTGTTTTATAATTGTAATGAAGGAAAGGATTGAAAAAAAGTTAACATAAAGAAAAAAAGAATAATGGAAGAGTTTATGCATGCATTTTAGTTTGCAAGTCATCTCAAGCTAACTGGTAGCTAGAGATATACCGGGAACATACTGCATACGCCAAACAGGTAAACTCATGGACCAATAAACTAAAGTTGTGAGTAATATTTACCGTGGGCAATAATAGCACGAACATCCCCGTATGGTGACTTGAGGTAACCCCTCTCGGTACAGTCTTGTTGGCGCCAGGCACGGATACGAGTGCTCTCAGTACCAGTGAACACGAGGCCCTTGGTTGTTGCGATAGAGAAGATGTTGCCGTCATCACGGTGGAGGGATGCAATGCAGTGGTAGAGTAGGGATGGGGATGGTGTGTTGTGGGGTGAGAGGGTCCATGGTGATTCCGAGATAGGGTAGGTGTTGTTGTTATTGATAGAGGTAGTGGAAGATCTTGATGGGCTGTATAGGACATTCTCATAGGTCTGTTGGTGATGTGGTGGTGAAGGTGGCGGTGAGAATTTGTTTTCGTCTTCATTGACGATGAAGTGGCGGAGAGTTTGATTGGTGTTGTAGTGTTCCATTCTTGGATTGGTTATTGGTAGATCAATCTTCTAGTGGGATTGTTGGGTACATTTTGGGAGTCTATAAACAAGTTGCACGTTACGTTGAATATGGAAATTTACACAAACGTCTACAATAGAACTCCATTTACACTTAAGTCCATACACCCCCTTCAAAATTTTATTCCATTTGCACAATTAATAACAAAGACCACCAGCATTGGTGCCATGCCATGCCATGGCACCAAGCACTATTTTGCCTCCATGCCGCGGCATCGTGGCTTGTTTCTGCATTGGTGGCCACGATGCCGCGGCATGGTGGTTTTTTTTTTTTTTTTAAATTTTTTTTTTTTTTTGATAATTATAATATGATAAGATGAACTAAAATTAAAACAAAATATATTTAATAGTTTATTTGAAATAACTTACATCAAATTTAAACACATAACACAGAATCATACTCATTATAGAACGAGTTCACATCAAATTTAAAACACAAAATCTAACGAATTGAGATGCAACAACCACACAACACACAAACATAAAATGCATGAAACTTAAAACAAATAAGACACACGATTGATGAAGCTCGCACAATCAATCACTAACACCTCCAGATATGTTCCATGAGGTCTGAAGTTAGTCGTTCATGCGTGTTGATGCTATGCATCTGTCGGTTAATATTCATGTACTCATTCAGAGAGTTTATTGTTGATGTCGTCCTTCGAATATGAATTCCACGATCGAAATCCTCAACGTAAGACCTTGTGTCGTCCTCAAACTCTTTCCTCAGGCTTTCCATTTCACTTTCATAGTTTTTGTATGTGTGGCGTTCATCCTCAACTATCATATTGTGGAGTGTGATGCAGCAATCCATGATCTTACGGAGTGTGGACTTGTTGTGAGCAAGAGCCGGGTTTCGTATTATTGCAAACCGTGCTTGCATAACTCCAAAAGCCCGTTCCACATCCTTACGGCAAGACTCCTGGAGCTGAGAGAACTTTGATTCTTTATGAGTTATGGGATTGGGGATGGCACTCACAAACGTAGCCCATGCTGGATAGATACCGTCAGTTAGGTAGTACGGCATGCTGTATTGATGGCCATTCACCGTAAATTCCACAGGAGGTGCAGTGCCGTTGAGAAGATCCTCGAACACTGGTGAACGCTGCACGATTGATAAGTCATTGAATTTTCCAGAAACTCCAAAGAATGAATGCCATATCCAAGTGTCTTGGGATGCCACAGCTTCTAACACAAGGGTAGGACTTCCACATTTCCCTTGGAATTGACCGTGCCACGCCGTCGGACAATTCTTCCAAATCCAATGCATACAGTCGATACTCCCAATCATGCCCGGAAAGCCTCTTGCCTTGTTGATTGCTAGAAGTCGCCGTAAGTCATCTTCATTGGCCCTCCTCATGTAGGTTGCGCCAAACTCTGCAACCACAGCGTCACAAAAACGCGAGAGACATTTCAAAGCCGTACTTTCACCAAGGCGACAATACTCATCAACCGAGTCAGCACAACACCCATAAGCTAGCATTCGAATGGCTGCGGTACATTTTTGGAGTGTGGATAACCCTTGACGGCCAGCAGCATCTAGCTTGCAGACAAAGTAATCATCTTGATGCACAACACCAGCAACTACTCGTTCAAACAAGGCCCTACGCATTCTGTATCTGCGTCGGAACTTATCTGCATAAGGAGCGACCTGACCAAAGTAATCACGCTCGAGTAGCACGGCACGTGAAACTCTTTCCCTGTCAATATATTTTCGCTTCTTCTTTGAAGTGTTTTTTGGTTGTTCTTGGTGTTGATGTTGTTGGATGGAGTGCATCATATGGGGTATGTTGTTCATTATGAACTTTTGAGCTTGTTTGAAGGTATTCGAGGAAGAGGCGGAGGATGCAAAATTCAAACTTTCATCAGACGATGACGAGCTTGATGATGAAGAGCTTGATGACATGATTATTTTAAACTTAAGAAGTGGATGAAGGGTTGGTGTATCTAAATTAAGTTCCAGAGTTGCATTATATAGACATGGATGAGACACATTGCCTCGGATATGATAAGATTTTTGAAGATAAGATTTTGGAGATAAGATTTCAAAAGATAAGATAACATGCTTAGTCATGGCTGAGTCAGATTGCATAGGATGCCTCAAGTAGTGTTATGATTCCTGCCGAATTCAAATTCATGATATCTGACAAAGTAAAGTTCTGATTCCTGACAAAGCAAATTAAAAAGTTGTTTGACTACAAGTAAACTTTTGATTCCTGACAAATTCAAATTCAAATTCAAAGCAAATTCATTTCATTACAACGGATACATGGGAAATGAAAATACAAACAAGTCACACTTACGAATGTAAAATAACACAATGCGAAAATTAAAGTACAAACACGCCACACTTAAATGCCTAAACAAACACACTTAAACACTTAACAAACACACTTAAACAAGTTTCACCACTCAATTGTTCGGAAACAATTCGGCTCTGAGTGCATCCGCCACTGCTCTCTGCTCGGCATTCAAATTATCGTAGTGAGGCAACAGATCCATCAGGAATTTCATCCGCTCATTCCTCAACTTCTCCTCTTTCAAGTACTGGTCCTTCAGTTTCCTGGCCTCCCTCTTTTCCTCCTTCTCCCTTTCAAAGGCGAGCCTGCTGTTATGAGCTTCCTTGTCCCACTCAATCCTCTGTCTTTCATACTCAAGAGCCTGGGGATAATTACCATTGAATTGCACCCATCCCTCACCTATCGTCTCCATTGCGGAGTTGCAAGAACTTCCACCTTGTGCCATCCTTTTCGCCTTGTCCCGACCCATAGGGCGTTTCGGACTCGAGACACTGTCATCAACTAAGTGGTATCGCTTCGTCCCACTACTGCCACCTCCCGTTGACTCCATTCGTTCATCCCCATCTACATCAACATCCACAGTGACATTGTTTGGATCTTGCTTCTTCTTCAAGTGAGTCTCCCAATTCAAGTACATTTCATACATCGGGTACGACTTCACAACATCCCACTGTTTAAACAGATGAAAACCAGAGCTGTACAGTGTGTTTTCCTTGTGAAATTCCTGAGCCGTGTTGATCACATCGTCGTTGTTGAATCCACTACGCTGGCCAACTGCACTCACAGCCCTCTCATAACAGCCAAGCCAATTATTAATTTCCTTCTTCATACGGTCGACTCTTTTGCGCATTGAATCTGGAGTGCGGTGGATAAGTCCGGCGTGCAACCCGTCCGCCCTAGCCTCCTCATACATTTCATGAACCTTTTTGAATAAAGTAGCATACCTCTGGTTCGTACCGACGATAGGATCTGAGCAAACATCCATATAGCAACGAAGGAGAACCAAATCTTCCTTCTCGGTCCATTGCACGTTCCGTGGTAGAGCCTTGGCGTTTGTCGCATCAGTGGCGGCCTCCTTCCCTTTTCGGCTACGACCCGTTGGCTTTGGCTGATTTTGGGGTTGAGTCTCTGCAACGAACTCAGGAGTTTGGGAGAACATTCCCGGTATTTGAGACTGAGGAGATGGGAAATTTTGGGTGTTTGGCTCTTCGGGCTCATTTTGAAACAAAGGGCGAACGACATTCGGGGAGGTAGAGTTCAACAACGGTTTGCGAAGTTGGCTCATGAGCTCTGCGTACAACTCTTTCTCATATTCCTTCATATATGCAAGAGTTTCACGAGTGTAAAGCTGACCGTTGAACTCCATCTCACCGGACAAAAAAATGGAGGGTTAAGGGGGGTTTTGATGTTAAGAGTGTATTTTGAGTTTAATTAAGAGAGAAATGGGAGCTGGAGATGGGGTGCTCCAAACATAGCCGAGATTGGTCTCTATTTATAGATCTCGAAAAAATAGAGCTGTTGGTGATTTTTATTTATTTTTTGCATTTTTATTTTTCGAGTTACAGCCGTTTTTGTCCGTTGGAGTATAAAAGCAAATAAAGTAAAAAAAAAATAAAAAAAAAAATAAAGAGTGACCATTGAGGGGCTGCCAAGTGGCAGCCCCTCACTAATTCAACACCGCGTCGTCTCACGACGCGGTGCTGCAAATGCTTAGACGCCGGGGCTGTTGCCCCGGCGTCCCAGCATCGGTGCGGCGGGGTGCCGCGGCGTGGGACGCCGTGCACCCACGCCGGCACCGATGCAGCCCGTCTAACGGATACTCGATCTAGTCCTGCGCTCGTAGCCAATTTCAACTTCTTGGTTTCCACATGTAGAGTTTTAACATGATAACTTATACCGCGAATTAGTATACATAGTATTTTTTGAATTAGTAAAACATGAAGTGATTAGTGAAGCTTCTAAACTCGGAACAAGTATTCGCAAGAGGGGCTGAAAAAGTTGTAAAATACTTACGACTCATATAACACGGAGTTGCTTGTGTAAATATTGCAATGGATAGTAGTTGTCCTCATTAAAGTTACATGTGTCAACTTCTTCACTACTTGATCAAATTGAAGAACGGGTGGTTACGGTCATAACTCGTTCATCAAATGCAAATCATGAGCGTCAACATAGTGGAAAACCTATATTGTTTTGATTTTATGGAATTTGGAGTAATGAATAGATAGGTGTTCAATGGATAATTATTAGAGATATAGGACTACTCTAATAAATATAGAGCATTCAATAGTATACTACTCCTCCATTAAAGATTCTACCTACAATTTGCCTGTTAGCGGCAGTTTTAATTCATTGCAACCTAGCTACCGAGAGTATTATTGATTACTCGAGTCCATCTCCAAGTGTATTCTCTGAAAGCGGCATGAAGAATTTCAAATTCTTGTATCGCGGTAAAGTTTGTCTACAACCATACACATGTCAACTATCTAAGAGGTGACAAGATTCAAATTTTGTAGAGACTTCTCCTTTATCATTTTTACATGCACTTAGCAACTTTTAATAAGGGGAGATCGGAATAGTTTTACCTCATCAACCTCACTATAGGTAATTGATCAACAAACTTGTACATATTATAATTGAACCATCTTCCCCTTAAAAGGCCTTGTAAGGGGAGAAAATTATCCAATCTTATATGTTGAATTGAGGTCCTACTCTCAAGCGATGTAGGATGGGGTTTAACATGCCCCCTCACGTGTAGCCCGGTATGAACATCGGGTCTACAACGTGGACAATGAATGACGGAATATACATCGGCTCAAACCCAACACGGGTAAACAACCATCATCGACTTGGGCCTGCTCTGATACCATATTAGAATTGGACCATCTTCCCCTTAAAAGGCCTTATAAGGGGAGAAGGTTATACAATCTTATATGTTGAATTGAGGTCCTACTTTCAAGCGATGTGGGATGGGGTTTAACAGTCCATGGCAAGTCGGCATACAACACTAACCTTTCTCCTTCACTTGTGCAAGTTCCTAGTAGCGCACACACACACACTAACAAGGCCTAACAAGACTCAGGGGTGTTTGCTTTTAAAATTGATATTGAAAAAGTTTACGATTCTGTGTGGTGGGATTATCTGGAGAAGATGCCTAGGATGGGGTTTGGCTCTAGGTGGATTAGGTATGGAGTGTGTTACTACGACTCATTCTTCTATGTTGGTTAATGGTAGTCTCTTGTCGTGTTGATCGTAGAGGACTTCCTCCAGAGTAAATCTTATGAGTATAAGTGATCTTTGGAGCTTGATGAGGCTCGATTCTTGGCTTCGAGAACGTTGTTGGTCAGTTGAGGTAGGTTTGAATTTTTCTATGAACAGTTCGATATGGACGACAATGGGGTGTCAGCCTTTAATGGTCATGGCAGGGAGCCTGATACTCGTGGCCCCAATGTTCCCAATGCGTTATTGGCCAAGGATGAGTTCGTGGGATGTGTGGTGAAGGAGAGTCCGGATTTGATGTCAACATGGTGGGCTAGATACATTCCCTTCCAAGATGGTTTACGGACCTAATGAGATACTGTTACATGTATCCCTGTGAAACAAACTTGAACTTCAACCCCGAATAGGTAGACATTCCCTTCCAAATGGTGGGTCATTCTAAGAAGCCCGATCTTTTCTCAGAGATGGCTACTTAGTGTCGCTCATGGTTGGAACAGCAAGGTCCCTCCATACCTCTGGCTTAGACCTCAATGTTGCGGATGGCTAGGGGTCAATTTATTGCTACGTTCCTCACTTAGAATATTGAATCTCTTTGATGGGAGTAATCCTTCCGATACTTTAGAACCGTAAGAACATAAGAGTGCTTGTATCTGAGACTTGATGTTGAACTTTCCTCCTATTTAAATCAGTTGTTTAGCCTATACACAAGGTATAGATCTGAAATACCAAGAAACGAAAGGGGAGTTAATTAGTGCAATATGACCGATTTGTCGTATGGTCAAATCGGGATTCGGGAGACTTTATTCAAGGGTGGTTGATGTTTCAACCAGCTTGTATAAGAATCGAAGTGCACATTGATAGAGTAGAGAACACCTGAGTATTTTTCCAAAGTAAGAGTACAATTGATCGGGTAATTCCCCACCTTAAATTGAAACATTTGGTTATCAAAATGAGTTTTGGGTTAGGTGAAGATCGTGGAGAATGGGGATGTGAAGAATTTGGAGGTTTCTAGTTCGTTTTTTGCTATTGGTTATAAGCCTGTAACTAATTAAGTTTTTCTACACTACAAGAAAACAACCAAATAGAGGCGGATTAATAGCGACGGCGCAAAATAGCGACGGATCGGTGATTTTAACGACGGATACAAATCTGACCGGTAATTAGCGACGGTTGAGTTTATCCGTCGCTAAATTTGCGACGGATAGGTTTATCCGTCGCAAAATTTAGAGACAGATAAGCTTATCCGTCTCTATATGAGTTGACCATTTTTTAATTAAAAAAAAGAAAAATCATAAATAAAATATAGCGACGGATAGGCCCTATCCGTCGCTAAATTAAAAAAAAAAAAAAGAAAAAACGAAAAGAGAATTCAAAGATCAGATCACCACCAAAGAAAAAAAAAGATAAGATAAGATCAGATTTTTCTATTATCTTCTTCTTCCTCCTCTCCCATCTTTCTTCTCTTCCTCCTCTCCCCTCTCTCTTCTCTTCCCACCACCACCAATTCCTCCGCCCCGCCACTTCCTCCAGCCCCTTACACCGCCACTTCCTCCACGAAGCACCTTCCCCAACACCACCAAGTTCAATTCTATCCTCCCACCTTCCACCTCCATCGACCTCCAGCGGCGCCACCACCCACTACGATCCCACCCACCGCATTCTTCTCTTCCATCTCCACCTCGACTTCTCCTCAATTCTCCACTTCCCTCTCTACCCGATCTAGGAGCTCCAATTCTCCTCTTCTCGACTTCCCTCTCTACCCCGCCACTTCCACCCTCGCCACCTGCGCACCGCCGCCACCACTGACCGGGTAAAAGTACGTTGATGATGATGATTCCATTGATGATGATGTTGCAGATCGGAGTAAACTCCTAGACACTCGATTTGATTTCGAAGGTATTCTTATGAACCCTAGTATTTGGGGATTTTTTTTTTTCCAATTTCATTTTGTATGTTTAGCTGCTGAGAGAGTGAGTTTAGGATCGTTTGCTCCTTTAAATTCTACATTTGCTGAGAGAGTGAGTTTGGAGATTGTGTCTATGTGAAGGTGAAATCACTTATTCTAGAAGGCTATGGTCTCATTTGCATGTGCACATTTTTTCATCTTTGATTTAATTTTCTATTGAACTCCTAGTCAAGCACAAGAGATTAATAATCACTCATCTGAGGATACGGTATAGACTTTCTTTCTCCGAGGATCTTATTATCTTATTAGAAACCTTCATTTTGTTTGTCTTTAATTTTCTTCTTCTAATTTCTCAATGAAATCTAATTTTATGTTTTACAAGACGCTGCTTCATTTCATGATAAGAGACGCTTATTCCACTCAACCGTAACAAATGATAACTTATTAGACTGTATCATCTCAAAAGTCCATATAGTACAGGTACCACCTGAGGTATGTTTAGTTTCTACTTCATGTTTAATTTTACATGGTTTGATGTTTATCATAATTACACGCCTACACCTCCTCGTATGTACTGATTTACTAGATTAGCTTACATGAAGTACATTTTCTTCTCTGTTATGCTCACATCATTTCAGCGTTCATCACTTCATCCATTGTAAAGCAATCAGTACATGTTTTGTGGCAGATCTTGTTTGCTTATTGTAGCTACTGTTTCATCATGTGTTCTAAGTAGTTCTAGTTAATGGCTTAATGCATATTATATGGATAACACAAACATATCTATAGCTTTGGAGACGGATAAGCTTATCCGTCGCTAAAGTGAAGAAACCATGGGTTGCCCGGTCAACGCCAATTGTGCGACGGATCAATTTATCCGTCTCTAAATTTAGAGACGGATAAGCTCATCCGTCGCTAAATCATTTAGCGACGCCACTTTTCACGACGGCCTATTTAGCGACGGACCATCCGTCGCTAATAGCTATAGCGACGGATCGCGTCCGTTTGGCGACGGATAAACCTGATTTTTCTTGTAGTGCTATGAGTAGTTACGTTGGAGTTGGTTACGGGTGGGTATGTGGTTAGGAAGCCAGGAATAACTCTAACTAGTGTTAGAGTGTTAGAGGTGTGTTTGCTGCCGGTGATATCAAAGTTGTTGGTTCAGGATACAGGCAGGCTATCATTGATGCTTGTCCAGGAGGTGATTAATGAACGTGTCGAAGCGTACGGGGCGAACTTGGTTCCATCGAGGTTCAGGTTTTTCGAGGTTTTTTATTATTGGTGGAGGTTATGGAGATATGAAGAAATTTGGTTACAAGTATGAGGTGGTGAGTATGGAGGTTATCCGTCGAGGTTCGGTTTTTTTTAGGTTTTTGAATATTGGCGGAAGTTATGGGGATATGAATGGATTTGGTGACGAGTATGAGGTGGTGGGTAGGGAGGTTGTGGTGTTGTTGGGTATTGGTTCGTTATGCTTGGGTTGGGCTTGGGTTACTGACGTTTTGGTTTGTGGAGGTTTGGGTCTTAGGTTCGTATATGAAGGTTATGGTGTTGTTAGGTATTTGCTGCCGGTGTTGCTCATGACTAGAAGCACATGCAACCTATCAATGCTGCCGGTTCAGGAGGTGACTTATAAAGGTGTCAAAGTGTATGACGAACTTCGTTCCGTCGAGGTTCAAATTTTGCGAGGTTTTGAACATTGGTGGAGGAGGTTGAAGAAATTAGTTACGAGTATCAGGTTGTGGGTATGGAAGTTATGGTGCTCTTAGGTATTGTTTCTTTACCTCTGTTTTGGATTTTATTGAAAGGTTTTGGTTTAGGTTTGGATTTGGGTTACATTGTAAGATTTTGGTTGTGACAACCGCTGTTGAATCACGGTTAATCTAGGTGATGGTGTTGGTCTCGTCTTTGTAATTGTTTACGAGCATTACTTATGCTATGGCTTTATTTGATAAAATTATTTTGGTTGTTTCAAAAAAAAAAAAAAGAAAAAAAAAAGATTGATGGTATGTTCTTTCTTCTTGGTAGATGCTCTATTTGTAGAGAACTCATAGAGAAAATTTCATTTTAGGGAGTAGTTAATGGTACTCGTTTCATTTTAAACCCAACTAGAATAACAATATCATAATGGTAGTTGATGGTACTTGTTTCATTTTAATGTTAAGGCCTAATGTTTTTATGTTTTATGTTAACACCTTGTTTGGTTTCTTATATTAGTCAACTTAAAAATAGAATTTTGGACTAAAATGTAATTTTAATCTAGTTGGTCTGTTTTTGTTATTAGAGCCATCAATTGTTCTTAAAAAGTTATGGCCCCCATAGCTTATAAGTCGGTCCAATGTGATGGTACATGTGAAAAAAGGTTATATGTAAATAATTAGAAATGAATATCAAAATAAGCTATTATTAGGGGAGAAACAAAATAGAATTACACTTTTTTTAAGAGCTCTAGTAATTAGGAGGGGAAAAGATTTAACCTTTTTGTAAAAGACTTAGCATGATTGTATTTGTAAGGTGGTGCGAGTGTACAATTGTTGACAAGATGCACCTTGAAGTAGCGCATGCACCCATTTTCTTGTACACTCATGGTACCTTGAAGTAGTGAACTATTTCTCACATGATTCACGAAAAGTTCAATTTGTTACAGTTGTGGACACATTTGTTGACTTCAAAACACAAATTCTAATAAAGTCATGAACTACTACTGTATTTGATAGTTGAAATATATGTGATGAACTTAATTAATTATGAAATAAACGTGTGCCAATTAAATTTGATTTTTCAAGTAGCCGGTACGCGCGTGAGATCAGTTTTAAGTAGTATAAATTCATGACTTAGCAAATCAAGTTAAGCGCGCATATATACATTCATAAAGTAACAAGCAATTAATTAATTCAGTGTCAAAATTAATCCAAATGGCTTCTTCAGTACTATTACCAGATCCATCCCTGGAAAACCTCAAGATCAAATTCCATGAATCCATTCTAGTTACACCATCTCAAGAAACTGAGAAAAGATCCTTCTTCTTGTCTAGCATAGACCAAGTCTTCCGTTTCCCCATCCCAATAGCCAGTTTCTTCAATTCGCATCCCGATTATCCTCCAGAAATTGTTGCCAAAAGGCTCAAAACTGCATTGTCGAAGTTGCTAGTGGAATATGACTTCATGGCAGGTAGACTTAAAATGAACAACAACTCAAACCGTGTTGAGATCGACTGTAATGGCTTAGGGGTTGGGTTTGTGGTGGCATCGTCAGAGTGTTCGCTGCTGGAGCTAGGTGACGTTGTTCGCCCTAACCTCGGATTCTACCAGCTGGTGCCGCGGAGAGTTGATACTTTGGGTCCGGAAGATGATCAGCCATTATTCTTGTGTCAGGTAATTAGCTAGTATTAGAGCATTCCTTATGGAGAATTTTTGGGGGCTTTATTGGGGCTTAAATCCCCAATAAAACCTAAAAATGCCTCCAATTGAGGTTTCTTTTAGGCTACTATTTAGTAGCCCATGGAAAAAGGCTACTCCCTCCATTTTTAATTACAATTAGTTTTAGATGTTTTCACACATATTAAGTAAATGATTGATTTCCTTTATTTTATTCTTTCAATAATTAATGTTATAAAATTTATGTAACTTTTATTGTTTTAATAAGAAAAAAATAGAGAGAAAAATGAAGAAATGCACTTTTAATACTACTAAAAGTAAGGAAAAAGTCTTTTGGTTGCTTTCTAGGATTTTTGGATGGTCTGGACTTTTGTCGACCTTTGTACTTTGAACGTTTATGGAGTTAATAAACATGATGATTACTTCCAAAAACGTAAGGAGAAAGTACATAGAAAAGAGTAAAATAATCTAATAAAAGCTAAAACTACTTATATTTAAGGAGTTCAAAATGCTAAAATTACTTATAAATAAAAATGGAGGTAGTACTTTATAGTAGCCTTCAATTAAGCCCTACAAAATAATATTTTATATTACTTGTTTGTTTGATTGGTTAACGAAGTAATAATGTGGCATATGGGACCCACAAAGAAGCCCCAAATAAGCCAAAAACCATTGGAACCTTCAATTTGGGAGGGACTTCTATGTTTAAAGTCCAATTAAGACTCAACCCATAAGTAATGATCTTACTAATATTCATTTTGGTTCAAAGAATGTGCATGTGAATTTCCGTGCTGCTGAATAAATCACTCATTAGAGCACTCCTAATGGTTGAGAATTTTAACATAAAACACCCTTCTAAAAGAAATATTCAATGGTTTGGGGTTTAATTGGGTTTTATTATGAGTCTTATATGTCACATATTATTCCATATTTGATGTCAAATGTCACTTCATATTATTGGTGGATTTTATTGTTGATCCAATATTTGATGCTTAATCTTAAGCTAGTACATTGTCATGAGCTACTAATTAGTAGCCTCCAAACTCAATTGGAGTATTATTGGGGGTTAACAAATAAGCCCCAAATAAACTTTCATAAGGAGTGATCTTAGGAATGAAATTTTATCTCAATTTGATATCCGTATTGAAATGGGAGAGTAATAATTTGATATGTGGCAATATGTCATCAATGACTTTTTGAAATTGTACATGATTGAATTGTAATATAATAGTCTAGTTTGACCAATATGCAAATCTATTCACAAAATTACAGTATTAGATTTTTAATTTGCAGGTTACATCATTTGAGTGTGGTGGTTTTGTAATCGGCATGTCAATAAATCACATCTTGTTTGATGGGGTGGGCATTCGGGTGTTCATGGAAAACCTTGCTTCCCAAGCATTCGAGAACAAACCCTTAGCGATAATCCCTTGTCACGACCGCAGCCTCCTTGACGCCAGATCTCCACCGCAAATTTCCTTCCCAAACGAGTTCTTGAAGCCTACGCCAAGCAGTCTTGGTTTTGACCTTAAGATTGAGGAATTGTCTCATAGAGTCTTCAAGTTCACCCCATCTATCATCAATGGCCTAAAAGAAAAGGCAAAAGGCAACAACAAAAATTCCAACAAAATAATGTATAGTAGCTATACACTTGCCACCGCAGTTATATGGCAATGCAAAGTATTGTCATGTGCCCAAGATGAAGAAACAGTTTCCACTCTCCTTACCCCAGTTGAAATCAGATCTAAACTGAATCCCCCACTACCACAATCTTATTGTGGTAATGCAGTGGTGGCTGCTTCAACATCAGCAAAATGTGGAGCTATCGTAAGAGGAGATTTTTTTGACCTGGCAGAAATGATGGCACTGGGACATGCAAAGATGTCTGATGAGTACATACGTTCTGCAATTGATTGGTTGGGCGTGCATAAAGGGCTTCCATCCACAGACTTCATCGTGAGCTCGTGGATGAGATTAGGGTTCAATAAGGTGGTCTATCCATGGGGTAAGCCGGTTCATAGTGGGCCAGTTATTAGCCCAGTATATCTTGTTTCATGGGTATTTCCCGATGAAGATGACTTTATTAACGCTATGGTTTCTCTGCCTGTTCATGAAATGGAGCGATTTGAGTCTCATTTTCGATTGATCACAAGATCCACTAGCAGCATACACTACCGACACAATCGCATTGGGTTTAGTAGGTCTCTTTTATAGTACATTTCCACGGGGGCTCATGCTGGCGAACATTTTTTCGAAGGCTTTCTTATGATATAATATATAAAAAAAATAAAAAATCTATGTTTCTATCTATGTCAATTTTTATGTGAAATGTATCGTTACACTTTTTCTTTAAAATAATGTATCATCCGCCCTGTTTCGGGGGTGTTTGTGTGAAAAAACCACTACTAATAAAAGTTTATTCTTTATTTAGTAAAACTTATATTATTTCCAATATATTTGGTAAATTACAACTATGTCCTCTAAGTCGATGCACTTTGTGATATTGGTGCCCTTAAAGTTAGTTCAACACTTTTGGTCTCGTAGGTGTATTTTGTTTGTATTTGGCCTCTTAAATCATAATGGTCCTCATATATATATGTAAGGTGCTACTATATACTTGATTCTTTTACAATCTTCATCATTGACATTTTCAAATGAATTTGACTACAAATTATCACAAAGTATACTGGAAAAATATAAGAATATTATGTTATGAAACTAAATGAAATATAGTTTCATCATATAGTTTTCTTTATTACATATTATTAAGATCTAATATACTTTTGACAGCTCCGATGGAGTTGTGTTCTTTTTTGTTTTTTTCTTAGTTTCTTTTCTGAAAAATATGGGACTGAAAATGAATCAGTAATTTTGTATGGATCTTTTTGAAATAATATTTAAGATCATTTTGATATTAACATAAGTAATGGGGTTAATTTTAAATAATTTATAAAATAATTTATAAAATAGAAACATTTAGAGTCAAATATGTAATAAAAAATAATTGAAGGTGTTTGGCTTTTTTTGAAAACTGAAACTTAAATGAGGACAAAATGGTACTTTACAAGCCTTAATTCGCATAAAGCCAAGATCGTGGGGTAATATGTAATTGATTTGGTCTAATATGGAGTTATATGTAATTGTTAGACTAACAGGGTACAAAAATGTAATTAAAAAAACTAAGAGGGATGTGGATGAAAATTTTCCTATACTAAATTATTATAACAACTCCTCTATTAAACTATAACACAAGGTGCTAAAACAATAACAAGTTGCTTAGAATTATAACTTGTAGCTTTAAAGATTATGAAAAATATTACATGTTAAAATTGTAATTAACATGAGGTCTTAAAACTATAGCAAGTAACTTAGAACCACAACTTATGACCTTAAAAACTATAATAGGCAGGATCATATTACATGAGGTAAATTACAATAAACTAGTGTTATTAAAATTGTAAGAAGAGGTTCTAAAACCATAACAAGGGTCGTTAGAACCATAAGTTGTGGCTTGTTAATGATTATGAAGAATAAAAATCATGCTACATACTAAACTGTGGTTGTATGTTTGGTTTTGGGGTATACGGTAAAGTTTTGGTTGTAATAACCGTTGCCAAATTATGGTTAAGTTGGGTAAAGTTGTTGGTCTCGCATGTCTTGTAATTGTTACTGAGCATTACTTATGTTCTTTCTTTAAATTAATAAAAAATTTAGTTGTTTCGAAAAGAAAAAAAATTATAATAACTATTGATCTTAAAACTATAAGATGAAGTGCAAAATCCATAACACCACGTACGTAGATGCCCTACTAGGTACTATTAAATGATAGAAAACAGTGTGAATTAAACTAGTACTTGTAGCTAATTGTAGGAAAATATGTTCTTGATTCTCGATTGCTTTTAAACTATGATTATATAATATTTAATAAAATTATATTATGAAAATGTGAGTTCTATATTCACAATATTATTTGGGTTATGTATTATTTCATTATATGCACTATCATTATAGTTTAATAGTAATCGGGGTCAGAGTTTAAAACTGTTGACAAAAAAAAATTAAAGTGGGTAAATTACAGTGGAACGGAAGGAGTAAAGTTTGTCCGATTTCCAATGTTTACCGAGGAAACATATGTGAAAATATCAAAAGAAATAAACCAAATAATAATAATAATAATAAATACCAAACACAAAAATTCTATGAAAGTATGTCTTGAAATCGTAAGTTTTAACTTTTGAACCATAGAAATCTTTGCTGAAATGATAGCGTACAAATAATCAATCATTCGAATTTCGAATCTACCTTACCAAATCTAAAATTTTGGAGGGAATTCCATTTTAATTTGCCGCGAAAAATACCCACACACCCAATTTTATAAACGTAACGGTTTCCGTGAAATGGGCCTCACTCACAGCTCAAAGAAGAAACGCAGAAAACCAATTCTCAATTAAAACCCTAGCAACTAGCCTTTTTCATTTCAGCTTCTCACCATTGCCAAAACTGAAATAAGATGTCCGACGTTCCGGGTGGTACTCAGCCGTATGGACGTGGAGGATCTGTTCCAGTTGTTACGGTCCGTATGCAAGTCATGGCGTGACATAAACGACGACCCTGGTTTCACCAAACTGCACATCAACAGTGGAATCGGCGATGGATGGATTGTTCACAGGAACAACACCGGTAAGCTCTTATTGTTACGCCTCAGTCACTTGGCTATACATCGTAGTTTTAGTTGTTCCTTGTCTTCTCTTTGACCTAACAATGCAAATCCTCTCCGACTGTGGCTGTGACTATGCTAATATCGAAACCTGCATGGAATGTTGTAGAGAATGGGTTAATGCTACTAATACCAAGTATCCGGTCGGCCCTGGGTTGCCTCGTATATGTAAGCTCCCCGTGCCTTGTTGCAATGGCTTGATTCTGATTTCCAGTATCAAGCCGAACATGGTTTGGGTTGTTTTTTTACCAGGGAATCGGTTAAGTTACCGTTGTGTGATCCAAAGGATGTGAAAATTGGTACTGCCTTTGGTGATCCTTATTGTGGAATTGGGTATGATGAAGTTAATGATGATTACAAGGTTGTGAGGATTGTTAAGCCCTATAGTACTTTTATATGTTCTGCGAAATCGGGGGCTTGGCGCAGAATTGAGGATTTTCCACACGATCCGAATTTGAATGATCCACTTAGAAATGGGGATTATATTGGGCCGCACACGAAATTTGGTGCTTATGCTAACGGTGCATTGCATTGGATTGCATATACGGCAGATAAAAGCGGATGGATAGTTGCTCTTGATCTAGACACTGAAACCTACCGGAGAATTCCAGTGCCGGAGGAAATTGGTGCTGTTCGAAATCCTTATTTCTTGAAGTTGTTTGAATTGAGTGGGTGCTTGTTTCTGATTTCTTGGCACTTGCATGAGCTCGTTTTTGTATGGATGATTAAGGATTATAATAACAGTTGCGCAGAAAGAATGTGGGTAAAGATGATGACTTTAGAGCAGAAGGGTGAATTCATTGGGAACCTAAAGCCAATAGCTTATTTGAAGGATGTAAATAGGCTTCTTCTCTGGCACAAGAATGAGATATATTCATGGTATGATGTGGAGAAGAATTTTTTCCGGGAAGTTACTCTGGAGGTCAACCCAGATGCTAACGGGGATGATCATGACTCGGATAGTCTTAGGTATATCTATGATACTTTCACTTCACAAGTTATTCCTGCTAGCCTTGTTCGTCTCAAGAAGAGTGATAGTACTAATGGGGCTGTTGCTTCAGAAGGAAAATCGTCCAAAAGGTAGAGAAAAAGGGTCCCTGAGCCTGAAACACAGGGGCTGAAGGTTTTCTATGGATCCGCTGATGATTGGGATTAGCCATTGATAGTATTTGTTTGGTGCAGGGATGTATGCTAGCTTTGGGTAACAATTAAAATTGTCATCAAGGCTCGTTTGTTTAGGAGTTTAAGTGTCCTTTCTGTCTGAACTCTGAAGTTTTATTATAGTGAGTAATGTAGTATCAAGCCTCTTTTGTTTAGGAGTTCAAAAGTGATGTCTGTTTGAATTCTGAGTGTTACTATAGTTAGTTGCTCTCTCCTATTTCACCGAAATGTATTGTTAAGTTCTGCAAATGAGCAACGGTCTATATGAGTTGAGGTACTATCAGAAGCTTTAATTTAATTTCTTGGATAAAATTTTATTGGTGATCTGAGTTCACGGTTTTTCGTCTTTTCATTTTTCTTAGAAAAATCCTATAATGCTAGTGTAGACACTCAAAATATGTCTATTAAATAATTAAAGTCATCAATGATTTTTAATATGCTTCACCTGTGGCCTATCAAATTGTGTCACGTGGAAATTGTGAAGATTTTAAAGCCACTTAGTATTATTTCTCATGAAATAATTACGTGGAAAAGATGATGTATTTCTGGCCAATCAAATGGTGCCACGGAATATTAACTGTGCCAATATTATTTTTGTAATTAAAAATAATGACATGGAAAAGAAGACTCAAATTCACCAATCATGATGTGCCACGTCATAAAATTGATGCAGTTATTAATTAATTGCAAGCTGGAAAATGCAGATAAGATCAAATCTGTATCGACCAATCAGAATTGGTCCTTCTCTTTTTCCACACCTATATAATGAGCTTATTCTCCACCAAAAAAACACAATTCACAATTCAGAAGCAGAGCATTCCAGAAGCCAGAAGTCCAAGGAGAATTCCAGAAGTTCAAGAAGGTCCCAAGGAGAAAGTCAGAAGTCCAAGGAGAATCCACGGAGTTCAAGGAGGTCCCAAGGAGAAAATCATACGTTTGATCCAGGAGAAAGCCATTGCGCACTTGGAGAAACGTTATTGAAGGTCCAAATTCCACAAAGGAGGATCAAATCAAGAAGGCAAGAAGAATTCAAGACGGAGCTGAGTTCTTGGCGTTCTTCACCAAATTCAATCAAGAAGTACTGTTTAATTCAAGATCAAGCTGCAAAGCCCTTGAATAGACGTTTCCTGGAGGTCGAACTTCCTCTAAAGAAGATCGAAGGCCAGATTCCAAGAAGGACCAGACGCGCTCATCAAAATCAAGCCAAGAAGCCCCTGAATAGACGAAATCAAGTCAAGTCCTCCATCCAAATCAAGATCAAGCACAAAGTCCTTGAAGAAGATAAAGTTACACAAGTCAAGAAGCTCAAGACGAAGTCAATGACATCCATCAAGTCGATAATAAGTTAACAAGCGATCGCGCCAACTTCAAGTGAAGATTCAAGAACAAGCTGCGAAGGCCCTTGAAACAAATCCAAGAAGTTAACAAGCGTCAACTGCCAACTTCAAACGAGTCAAAGTATCGTCTCAAGAACAAACTGCGAAGGCCCTTGAGTCAACAAATCCCGACTCCCACATCAAACAAGAGAAGACTAAAGTATTAAAGTCAAAATTCAAGTCCTAGATAATTCTTGAAGAGTCGAATCAGAGGATTCGTAGAGATTGTAAATTCATATATTTTAAATCAATAAAATTTCATTTGTGCAATTTTATTTGTTACAGCTAGACTGCTGGCTAGTAAAGGTATCCAAGTCGATTATGAGTCTAGTGAGATATACACTACGCAAAGAGTACATTTATATATGCTCCTGTGGTAAACCAGATTTTGAGCATTAAATCATAATGTCCAAACAATCTTTATTATGCATCTCAAACTCTTCAAAGAACTGATAAAACTTTGTTGTCAAATATAAATTATATTCACTACTCAGATGGAAAAACTAAACAGCAAATGAAACGAACAAATACAAAGAGGATTTGATTACTTCTAGGCTATCAATATTCTCTTATTGTGGACTCAGGTGTAATTTGATAAACTACCAGTTATTTACTGATATGAGTGATTGTCGAATTGTCGAATGGGGACATATACATATATACCCGATTGAGATTGTACACCCTTGTCTCAGCAACAAAAAGACCTTTCTTTCTTTTTCATGGACCAAGTAATTTGATTCCAGTGTTCCAACACTCTGGGACCTGAAATGGAGGAAAGAAACCTGCTCATGGTCCGGTGGTGTGGTAACTCTTCTTGGCAGGGTACATATTTCTTTACACTACCTAACTAGTTACTTTTAGCATTTGTATTATGAGGATTTGCTGTAGTAATCATCTATAGTATATTCTTGGAACAGGACCATCTGGATAATTGGTTAGCTTTTTTGGTTTTGCAGTAATGTATTTCTTTGGGTATTCTCTTGGTAAATATATGAATTTCAGCTATTGATTTATATAACTTGATGAGCAGGACATATCTCTCATCTACACAAATACTTTCGTGGTCAACTGTCAAGGAGTACTCTTAGACTTTGCTTGACCTCAATAGACAAGAGTAGCTAAGATAGGAGGTATGTTGAATGTATGCATAATATCAGAAACATGCAAGAATTTTTTATGACTCCGATAGTCTAAGGTATATCTATGATACTTAATTTTACTTCACAAGTTATTCCTGCTAGCCTTGTCCGTCTCAAGAAGAATGATTTTACTACTGAGAAGAAAAATTGTCAAACAGTATAAGTTTAATGTTGATGAAATAATAAGCACAGATATACCGTTACGGTTATAACGGATTGGAAATTTGCCCATGTTTAATATTCTTATCATAATTGGTGTTTGTTTTGTTTAATTTTCTTCTCTAGATTGGTGTAAAGATTCGGGGTCAATTGGTTGGTGTGCTTCTATTATGCACTCTATGATTGTATTCCCTCCTATTTTATTTAGTTGTCTTTTTATAAATTTCACTACTATAACACTAATAGATTTAACTCACTTTTATCTATATATTAACTACTATCAATACAATATTATATTAATATTAATAGGCTTTTGAGAATAATTTTTACAACTATAAAGCTAGTAATAGATCCTCTTTAATATGTGTAAAATTTCTGAAAAGATAATTAAAAAAGATAGGAGAGAGTAATTGTTAAACTTTTTTGTGATTAATATATTTTGCTTTAAAAAAAAAAGAAAAGATAAAGATAGAGTTTGGGATTGGAGTTTGTATTATTTCAATGCACGAGTTTGTATTATGTCAAAGCGTTTGTAGCCGAGTGGCAAGCTGAGACACCCCGTAACCAAGTGGTCACGGGTTCGATCCCCGAAATGGTGATTATCTGCTCTGTATGGAGATTATTGAAATGAGGTTGATTAGTAATTTATTGATGCAAATTTGTAGGCCAAACATTGTAATTATAATAGTATCTAAAAAAAGGCACTGATTAATTAATTAATAATAAGTTTAATCTGAACATAATTAATGTGAGCACTAATTAATTACTTATACAGTTCTACTAGTACTACTCATTATTATTTTATTATATTATTATTATAATTCTAGGAAGATAAATATTTCTAATTTATTACCGGGTGGCTTAGATGATAGGGGCCTAAACACAATACATCCACTTTAAATTGTGACAAGTGTACTAGGGTTTAATTTTTTATTTTTTAATTTCTTTTATAATTTATCTAATTGAGTTAAAAGAGAAAAGGTTATTATTTTCTTCCTACTTTCCTGGCACGATCCATCTCTTTTACTCGCTCCAGCCGGATAACTTCAACCGCAACCTCAAGCGTCCGCCATAATTCTTATTGCAGATATTTTTCATTCTCGAGTTGGTCCAGTACTATTTTAGAGTTGGACACAGAGACCATGATCGAATGATTATTGTTAAATGATTGAATTGATAGTGTACAATGTTAAACGCCCTCTTACGGAAATATTTCATTCAGAAAATCTAGAAACATGAACTGCAGTACATTGGCCTTGGTTTTATTGCACAGATTGACACTTGGTGCTGTACGTAGTTTCCAATCGATTTCCTTGTATTGTTTGTTTCTTGAGCATTGCCACCAGGTAGGTCAGTATCTATGAAATGACTTTAATTTCAATACTTTAAAATATTAATATTAAAGTATAATTATTAAACCATGGTCGGGAAATAAAAGGAATGAATTATAATTTATAACCGAGAAGCTTTGGTTTTCCGGCGAAAAACTGGGTAGTGGAGGAACAGAAAGAGAAAGAGAGAAGATCGTGGCATGAAAGTAGAAAGAAAATAATAATAGTAAAAATACATTTTCTTAAACTCAATTAGATAAATCCTAAAATAAATTAAAAATAAAAATTAAAACCTAATACGCTCGTCACAATTTAGAGAGTGTGTGTATTAGTGGTTAGGCCACTAGCGTCTAATAAATCCTCTCGTTCCCCCTGAACGGCAGTTCTCCCAATACTTTCACATCTCCCCAACTTGTTTTGCTCTCTTGATGCGATTCACTGTAAGTTTCTTTGAATTACTACTACATTTCTTGATATATTCTCCTGTGAATGACAGCAACCATTTACATTTCTTGGGTTATTGAATTTAATTTAATCTCGATTGCTGTTGTGAGTTTTAGTAACCCTTTTCAGTATCTATATTTCTTGATTGATTTCGCAGTGATTTTTGTTTGATCTCTGTTGTGAACTCTGTTTGAAATCGGTTATATAATCCTGTTGCTGTGTGTGAGTTCTATATTGCTTCTCTCAGGCTGCTGTTTCCATGGAAATCATGAGTTACTGTCTGTGTGTAATTAATTCAAATCACAATCTTAATTATGTCATATGTTAAATTTGAATTAAACTTTGGCTATTAATTGTTTGTTAACCTCGATTTTGTTACTGTATATGCAGTAGAATGTCGAATCCCACTGCGTCTATCAGCAATTTGATTACTGCCCGTTCTTGTCCTGTTTCCAAGATGCCTGCGAAACGATCACTCCTAGGAACTGATGGTGTTGAGGCCTATGGTTTTGATAATTACAGGCCTCGGAAGTTAGTTGCTTGGAGGGATTATCCAAAAAACTGTGGTCGTAGCAATGACAAAAGTCCTTCAAGCACTGGTGAAACGAAGACTGAACCTAACCGTGATGTTGTAGACGAGAAGGGTTGTCCATTTACTGATGGTACGGGTGATGTTGCACTGAACGAACCGGTCAGTGATGTGGATTGCGCAAATGCTGCGAATACTGAGGCGCCTATAGCAGCAGGGCCACTGAGAAGTGTAAAGTCTAGTAATTTGAGTGACACGGAAAGTTCAGATGGAGAAATTGCCACTACTGGTGTTGGGAATGTGGAAGAAGAGGCTTTTCACAGTAAACTGGAAAATATGGCGGATGTTGCGAAGAGTCAGGATTTGGTTTCGGTGTTAGTTGAGGGTGGTCCCCGTGTTGATCCAATGACATTAAAGGAGGGACCTGCATTGAGTTCCATACCAGACATACCAGAAGGTGATGAAAACGACGAGGAGATTTGCATTTTATCACCGGAAGAGTGGAACAAGCAGAAATTGTTCGCCAAGCGTACTCTTGATGTAGTCAAAGTCTCAATAGGAAAAACAGATGATGAACCTGCAAATCATAATCTGGTGAAAACTCAAGAGAATGTAAGTTCTGATTTGATGGGAGCTGAGTCTGGAAACACTAGACATGCTCAGTTGATGGTAGACAAACGTGGAACTTCGGATTTAGAAGTATGCGAGTCACCAAGTAAAGTAGAGCAAGATGAATTGTTGAAGAAGTGCACCAAGGACCACAATCTTGCTATTGTTGAGAGTTCTTGTAAGGTAGAACCTATATCCAACCCGAATTGGGATTTAATTAATCTTAGCATCGCAGAGCACGATCATCCTATGGCTGTGAAGGTGAGGGAGACTCTAGATCTATATGATAAATATTATGTGGATTTTTTGCGCAAATCTGATAACATCAAAGGAAAAAATTATCATATGGATGCAACAAATCGACTTAAGGATGAAGATAAGTGGGTCCGTCCAGAGAAACCTTTTGGCCATATTCCTGGTATTGGAATTGGTGATAAGTTCAAGTTTAGGTGTGAACTTGTGATCACTGGCTTTCATTGTCAATTTGTATCTGGCATAGATTACATTGATCTTGGTGGGAAAAAGGTTGCTACTAGTGTTGTGCATTCTGGCCGCTACAAGAACCAGGGTAGAACGGGTGATGTTCTAATTTACTCCGGACAAGGTGGATATTCAAAGGACCAAAAACTTGAAAGGGGTAATCTTGCCTTGGTGAATGTCATGGAAATGGGGTATCCTGTTAGAGTTAGCTATAAGTCAAAGCGTCTTGGATCTACTGCATCAAGCGTGCGCAAGGACAACTTTGAATACATTTATGATGGACTGTACAATGTCAAAAGATATTGGGAAGATATAGAGGAAAACCGTAAAGTGTTAAAGTTCGAATTGCTCAGGTTGTCCGACCAAGCAAGACCCGAACAAGCAGCTGAAAGCTCGAGAAAATTGTTTTCTTCCAGGGAGGTATGTGTTTTAGATGACATATCAGATGGTAAAGAGAAAGTGAAGATTCCTGTTTTCAACCGTCTGGATGGCGATGTGCCTTCCACTTTTGCTTACATGACCGACATGGTTTATCCAAAACAGATGGAGCAAATTGAGCTGATCGGATGCGACTGCATCAATGGATGTTCAGATTTACACCAATGTCATTGTGTTTTGAAGAATGGAGGTGAAATTCCTTACAATGAAGAGGGACACATCGTCATCCCAAAACCTACCGTTCATGAGTGTGGCCCCCAATGCAAATGTCCCCCTACTTGCATGAATAGAGTGAGCCAGCATGGTCCTAAACATCAACTGGAGATTTTCAAGACTAACTTAATGGGGTGGGGTGTAAGATCACGAAATAACATTCCATCCGGAAGTTTTATATGTGAATATGTGGGTGAATTGTTGAAAGACAATGAAGCGGATGAAAGAAGCAACGATGAATATCTGTTTGATATCTTCAATGATGACGCAAAAAGGGATGGATTTGTTATTGATGCCGCAGTACATGGTAACATTGGGAGATTTATTAACCATCATTGCTTTCCCAATCTTTTTGCACAAGAGGTTGTTTATGATCATGATGATAAAAGGATGCCTCATATCATGTTCTTTGCCTCCAAGAACATCTCTGCTCTAAAGGAGCTTTCATATGATTATAATTATCAGATTGATAAAGTTTGCGATAAGAATGGAAACATTAAGACAAAATATTGCAAATGTGGTTCTCGCGGTTGCACAGGAAGGATGTATTAGCAGTTTTCTTCTTCTAGCTCTTGCGATATTTGGTGCTTTCCGATTGAAGAAAATTGAGCTGCTGCAATTTGGTACGGATCTCAAATGATCAAACCCTGCATTAAAAGCTCTTTTTTGTTCCATTCTTGAATCATTTTTTTTTTTTTTAATGAAACATGTGTATTCTGATTGATTAGAAGATTATCATACATTCAGTGTAATGGGATTATGGATGCATTTCTGTTACCAAATTTATTGCTATCTGATTTTTTGAAATTCCTATTAAGGATGTTCCTCTGTTTCAGTTTCTGAACCATGCTGAATCCACTGCGCATAAATGACATATTTACCATGCTTGAAGCATGCGCGTTTGATGCTTACTTGCTGAGTTTCTTGCTTGAGCAGACATCAAAATATGTCGTAAAAATGACTTGATGCTTTCATCAAATATATCATGGCAGAGCTGTGTTAAACCTCCTAGCTTCTGTGCATAGAGAGTGTATGCTATAGAGTAATGTTTTACTGTGCTGTATAGTAAAAGATATCCGAGTGTGGCAGAACGCTTAAAGTAACATGTACTACAGCCGGTCAGCTGGCTGTAGCATTGAAGAAACCAGCCTAAAAGATAATACCTCCTTTATATATCAACTTCATTTTCGCAACATAACAGAAACATTTGATGTACTTTAACCTGCTTCTGCAGATTGCCAGATAAATACATGGCAACTGGTCAAAAACTGTCTATCAGTGTTCTATGAGTTTTTCTTGAATCCAGTAGTAGCTGAGATGGGAGGTGTCATGGGTATATACATACGCACATAAATTCCTGATATTGTGTTTGGCAACAGTTTGTTACGGTCTATTAAAGCATGCTTACTTTGTCTTTAAAGGGTGAATATAATTGTGTAGTAATAGACAATAGAACTATTGTTGATTCCTGGATTTTGTCACAAGCTTGCTGCAATTTCGCCATCTTTTGCTGTTAATATATTGATCATAATAACACCCCCCTCCCTTCTTCATAACGGCATAGCGATAAATGTCAAATACATTTATTTTCCTTAATAATTAATTTGTTTCGGTCTACAGTTCTATGTATGCATGTTTTTCTCTACATTCTTTGCATAAATTCCCATAGTGAGCTCATCTGTACGTAATTATTTCTTTTCCACATGCTACCTAGGCTTTCAAGTTTCTCCACCTTCTCAGCTCACATTCGCCCTTCCCCGAACCAAATCTTCATATAACTCATTTGTACATAAATATCCTAAGATGGATGAAATTGAATGGCCGCACGAGTTTCTTGCTCCACTAACTTAAATAAGAGTCCAAGATTTTCCTGATTGGTGGAGAAATGGTTGAGGTTTGACTTTTCGAGGAAAATGGCGCAAGGAAGATATGATAATACAGTGAGAAATGGGGAAGACGAAGTTCTTCCCGTTCTGTTCTGTATAGATCATTTTGGGACGGGTAAGATAATTCATCGCTAATATGTGACAGATAGGTTTATCCGTCGCAAAATCTTAATTTCTCTTTTCTTTTTCTCGGTCGCAAAATCTCAAGTTTCTTTTCTTTTTCTTTATTAATAATAGGTTTAACGGAATTAGCGACGACATGATTCAACCGTTGCTATTTAGCGACATATCGGCAATATCTCCGCTGCTAAATAGATAAAAGATTGGGACAAACAAGAGACGAACTGATCTTAAAGCGCAGTTCGTCTCTATCCGTCGCTAAAATGACCAAATGGTCGCCATCTGGGATTCGTCACTATTTCATGTATTTCTTATAGTGGATGGGGATGTGAGGAAAGAACAGAGAGAGGTCATGATATTCGTATGCATGACCAGAGAAATAAGGAGGAAGCGGACCGGAGAATCGCTAAAATCGAGGCCGCACAGATAGAAGAGGCAAGAATGAGATCTCCTCTCAGAACACCAAACCAGTTGGAGTAGAGAAAGTGGTTGAGCTAACTCTCGCATACTGAGTATATATTTTTTTTCTTCAGAATTAACATACATTGAAAAGCTATCTTTATGAGCTTATCAAGAAAAATATTTTCAGCTAACCTATGGCTTCTTGTGCATGATAGGCTACCCAGAGCTTCAAGATTGAACAAACATAACATCATACCCTCTCCTTTATGTAGCCTTTGTAACACTACAAAAGAAACAATGGAACACCTCCTTTGAAATCGCCGTTACTTTGATCAAGTCAGGAACCCACTAACCCATATTTCTAATCCACATCAATCCCACCTTCATCTCATTTTCAATGACAAAGCAAATTCTGAGGAGTTGTTGAAACTTTTGTTTTTTTGGTTGATTTGGAAATTTAGAAATGACAAAATCTTTAACCAAACACCACTTAATACTTACCTATTCAACATTACCTTGATTAACACCCTACAAGACAATGCGATTTTGCAATAAAACCATACAAGAATCAAACAACCTATACTGGTTAAATGGGAACCACCACCACAAGATTTCCATTGCCTAAATATTGATGGTAATTACTAAAAGTGCTGGAGCAGGTTGTGTTTTGAGAAACCACAATGGTGATTTCATAAGAGCATCTGCTACCTTTCTGGGAGATGTGGATATGAATACGGTTGAATGTCATGCATTCAAGCTAAGAACACAATTATGTTCTTGTTTGAACATAAATAAACTCATTATCCAGACTGACTCACAATATCTAATTTCTTGTTTGAACAGGGAGGGAGCAGCGCACTTAAGGCATCAGGTGCTTACGCATGACACGCTATTAAGAGTCTGCAAGATATGGAACAAGTGCAAATCTGGTTTGTTTATAGGGAAGCTAATTCAGTTGCACGTCACTTGGCCAATGAAAGGAGAAGAAGAACGTTTGGAAGAATCCAAACATGTGACTCTATACATTTTGTGTGGGATACTTCCCATCTTGATTGAATAATTTATATTTTTTAGACTCTTTAATTCTGTCATGTAAGTAACTATTTAATACCTCGTACCTGCTTTTATCTTAATATATGTTGAATTTTCTATTAATTCAGGTTGGTTTGAGAAAAATGCAGAAATCCACTCCCCAAACCAAACTAATGGCGTGACATAATCGACGATCCTGGTTTCACCAAACTCCACATCAACCGTGGAATCGGCGACGGCTGGATTGTTCACAGGAACAACACCGGTAAGCTCTTCTTGTTACGCCTCAGCCACTTGATTTTCCAAAAACATAGTTGCTCATCAGACTGTGATGATTCTGAATATGATAATTTACAAAGTTGTGTCGATGTTCATATTCCTATTGAATATGTTAATGCTACGAACGCCAAGTATCCTGTCGGGCCTGGGTTGCCTCGTATACGTAAGCTCCCCGTGCCTTGTTGCAATGGCTTAATTCTGATTTCCAGTATTAAGCCAAACATGGTTTGGATTATTTGGAATCCTTTTACCGGGGAATCGGTTAAGTTACCGTTGTGTGATGAGTTTCCAAAGGATGTGAAAATCGATACCGGCTTTGATGATCCTTATTGTGGAATTGGGTATGATGAAGTTAGTGATGATTATAAGGTTGTGAGGATTGTTAAGCCCTATAGTACTTTTATATGTTCTGTGAATTCGGGGGCTTGGCGCAGAATTGATGATTTTCCACGTGGTTCGGATAGGCAGCTCACTAATGAGGATTTTCCACATGATTTTATTGGGCCGCACACGAATTTCGGTGCTTATGCTAATGGTGCATTGCATTGGATTGCCTATACTGCAGGTAAAAGGGGTTGGGTAGTTGCTCTTGACCTAACCTCTGAAACCTACCGAAAAATCCCATTCCCCGAGGAAATTGGTGCAGTGCGTAATCCCTATTGCTTTACGTTAGTTGAATTGAGTGGGTGCCTGTTTCTGGTTTCTTGGCATTTGGCCGAACGCCTTGTTGTGTGGATGATTGAGGATTATAAGAATGGTTCTAATGAAAAAATGTGGACTAGGATGATGTCGTTGGAACAGAGGAGGGGTGAAGATGTTGGTGAACTAAATCCAATAGCTTATTTGAAGAACGAAAATCGTATCCTGCTCTGGCACAAGAGTGAGCTATATTCATGGTATGATGTGGGGAATAATCTTTTGAGGGAAGTTTTTATGGAGGTCAACCCAGATGATATTGGGGGGGATCATGACTCGGATAGTCTGAGGTATATCTATGATACTTTCACTTCACAAGTTATTCCTGCTAGCCTTGTCCGTCTCAAGAAGAATGATGTTACTACTGAGGGTGATGCTTCAGAAAGAAAATTGTCAAAAAGGAAGAGGAAAAGGGTTCCTGAGCCTGAAACGCTGGTGCTAAAGATACACTTATGGGACTAAAGATATACTATTGATCCCCAGCTGATGATTGGTGATTAGCCATTGCATTGTTTTGGATGAAGGAAGGCGGTATATGCTTAGGAAACAACTTCAAATTTTCAGGAAGTCTTTTGTGTTTTGGAGTTTTAATTTAGTGGTGCTGTATTTCTGAACTGTTACTAATTGGTAGTTGCTCACTTGCTCTCTCTTGTTGGATCAATATTCAAAATGTTTTGTAAGTTATGCAAATGACTAATGATCTATTCTGTAAGTTCCTTGAATGAAGTTGCTGTTGATTTACATCTTCTTTGTTTTATATCTTCATTTTTCTTAATGTTGCCTATAGTCTGCCATAGATTCAAACATTATCCGACTTACCAGATAGTACATGCTAATGTCTGTAACAGAAGTATTGTTCTCGCTTTCTTGTGAACACAGAGTAAATTGGCATGCACTGGGGCTGGTGACACTTGTGGGCCTGAACTGGAGGAGAAACCGGTTATGTTCCCGTGGATGATAACTCTTCCTGGCAGCTAATGCATTTCTTTTACCTACCTTATTTTTTGTTTAGTGTTTATATTATGAAGTTTGATTGCGGTAATCTACATTCTTGGTACCATCATGAGCCGGAAACTCATGGGGTTGGTTTGTAAATAATGTCTTTATTTGGGTATTCTACCAATAACTATATGAATTTTAGCTGTTGATTTGTTATAAGCTTGGACAAGACATGTCTGGTTTGACCAATCAATCACTTTCATGATAAACTGTCTAGTAAGTGTTCTATGAGACAATGTGTTTTTCTTGAATCCAGTAAGTAGTAGCTGAGATGGGAGGTATCTTCGGTTAGCCAAGAGTTTGTATCTTAAGGGTGAACATAATTGTGTAGTAATAGACGATAGAACTACAGTTGATTCCTGGATTTTGTCACAAGTTTGTTGCAATTTCGCCTAGTGATCATAATACCCCTCCCCCTCTCCCTTCTTCATAACTGCATAGTGATAAATGTCAAATACGGTCTACAGTTCTATGTATGCATGTTTTTCTCTGCATTCTTCACATAAACTTCCATAGTGAGCTCATTTGTACATAATTCTTTCTTTTCCCTTTCAATAGAGAGGAAACTATGCAAACTGCATACCACCAATAGAGTCGGAATGGACATGAATTTTCGGTAAAGGAACTCAAATTTCCTTGAAATACTGAATACCACCAATAGACATAAATTTTTGGTAAGGAACTAAGGATGACACCAATAAAATAGAAAACAAGATGACAATTTGATGAGTTTGATTTGGTAGAGTTTAGTCTCTAAAATGATTCTGGCCTAACGGTGACATAATTAAACAGAAGGTGCTCTTGAAATTTGGTCGTATTCTGCTGCATCTATTGCTTTTCGCTGCAGGTTGTTTAAAAAATCTGGGAAGTTCTTATTTTATTAATGAGTCTTCTTTCTTATTCTAAATGGTTGGAACTTGAAAGTGTTATTTTTCTATATTAGTTCTGTATATTGGTGAAGAAGATCCTCCCAGGCTGGTTGGCTGAACCATCTAGTTCCTAGGCTGACAAACAAGTGAAGTCGTGGTTTATTTACACAAGGAAGAGATGACTCGTTTTAGCTCATCTGGTTCACGAAACTTCTATGCCAACGCCTACAACTAGGATTTATAACAAGACATGGCAATTTAACTTCATAAGAGTGCAGGTACCTACCATTCTCTACTTGTATTGTATATATGATCAATATGGTCAGTTTATTTGTCTGGGTTGCAGCAGCTGGTTATCAAGTATATTAGTGGATTAGGTTGTGGGACAAGGATATCAGTGGCTTAGTGTCAGGTGATGAAACTTCATTACTTGAGAATTTCCGAACCTATGCTGTACGTACTAGACTACTTCGTCCGATATTAGCTAGTCTACCTATAGAACTTTGCTAAGTGCATAAAAAGATAGTTTATAGGGAGAAAAATATTACAAACGATCTTGTATTGTTTCATGATCAACTGGAATGGCCAATGACCTGCATATAAAAGTATAAAAGATTAAAAGTGCACCTCTTCAATGGACGGTGAAAATTGATTTATCTAAATATATTTAAATATATAATTAATATGAAAAATAATATTTATAAGCTTATAAATACTAAACAACCAAATAAATAAATATTTTAATAGATAAATTAGTAAAATGAAACTACAAACAATATAATAAGTTGAAATATATATAATATATGTATTTCTAAGATAACATTCGAGCAATTAGCAAACAATTAATAGAAAAAAAATATATATAACACATAATATTATGAAAAAAAAAATTAAATAAAAAAAAGTATCAAATGGCCAAAAAAGTGCCCCTAGTATATAAATTTCCGATAACGAAACGCAGAAAACGTTCGGAAATGTTGGGTCATAGAATAAAGGGCAATTTACATCTATCCCCTGTTATCTTTTTTAATTACAGAATCTTCCCTCTTAGTTAGATAATTACAATGTAGTCCGATGTTACATAAAAACAATTACAGATAGGCCCACGAATTTGACTTTTTTCGAATTAAGGGCTGGAAGTTACAATTATGCCCTTGTCGGAATTTCAGAATTTGAATTGAAACAAACAAGTTAAGTTTGCATTATTTACACATTTGCCTCTAAATTATTTTATTTTACAAAATTAACTTTAATGTATTTCACATTAACCATAAAAATTATGAACTAATATTTATTCTATAAGAACCTCAGATTAAGAATTGTTTTCGAAAAAGCACCAAAAATAAAAGAAAATAAAAAAAAACTCCGATTGGAGCTTTTAACAGCTCCGATTGGAGCTTATTAACAGCTCCAATCGGAGCTGTTTAGCTCCGATTGGAGATTGGAGCTTATTAACAGCTCCAATCGGATCTGTTGGCTCCGATTCCGATTGGAGCTTACAACAGCTCCGGTAGGACCGGAGCTGACCGGAAACAGCTCCTGCCAGAGCTGTAATTTTTCCGGTGTCGGAATTAGTTCCGGCACCGGAATTCTCATCTTGGAGAAGATGAATAATAAAAAGAGAAAAGATAAAAAAAAAAAGAGAAAAGAGAAAAGATAGAAAAAAAAGATAAAAACAGAAAAGGAAAAATCTGTATTTTTTGTGCTAAGGGCGTGTTTGGCCGGATAAAAATCAAAAATGAATAACGGGCAAGTTAACTTTTTTCCGGCGACTAAGACTATCTGTAATTGTTAAACTAGCGAGGAAGATCGTAATTGTTAAACTAGCGAGGGAAGATCCGTAATATTAATTTCTAATGGGGTGGTTAGAATAAAGGTTTTGGGAATTCCCAAACCAAAGCCTATAGCTCCTTCCACGATGCCCACAGATTTCTATTAATCCAGGTTTGAGAAAAATGCAGAAATCCACTCCCCAAACCAAACCCTAACTTCCCAATTTCACGAACCTGTAAAATGTCCGATCACATTCCTATCGATGCTTACCGTGAGGTACTCAGGCGTCTTCCCGTGGAGAAACTGTTCCAGTTGCGGTCTGTGTGCAAGACCTGGCGCGGCATAATCGACGATCCTGGTTCTCCAAACTCCACATCAACGGTGGAATCGGCGACGGTTGGGTTGTTCAGAGAAACAACACCGGTAATATATTCTTATTACAGCTGCGTCACTTGATTTTCCATCAACATATTTACTCAGAATGTGGCTGTGACTATGCTAATATGGAAAGCTGCTGTAATTGTAACATTGAATGGGTTTATTCTACTAATGTTAAGTATCCTGTGGGCCCTGGCTTGCCTCGTATGCTTAAGCTCCCGGTGCCGTGTTGTAATGGCTTGATTCTGATTTCCAGTATTAAGCCTAATATAGTTTGGGTCATTTGGAACCCTTTTACTGGGGAATCGGTTAAGTTACCTTTGTGTGATGATTTTCCAAAGAATGTGAAAACTGGAACTGCTTTACGTAATCCGTATAGCGGGATAGGTTACGATGAAGTTAATGATGATTATAAGGTTGTTAGAATTGTTGAGCCTTGTACTACTTTTGTGTGTTCTGTGAATTCGAGAGCTTGGCGTAAAATTGAGGATTTTCCACATGATTTCACGGGACCGCACACTTGTTTTGGAGCTTATGCTCATGGTGCGTTGCATTGGATTGCCAGTACACCTGAGAAACAGGGATGGATAGTTGCTCTTGATCTAGCCACTGAAACTTACCGGAAAATGCCACTGCCTCAAGAGATAGCCTCCGAACTGGTACGAAATCCTGGTTTTTTTAAGTTAGTTGAATTGAGTGGATGTTTGTTCCTGATCTGGTGGGACTTGAGCGGGCGTTTTGGTGTATGGATGATTGGTGATTATTACAATGGTTGCAATGAGAAGATGTGGACTAAGATGATGTCATCGGAGGAGGTGGGTGTAGATAGCAGCCAGCTAACAACTCCAATAGCTTATTTGAAGAATGAAAACCGGGTTCTTTTCTGGCACGAGAATGAGAAGTTTTCATGGTATGACGTGAAGGACAAACTGTTAGGGGAAGTTTATACGAAGGTCATCAACCCAGGAGTCTTTTACTATATCGATGGTCCTTTTACTTCCCAAGTTATTCCTGCTAGCCTGGTTCGTCTCAACAAGAGTGACAATACTAAAGAGGATGTTGCTTTACAAGGAAAATCCTCAAAAAGGAAGAGGAAAAGGGTTGCTGAGCCTGAAACACTGGGGCTGAAGGTTTTGTATGGATCCCCTGATGATTGGTGTTAGCCATTGATAAGGTTTTGGGTGAAGGAGGGAGGTATATGTTTGGGTAGCACTTCAAATTTTCATGATGCCTGTTTTGGTTGACAGTTATTCTCTCCTGTTGCATGGAATATTGTGAGACAGTGCAAATGGTTATTGATCTAGTTTGACTTATCTATTAGAACCTAATATTTCGAATTTCTGAATGTGGAGCAATGCATCTCAAATGTGGTCACAATGTTTTCTTAAATGTTCCATTCAGTTTTCGTTTTTGCTTCATGTAATTCAGTTAATCCAGGCCCTTGTGAGGTACTTTGCTACTTTCATCGTCTGTTAACTCGCCTATACTTCCATGTATGCGTGTTTAACTCTGTGATTCTTAATTATTCATATATATATATGAGTATCGCGAGAGCTTACATCCGATATTGAAATCTGTTGTAGCTTTGTGAATCCTAGTTTGGACACGTTGAACACCACATTTCTTTGTTCCTTACTTGCAGAGCTGTCTCATGCTGTAATCTGTTGGTGTATGCTGAATATATTTTGTAGAAGAAATCCTTGTCTATTCTAAGATTTTCTCAAATATCAGATACGAGTTGTACAGACTTTCTAAAATATGTGATGCAAATCTTGTCTGATTAGGTTGCTTCATAACATTAACTCTACATCATGTGCTGAAAACATCGAATTCATGTGTACTTTGCCACAACATTCTTGGATTGCAATTCCATCATAGAAGCTCTAAATGGTTCACTCCCTACCAAAATGAATTGACTAATCTAGTCCTGCATCCAGCTGTCCCTAAGTCTGAACTCCTAAATTCATGTCACCTAAGGCTGCTTGTATTCGTATACAACCTCATCAATCATCAGAGAAATTGGAGCACCAAACAAGCAATCAAAACTTGCAATTTAATCACAACGCCAAAACTTGCACTGTAGTCAGGTTAATGGAACATGATAAAGTGGATCTGTTTCTGAAAAATGGTGTCAACTACCGCAACTTCAATACATAGAGAACGATGAATTGGCAAGAGTTTTCGAGAACCACAGAGACCAAATCCAAATCCTCCAACCTACAGCAGAATACATCAGCACTTTTTTTTTTTTTTTTTCCCTTGGTGAATATTGATAGAGATTACAAATGTTTAGTTAACAGAATTCAATGTTTAACTGTGGGTAGAGTTTCTATTGTAAGAAAGAGTACTGCTCTGCAAGTGTTTGCATTGTGGAGCATATTGCTTGCGGAATAAAAGTGTTTTGTTCTACTAATTTCAGAGTGCAATAATACGAACTACACAACATTGGTAAAGCAGTTGAAGCATTTTGGTAAAACTTCATCATATAACAGAACAGAACACTAAGCGCTTCGTCATTGGTGCCAAATAAAAACGCTAAAGTATTTGTAACAAAACATGATGTTTTCACCTGATGAGAAACTAGGCAGGGATGCATTTTGGTCCTCCTCCTTTATTCGGACCATGGTCTGAAATATAACATAAACATTAACAGTGCGTTAAATTAGTTTAGGAATAGGCAAAAAGAAAATTAAAAAGAGTTGATCATAAAAGTTGAGAAATCTAAAAAAATGAAAGCTATTAATTAAATTTTAAATGAGAATATACATAAAACATACACTAAATGTACCTTATAGTTGATTGCTGAGGTGAAGTTGAAAATTTTCATTGCCAAAGTTCCTGTAGGATGCTCCTTGCCGAGTCAAAGTCAGAGGCCAAGGATTAATCCACTTGGATTATTTCTAGGGTGTCAATCCCCCCAAATTCAAGAGGAATCTCCTTCATATGGTTGCACCAATAAAGGACCAGGTGCTTAAGTTGAGGGAAGTGGGTTTCATCGCTATCCAATTATCCAAATTTGAGTGAAGGAGTCCCAGATATTGTAGGTTGCAGAACTCACCTTCAGATGGCTCCCATGTTCCACTTTCACACTCACAATTACAAAGTCGGAGAAGTTGGGGATTTGGAAGGGCTCCGATGCTGCTCATAAATGTCCCTGTTAACTTCTCGTCGTACATGATGGTCAAATTTCTTAGGGTTTGTGGGAAAATGGGAGTCAGGTAGTTTCTAAACCTAAGTTTGATGGACTCCACAACTTAGGGAAACTGGTGAGATCAATGTTCGGCTCAGTCTCCTAAAGCGATCTATGAAAACAAAGAGCCATCGTCATCATCAGCGAAGAGTTCCTCCAACTGTTCATCTGTCCACTCTGGCAAAGAGGCTTGGATATCAGAGGATGCCTTTCCACATGAACTTCACCGGTTCCTCGACTTTCAGGAGCATTACCTTTGTTCACAACAGAGTTGGCGACAGGATGAATGTTATCAGAAATGTCAGCTTCAGCACATTTATCACTGACAAATACTGGTTCATGCTGTGAAGCAATGTGTTCACCCTGAGAAGCTTCAAGACCAGGATCTTGGCTTAATTCGGAATAGCCTCGTTTCACACCTGCAGTATGGTTGGAGCTGGTTCTGTCATCCAATTTAGCAAAAAGATTTTGCTTCTGAACTAATCGTTCTATCCCTTTGTTAAGTCTAGTGTCCTCCATCTCTGTACTTTCCGTGGTTGTCACCTCCAATGTATTAGCTTTTTCAGGATTCTCTGAATTCATTAAGATCGCAGCAAGTCAGATGCAGTATCACTTTATTTGGAACTGGAAGATAAAGACAACTGCTGATTCAAAGAGGATTTGGTAAGCTTCAGATTTCTTACTTACCAGTGTGGGAAGGATTATCCACATAGTCCTGTTTAGACGAAGGATCGGCACCCTGGCCAAATACCTGCAGATTGGAAATCTTTTAAGCTTCAGAGATAGAAAGAAAAACATCTGTTGCAAAAACAGTTCCATCAACAGTTTCTACAATATTGCAAAAACATCTGTTTAGCAGTGTGACTTTAAGACTTCATATTAATGACTCCAAATCCACATTGATCTGCTGCAACAAATCAAAATTAAACACAAAATTATCATAGAAGACAGAAAATTTAATCATAGAAAGAGAATCCATATGGGCAACATTAAATCAGGAAAGTATTGTTCCATCATTAGCAATTTAAAGGAATCTTACTCAACAAATATATGTATCAGAAGGTGCTAACATCCACTGATCCACACCATGCTACTCTCAAGTATTTCAGCCACTTCACAATCATTTTGAGGTAGTTTACGTAGTGCATGATAATAACAGGATATACAGCAAGCACTAGATCTTTGAAGTAGAACAAGCTTTGATACAACCAAAGTCAAATGAGAAGTAACGAAGGATATTCAAAACCATTTGCCTTTCAGCAATCCTACGAATGGTATCATTACATGAAATTGATTAACGAGATTCAAGATCTCAAGAGGAAGGAGGAAGTCACCAATGTTGGAAAGTGGATTAGTAATTGCATAAATTGATCAATATAGCCTAGTAAGCAATCAAAAAAAAAAATTATGTAACAAGGAACTCATATAATATATCGAAATCATTCATTGAGAACCCTAGCTCATCTGCTGGCTAATCATTAGCTATCAGATCACACTGGAATTTCATTTATACTTTAATCCAATATATCAACAAGTAAGACACACCTACCGCACCTTTCTTACGATTCAACATCATGCTCTTTGGAAATTTCAGTCATATTACATTCTCTGCAACAACTTCAGAACGGATATGAACGTCTACTGCCTACTCTATGCTTGAATATATATGATAAAGCAACCATTAACACTAAGAATCAATGTTTAGTTAGACACTACTTCGTTTCATGAGAGTATAACATCAAACTAGCAAGCTCAAAAGAAATTATTTTCAATTCTGATAACAAAGTAAAGAATCAATCGATCTGCTTAAACAAAAAAGAAAACTAGAAAAAGACCAAATTCCTTAGAGTCACATTAATATATTGAGCTGATCTGACAGGAGAAAATATGGCAACCTGAAAATACAAATACAGGAAAAAAAACTAAAACCTACAGGAAGTGTTGTTTGACATTATTGAACATCTGTATGTACCGGATTCAGAGCTGAATATACCTTCTTAAGTATTACTGTAAAACAGAACCAACTGTTATGTTCTTCTGGAATTCAGTATCACATAGGACCTTGTGGTGAATGCTAGCACCAACTGTGCCAGTAGGATCCTACAGTTGAGGTAAACAAATCAGAATAACAGCTTCCTAAAAATCAGTATCAAGATAGAGTCTTTCTTTACCTTCAATGTCACCATCATACCCCCAAGAACGTCTGCATGACTTGATAACAGCAACAACCTAATTATCAATCATAGGGAACTTGAAGAAATAAGTGCAACTAAAGGGAAACTTAGCCAAAAACGTACTCTTCACGTGTTAAGACACCAGCAGCTTATAAAAGTTTCAATGGGACAAGTTATCCTATTCGGAGAAACCAAAAGCAGTAAAACATAACAAGACAAGCATCCTGGGCTACATTTTTAATTACTTGAATGCTGACACACAGAATCGTACACCTATGAGCATGAACAAATAATAATACCTGATCAGCCTCACCAACATCTGTGCATTTCTTGATCAAACTAATTGGGGTACTGGGAATTACACCCTCTCCAACTCCTGCCAAAAGAAAAACACTCAGACCAGAATCAGCAAATGAAGAAACACACTCATTGAACAAATTTTGCAGATAATTCTCCCTCCATTTCAATCAATTGTACCCTGGTGAGTTATACAATGTTTCCATCAAGTCATAGTCAAACGTAATACAGTCCTCCAGGTAGCTATTACCAAAATAATCCAGGAATGAAACAGGATATTCCTCTCAGGATTGGGTTAGCCAAAAATAAGAGCTTCAAAGCCATCCTAACAAATTCTAACCTATATCTCATTGCTTAAAAAATATTTCTGCATTTTACACAACCAAAATTGATCACACAAGGCTTCAATCAATCACTCTTTCAAAGTATGACTAGACATTCAATCACACAGATGATTGAGGTTTAAACTTTACAGGTCATATGATGACAAGTCAAAACCAGTGACGCTGGCAGCTGAGCAAGCTAAATCTCTCAGAAGGTTCATCATTCTTAGCCACTCTTCATGTGATTAAAAAAAAATGCAACAGCCTATGATCACAAATGTGACTCTTGATTGGGAAGAATACTAAACTGAGAGATGCAAAAAGAAGACCCACAAACTAACCTATTCATTAAAGCAGAGACTAGTCGCATAAACCAATTAAAGAAGACTCATGAACACACACTAGATATATTGTAGACAAAAATGATCAACATCTGTTCCAATCTTACAATAAAAGTGAGGAATAAAACTACGAATAACTAATAAAATATGCTCCAAAACCTAGTCTACAGAGCTTAAATTAACCTAGCGAAGGGCTGTCTCTTTGGGACTTAGATTCTAGTCTCTTCCTTTGATCTATTCAATCCGCAAAACTCTCCTTTTAATTCGCGTCCTATCCCAACCAACCATCCATCCCTTTTAGTCTTTGGTCTAGTTTGGCTTTGATACCATTTGTAACGCCCAAGACACTAATGGGTCGGTGCAGTTACACCTCAGCCGCTCTCCTAGGTAACCCCACAGACGAACACATGTTCTTGCCCGCGCACTCTGTCTTCACTTGTACGCGCATCGAGAACTTATTTCAATATGTCACCCATCTTAAAACTGCTCCAGAGCAAACACACTTAACTCTAGAGTTCTTCTAAATGGATTCCCAAAATTAAAGGAGTACCTTTATTAGTATGGGTACCGTACTCAATCCCTTTAAACACTTTGCAACTATGGGACGTTACACTAACCAATGAGGTCTAGCTCAATTGGTTAGACTGAGGTGTCATGACACTAGAGGTCATAGGTTCAATTCTCGTCAAGTGCGAGATTATATAGTTTATTATTAGCTTGTAAAATGCTACTTATGAAATTGTAATGGTTCGATTATTAAAAAAAATAGGACGTTACACTAATGCTCTACTCTTCCATAAGAAAAATTCAGTTCAGTTTATTCAAATTTGATTAGTTATTTTTTTATATTGGAAGCGTTAGACTATTTTGTAGCAAGAGTTTGAGGCAAGAACTAGTACACGTATAGGAACAAACGAGAGCAGAGTCGATGGATGAACTATCTCTCATTAAGACAAATACCTTCCCCACTCATGGTGCTTACAGAATCACGTTAATCTGTCACTCAAGATAAAACTGTTGGAGCCAATGGGTTTGAACAAGAGTTTGAGACAAGAACACGTAGGAACACAAAAGCAAATGCAAGTATATTTATCATATACAATAATGAACAAAAGAACTTACAATGTAGAGTTGATACAATCACAAAGTCCTTCCTTGTGCACTATAGGAATAAACGAATCCCGTACAGATTGCAACAACCGTTGGACTTCCAACAACTTCTCAAAGGAGTAACACAAAAAGAAATGGGGAGTAGAGTCGATAGTTGGACTATCTCTCCTTAAGACAAATACTTGCCCCGCCCGTGATGCTTACAATTTCGGCAATCTGTCTCCCAAGATAAAACTACTCTAAGACGGCTATGGAGCACTCCAATAGTCGAATCTAGCGAACTTACTTTGAGTATGATAGAGTGCAAAAGAGAAAGCAAATGAGAAGAGAAGTATCAAATGCCTTAGATGTTTCTTTGGGAATGAACCCCACTCCCATATTTATACTTCTCAAAGGCTTCAATGAAGAGGTATGAAATCCCTTCAAAAGGTCACAACCATTCAACAAAATGCCAAAAGGTTGGAAAAACCCGCCAGACATGTCTGTTGGATAAAATCTCCAAAAGTCAAAATCTTTCACAAGTGTTGTGATGGTCCAATGGAATGAACTCGCTCCTGTTAACCAACAGGTCTCAGCTGGTTCGATTCCCAACAGGCGCAACTATTTTGTTTTTGACATTTTTTCCACCTTTTCTTGTTGGAAACCATTGTGAAAGGTCACAAATTCACTAATTCAACTTGTAAATTAATTTTCTCATCCACTTTGAGTAATTAATTACAATTAAAACATAAATGAATAACATTCCAACAATGCATCTTGCACAAATCTATACAAACCTCATTTGTCTTTTGTCCATGAATTTTAGCACAGTGGTACCAACTGTATTTTAACGATCGACTTAATTCATTCATGTATTGATCGATACACTATGTGCATTAATCACCTTTCACCCTACGGGATTTTAGTGACTTAACGCTGTAGTGACATCCATTTCAACAAACGCATAATGGTAAGCTTGTTTCCAACACGTTGGGCCCATATGACCAATACATCAAATGAATTGAAAGCTCAATCATTTCACTAAAATTCCCAACAAAATTACTACTCTAAGACGCTTAAGGAGCACTTCATTAGTCGAACTGGCGAACTTACTTTTAGTATATGATTTAGTGCAATGAGAGCAATAGGGAGAAGAGAAGTATTTGCTTGTGTTTGCAAATTTATTGATGAAATGAGGTCCATGTACTTCTCCAAGTGTTACAATCCTTCCAAGAGTACAAAACCTTCATTCAACAGTCATATGTCAAATGGATAACAACCATACACTTTCTCCCTGATGCTCCGACTATTTGCTAATGAATTTTCTTTAGTTCAAAAAGACAACCATACACTTTCACGATGCAAACTATCATGAAAACCACTTAAAAATCAGTAAAAGGCTGAACAGGTGCGTACCTGTTTGTGGCAATCACTTTATTTTGCTGCATTGAAACTATCTAGAGAGCTAGAATGTTTTCTTATCGCAACGATCTTTACATTTCGTTGTAGCAAAGCTTAATGGAAAGCTCGGATTTTTTTCTTCGATATCACGTTACAATGAGGAAGTAACTTCGCTGCTACAGGATTTCTCTTCTTTCGGATTTGGATTTTCAAGTCCACATTCATGGTTTTCGATACACATTTGCTCATTTTTTTATGGAATTTAGCACAATGAAAGCTCATCCATATGTATGTTAGAATGACTTTACTCGTTCATTTATGGGTAAATTACATTAAACCACCCCACTATAGAAAACTCATATACGGATTCTCCCTCGCTAGTTTAACAATTACAGATAGCCCTAGTCGCCGGAAAAAAGTTGACTTGCCCGTTATTCATTTTTGGTTTTGTCCGGCCAAACACGCCCTTAGCACAAAAATACAGATTTTTCCGTTTCTTTTTTTATCTTTTTCTTTCTCTTTTTTTTTATCTTTTCTTTTTTTATTGTTCATCTTCTCCAAGATGAGATTCCAGTGCCGGAACTAATTTCGGCACCGGAAAATTACAGCTCCGGCAGGAGCGGTAGACCGGTCAGCTCCTACCGGAGCTGTTTTAAGCTCCAATCGGAGCTTATTACAGCTCCAGAGCTGTTAATAAGCTCCGATTGGAGCTTTCATGACAACTCCGATTGGAGCTATTAAAAGCTCCAATCGGAGTTTTTTTTTATTTATTTATTTTTTTTGGGCTTTTTGAAAAAAATTCTTAATTTGGGGTTCTTATAGAATAAATATTATTTCATTTTGAAATATATATAATTTTGTGGTTAATGTGAAATACATTAAAGTTAATTTTGTAAATAAAATAATTTAGAGCAAATGTGTAAATAATGCAAACTTAACTTGTTTGTTTCAATTCAAATTCTGAAATTCCAGCAGGGGTAGAAATGTTAACTTTCAGCTCTTAATTCGCAAAAATTCAAGTTCGTGGGGCTATCTGTAATTGTTTTTGTGTAACATCGGGATACATGTTATTGTCTAACTAAGAGGGAATGATCTGCAATAAAAAAAATAACAGGGGGAAGATGTAAATTGCCCTTCATTTATTGATCAACACACTACGTACACTAATTACCATTTCTTTACAATGGATTTTAATGATCTTATGCATCTAGTGACATCCGTTTCAACTTCCAACATACAGAGATACATGATCATATGAAAAACTGGTTTCCAATGTGTTGGACCCATTCAACCAATACATTGAAAAAATTGAAAGTTCATTTGGTTCATTAATATTTCTCAGTATTTTATACTAGTAGTATAAATAAATTCTAATGAGCTGGAATGAAAATAACAAAACATAATAATTAAATAATTAAAGTAAATAATATTTTAGTATTTGATTAAATAAAAAAGGGCGAATTTCATCTAGACCCCCTATTAAATTCTTTTATTGCATCTAATGGATCATTACATTTTAAATCACATCTAACAACTAGATAAATATAGTTTAATTACATCTAATTCCACGAATTTGACTTCTGACGAATGAAAATGTTAAATTACAATGTTTTCCCTCGTCAAATATCGATTTTTTCAATTAGCCAAACAACTTCAATTTTATTTGCACATTTGACCCTAAATTTTGATTTTACGAAATTAACAAAATATATTTTTAACATTAAGTCACAAAATTAATATTGCAAAAATGCCATAAATTTGTTTGTTTGTTTGTTTTCTTTTTTTTTTTTTTAATGCAAAAATGCCATAAATTTGTTTCATCGTCTTCATCAATACACTTCATTCAAACTATTTTAATGCGCAGATTCCAGCTCATAATTTCTATCATCATTAATTTATTACTGTTTTTAACCCCTAAAATATTGGTGAGTTAGTTTTTATTTGGTAAAATTGTGAAAATGAGACTGATAATTGATTTGCAAGATTTACTCATTATATTAGTATTAATTTGATTTTTCCTAAATTACCTCTCCAACTAGATTCCCTCTCCTTCCTCCCACTATAATATAACTCAACCAACGGCAGCAGTTTCACATCTCTCTGCAACTTCTTTCTTTTGCCCTATTGATTCATTGTAAGTTTCTTCAATTGCATTTTCTCTTGTAGATTTCACTAACCCTTTACTATTTCTTCGGTAATTAATTTAATTCTTGAGTGTGCGCTGTTTTCAATTTCAGTAACATTTCTTGATTACTTTGTTTAATATTGTGCATTTTGTTAGATAACTTTGTTCGAAATTAATCGTTGTTGTTTTATTAATTAATTAATAATCCCGTTAATTATATTGCTTCTCTCTCTCAGGCTGTTGTTTAATTTGTTTTGAAATTATTATGATCAGTTACTATGTGTATTAATTGAATTCAAATCCAAATCTTAGCTATGATCATTTGTGAAATGTGCGAGTTAAACTTTGGCTATCAAGTGTTTGTTAACATGGGTTTTGTTACTCTGATTACATGCAGTAGAATGTCAAGTCCTAATGCTTCTATCATACTGCTCTGTCGTCTCGTTCCGGTCGGGTACCCAAGATGCCTGCGAAACGGTTGCTGGCCGAGAGTGTCAATCGTTTTGATAATGACAGGCCTCGGAAGGTGGTTGCTTTTAACCGGGACTATCCAAAAAGCTGCGGTCGTGACTGTGATGTTGTGGTCGGGAAGAGTTGTACATTTACTGGTGGTGCGGATGTTGCGCATAATGAACCGTTCAGTGATGCGGATTACACAAACGCTGCGAATGTCGAGGCTCCTATAGAAGCAGTGCCACTGAGAAGTGTCAATCCTATTCATTTGAGTGACACAGAAAGTTCAGATGTCGTTGAGAGTCAGAATATGGTTCCGGTGTTAGTTGAGGGGCGTTCCTATGCTGATCCAATCTCATTATCGGAAGGTGATGATTACGATGAAGAGATTTGCATTTTATCAGCAAAACAGTGGCACGAGCAAAAATTGTCTGCCAAGCGTACTTGTGTTGAAGCCAAAGTCTCAATAGGAAAAACGGACAATGAGCCTGCAACTCGTAATGTGGTGAAAACTCAGGAGAAAGAGAGTTGTGATTTGATGGGATCGGAATCCTGCAATACTGGACATGATCAGTTGATTATTGACGCTGCTGATTATGATTGTGCAAGAGCTTCCTCTGGTGGAATTCACTTGGAGAGTGGAACTATGGCTTCAGAAGTATGCGAGTCACCACGTAAACTAGAGCAAGATGAATTGTTGGAGAAGTGCACCAAGGATGACAATCATGCTATTAAGCATAATCAGGATTTAATTAATCTGAGCATCGCAGAGCATGATCATCCTATGGCTGTGTGTGTGAAGGAGACTCTAGAGCTATTTGATAAATATTATCAGGAATTCTTGCGCAAATCCGATAAAACCAATGCAAAAAATTCCTTTACAAAAGCAACAAACCGACTTAAGGTGGAAAATAGGTTGGTCCATCCAGAAAAACCTTTTGGCCATATTCCTGGAATTCAAATTGGTGATACATTCCGTTTTAGGTGTGAAATGTTGATCACTGGCTTACATTGCGAACATGTATCTGGCATATACTCCGTGGATCTTGATGGGAAAAAGATTGCGACTAGTATTGTGCATTCTGGCCGCTACAAGAACCATGTAAGCACAGATGATGTTCTAATTTACTGCGGACAAGGTGGATATTCAAGGTCCAGTAAGACAGTTGTGGACCAAAAACTTAAAAAGGGTAATCTTGCCTTGGTGAATGCTATGGAAATGGGGTATCCGGTTAGAGTTACATATAAGTCTAAGTGTCTCGGATCTACTTTGCGCAAGGACAAATGTGAGTATGTCTATGATGGACTATACAATGTCAAAAAATATTGGGAAGACATAGATAAAAACTGTATAGTGTTTAAGTTCGAATTGCACAGGTTGTCCGACCAAGCAAAACGTCAACAAACAACTGAAAGTTCAAGAAAATTGTTATCTTCCATTGGGGTGTGTGTGTTAGATGACATATCAAATGGTAAAGAAAATGCGAAGATTCCTGTTTTGAACAGCGTGGATGGCGATATGCCTTCCCCTTTTTCTTACATGACAGGCATGGTTTATCCAAAATGGACGGAGCAAACTGAGATGATCGGATGCGACTGCATCAATGGATGTTCCGATTTGCATCCTTGTCATTGTGTTATGAAGAATGGAGGTGAAATTCCGTACAATGAAGAGGGAAGCATTGTTAAGGTAAAATCTATTGTTCATGAGTGCGGCCCCCAGTGCAAATGCCCCCCTACTTGCATGAATAGAGTGAGCCAACATGGTCCTAAACATAAACTTGAGGTTTTCAAGACCGAATTAATGGGGTGGGGTCTAAGATCACGAAGCAACATTCCATCCGGAAGTTTTATATGTGAATATGTAGGTGAGTTGCTGCAAGACAGTGAGGCGGATGAAAGAAGCAACGATGAATATCTATTTGATATATTCAATGATAACGCGAAAAGAGATGGACTTGCCATTGATGCTGCAGTACATGGTAATATTGGGAGATTTATTAACCATCATTGCTCTCCCAATCTTTATGCACAGGAAGTTTTGTATGATCATGATGATAAAAGAATGCCGCACATCATGTTCTTTGCATCCAAGAACATCCCTGCTCTAAAGGAGCTTTCGTACGATTATAACTATCAGATTGACACAGTTTGCGATAAGAGTGGCAACATTAAGAAGAAATATTGCAAATGTGGTTCTAGCGTGTGCACAGGAAGGCTGTATTAGCAGTTTTCTTCTTCTAACTCTTCTCAGTGGAACTCCAGTAAAAGTACATGGTTCTGAAGAGATATTTGCTGCTTTTACAACTGATGAAAATGGAGGTGCTCAAATGGCTTAAATGATCAAGCCCTCCATTCAAGCTCTTTCTTTTTTTTTTTCCTGCTCCATTTTTGAACAAATGATTATTCATTGTACCATGTGTACTGATTACAAGATTGGATGCATTTTTTGTTTACCAAATTTTGCTTTTAAAGATGTTCCTCTGTTGTTTCTGAACCCACAGCATACACATGCGTATTTACAATGCTAGAAAATGCGATTTTGATGCTTGCTGAGTTGCTAGGTAAAATGCAAGAAGTTTGATGTGCTTGTTCAGGTGCACCTTTAATTTGCTGACTCTACATTCTACTATGCCGTGTTGCAATGGTCTGATTCAGATTTCCAGTATTAAGCCAAATATGGTCTGGGTCAATTGGAACCCTTTACTGGGGAATCGGTTAAGTTACCTTTGTGTGATGATTTTCCAAAGCATGTGAAAACTGGAACTGCTTTTCGTAATCCGCGTAGTGGGATAGGTTATGATGAAGTTAATGATGATTATTTGTTAGAATTGTTGAGCCTCGTACTACTTTTGTCTGTTATGTGAATTCGAGAGCTTGGCATAAAGTTGAGGATTTTCCACATGAGTTCATGGGACCGCACACTTGTTTTGGAGTTTTGTTCATGGTGCGTTGCATTGGATTGCCAGTACACGTTAGGAAAGGGGCTGGATAGTTGCTCTTGATCTAAGTTTCTAACCACTGAAACTTACCGGAAAATGCCACTGCCCCAAGAAATAGACGGTGTACCCGTACGGATTACTTGTTCTTTGATGTTAGTTGAATTCAGTGGATGTTTGTTCCTGACTTGGTGGGACTTGAGCGGGCGTTTTGGTGTATGGATGATTGATGATTATTACAATGGTTGTAACGAGAAGATGTGGACTAAGGTGATTTCATCGGAGCAGGTGGGTGTAGATAGGAGCCAGCTAACAACTCCAATAGCTTGTTTGAAGAATGAAAACCGGGTTCTTTTCTGGGACAAGAATGAGAAGTTTTCATGGTATGACGTGAAGGACAAACTGTTAGGGGAAGTTTATACAAAGGTCAACCCAGGAGTCTTTTACTATAGCGATGGTCCTTTTACTTCCCAAGTTATTCCTGCTAGCCTGGTTCGTCTCGACAAGAGTGACGATACTAAAGAGGATGTTGCTTCACAAGGAAAATCCTCAAAAAGGAAGAGGAAAAGGGTTGCTGAGCCTGAAACACTGGGGCTGAAGGTTTTGTATGGATCCCCTGATGATTGGTGTTAGCCATTGATAAGGTTTTCGGTGAAGGAGGGAGGTATATGTTTTGGGTAGCACTTCAAATTTTCATGATGCCTGCTTTGGTTGACAGTTATTCTCTCCTGTTGCATGGAAATATTTTGTAAGACAGTGCAAATGGTTATTGATCTAGTTTGACTTATCTATTAGAACCTAATGTTTGAATTTCTTGAATGTGGAGCAATGCATCTCAAATGTGGTAAGAATGTTTTCTTATGTGTTCCATTCAGATTTCCTTTTTGCTTCATGTAATTTCAGTTAATCCAGGCCCTTGTGAGGTACTTCGCTACTTTCATCGTCTGTTAACTCGCCTATTGTTCCATGTATGCGTGTTTAACTCTGTGATTCTTCGCTCAATTTCGCACAGGAAGCTTATTTGTATTCTTTTATTGTCAAGAAGCCTCATCTGATGTAAAAGTATTTAACGAATTTTAGAGTAGAAGCTCAAAGATTATCACATAGTTTCTTTGGTAGAGTTGGCCCTTCAAAGATTCTGGCCTGATGGTAAATAAAAGTCCTCTTAAAGTTTGGGAGCTCTTTTTTATCGAGTATTCTTACTAGGTCTACTAGATGGAACTTGAAGGTATGGATTTTCTGGATTATGTTCCTTACTTTAGTTGATAGGGAAGTCCTCCCAGACTGGTTTGCAGAACCTTCTAGGTGTTAGCTAGGTTGAAAGCAGGTGAAGTGAACTCTTGGTTTGTTATACCAGGAGGTGATCATTGTTTTAGGTCCTTTAGGTGTTAGTGTACAAGGGTAACTACCATATTTTCAGTTGTGTGATCTATATAAGAGAGCTTCACTCGTCTTTTTCTTTTTTCTTGCCTTTTTATCGTGCTGTTTATAGGTTCACCTCCCTGAAGTGATTAGTACTTTGGTCCGTTATCTCACAGCGCTGATTGTAGTAGTTGGTCATAGAACTTATCATATCTATGTTGCTTACTTGCTTTTCTCTCCTGCTGGAGCCTGGAAACCAAGTATATGCGGTTTTTTACTCTTAATTCTTCTTTGTCTGGAAACTGAGCATGCATTGTGGAAATGATTGAATGGAATTTGTGAAGTTTAGAACTATATATATGAGTATCGCGAGAGCTTTACATCCGATATTGAAATCTGCTGTAGCTTTGTGAATCCTACTGTGGACAAAATTGAACACCACATTTCTTTGTTCCTTACTTGCAGAGCTGTGTCATGCTGTAATCTGTTAGTGTATGCTGAATGTATTTTGTAGAAGAAATCCTTGTAGAAGCAACCTAAGATTTTCTCAAATACCAGATACGAGTTGTACAGACTTTAAAAATATGTGATGCAAATCTTGTCTGATTAGGTTGCTTCATAATATTAACTCTACATCATGTGCTGAAAACATCGAATGAATTCATTATTCATGTGTACATTTCCACAACATTCTTGGATTGCAATTCCCATCAAAGAAGCTCTAAACGGTTCACGCCCTCCCTACCAAAATGAATTCACTAATCTAGTCCTGCATCCAGCTGCCCCTAGTCTGAACTCCTAATTCATCGTAGGCTGCTTGTATTCGTATACAACCTCATCAATCAGCATCATCATTAGAGAAATTGGAGCACCAAACAATCAATCAAAACTTGCAATTTAATCAACAACGCCAAAACTTGCACTGTAGCCTCCACTAGCCAGGTTAATGGAACATGATAAAGATGATCTGTTTCTGAAAAATGGTGTCAACAACCGCACGATGAATTAGCAATAATATTATACTGCTATGTCAGAATAGCAACACTATTTCTTGCCCCTGGAAGCGGCCACCAGAAAACCAAATTGTATGCTTCAACACAGATGGATTGGTCAATGGATCGTCCATCACCAGGTCATGCAAGACTTTGCGTATTCGAGAACCACAGAGACCAAATCCTCCAAGCTGCAGCAGAATACATCAGCATTATATATAGGATGTTTGCCCCATAAATTTTTTACCAAAAAAAAAAAAAAAAGCATCTTCTTTATGGCAACAAAATTTACTACAGAATACTTTTTAATTTATAGGTGATCCTGTATTTGGAACATATAATTCTTCATAAATCAAAACCAATCACAATATCATCACCACTGCTACACACAGAATGCCACCACATATTCTCTCTCTCTTTTTTTTTTAATCAAACACTTTCATTCCAAATTAGATACAGGGCACAAGAAGTGCAAAAAGAAAAAACAAGAAACACAATCAAGTTAAGAAAGAAACGAAGTCCCAACTCCCAAATTCTGTATTTAAGCTTACTATAAGTAATCTAGCCACACAACAACTCAGAAATGCATGTAATCACAAATTGTTCAGTAACAATTATGAGAGATAGAGATACGAACTGAAAATAGTCATGACCTACCAACAAAACAATTTGGGAATGAAGGGTTCAAAACTTGAGACAATCTGGAAACCAATGAGTCGATGGGGTTCTGAATATTGTTAAAGTCGTATTGAGGAGCTCCCTAGGCTTTTGATCATCATTGAAGATGAGAGAAGTGAATACGGTGCATGCTTGAGCTTCAACTTGTGCATTGCTTGTATCACATTGATTTAAGAGAGCAACCGAGTGCACCTACATATCTCAGGGAATCACATTGTCAGAGATTTCCACCATCATTAATTTTGAAAACATTTGAACACAAAATTGTAAGGAGAAATTTATCAAGTATTAACATATTTCTAGAAATAGGAATCCCAGGGCTAAGAAATAATTTCAAGCACATATACATACCTTCTAGATACTGCACCACAGTCACTGAATAACTAACTATGAGAGGCCCTCAATAGTTAGAATGTCGTATCTAAACAGACGTGCATGGATTGTGATCTTCAGCCAAATGTCGTATCTAAACAGTATCAAGATCCCAAGATTTACTCTTCTGGTCACTGATACAATTTTCTGCTCTTCTGACCAGTTATCACCAAATTAGAAAATGAAATTCAACCACAACTTGAATGTCTCCTGCCCCAAAGCAAACTTCGTCTAGTGCTAATTTATGACTGTAAGGCAGTCCCAAAGCAAAGGAACTACCATAATGCACAGCACAACACTTCAAATATAATCTAGGCAAGAATTCAATCAGCATAAAAGAGGAGCAAATACAGATTACAATACTGAACAAACAAAAGAAAACAAGGAAACACAACTACAACATGAAATCAATAGCCCGTCCAACAGCGAGATCCAAGTTCATAACAAAGACTTGGTGGTTTGAATCCATTCTCTCCAAAACAAAGCAGGTAAAGAAAATATCTCTACTTTGAAGTAATTAAGTGCAGTAACCATAATGATTCGCAGAGAAATACTGGGTGCTTGAACTGGTTCTATAAATCTATTGAAAAATGAATAAATAAATGAAAAACACCTTGAACTAACAAATAGAAAAGAGACTTCAGAATGCAGACCAATTATCAATTTTACCGTGAATGGTGAATCATATACTTATAATTAATGATGTCAAGAAGCCTAGAAAGTATGAAGTCTCACCAGGTTCAGATGGATATATATCTAGTGAAAAGAAGAAGAAACTCAAACATCAACAAAACATATCTCTTCTCTGGATGGCGGTTCCAACTGAGTTAATTGCACATACCTCTCCAAAACAAATTCTTATAGTCACAGGAATTGCTTGTAAATGGAATACGGATTCCCAATTTCAATGCATAAATAAAAGAATGGAATGCTCAAATTACTAGCGGATGATGTGAACCAATATGAAGAAGTTCATACGAAAAAGAAGTACAAGAAATTATGACATTAATCTAAGCAAATACAGTAGGGTCTCAAGCAACAAATGCAGAGTATCACAATTTGGAAGATCATCTCATGAGTAATTTTAAATTTAAACCAATTTACTGGAAAAGCATATTATATGATTATAACACTATACTCAGAAATTTTAATCTAGTGTCTACAAGATAGAAAGAACCTTATACCATTGTATGAGAACAAAACTTGGGATTCCCTAATGTATTACAACTACCTGAACAGTACTTCTACAAAATAAACAAATAATTAACTACCTCACCAGTAATCACCACAAGAACAACTCCCATCTTTGAAATGATGAAATCTACTAGCATCTCGAAAAACAATTTCCCGACTATAGACTAATGAAATCAACTTGATCGCATTGTGGCAATCACTGCAAATCCTATGGTTCTGAACAAGTTGCAAAGGCATTGAACTAGGAGTACTCATCAGCCCAAATGCAACAGCCATTTTTTCAGCATGATGAAGCACCATAGCTTCTTCCCTCTCACACACATCAGGAAGCAAATTTCTCCATTCGGGAACATACCCATGTTTTGAAATTTGCACTATGATTTCATCTAGATGTAAATAAATTTCCTTGGTTTGAGGATGAAACTTATCTCCAGAAAAGAGAACATGTTGCTGCTTCTTTATTTCAATCCAAGTACAAACAGGTTGTATTTGCAGACCTTTTTTCCTCAATTGTTGAAGAACTGCAGCTGCATCTTGTAAATTACCAGAACTGCTATAGATATTAAGAAGTACCATATAATTAGAGAGTTTTCCGGGTTCCAACTCATAAAGTTTCTCAGCTGCATATTTGCCAAGAACAAAATTCTTGTGGACCCTACAAGCTGTGAGCAAGGCAGCCCACATATTTATCGTTGGCTCACCTGGAGCATCTCTTATCAATGCAAAAGCTTCATCAAGTAAAGCTTCTCGTCCTAACAACTCAACCATACAGGCATAGTGCATAGCCCGAGGCTTTACATTATAGTCTTTACTCATTGATTCAAAAATTTCCCACCCGCGATCAGATAATCCCGAATAACAGCAAGCAGATAAAACCACCAAGAAGGTGACATGATTCGGCACCATTCCTTCACGGACCATACGCTTGAATAAACCAACTGCTTCACGTCCACGACCATGACTACCATATCCAGATATTAATGCATTCCAAGACCTGATGTTTTACTAGTCATTTTTCAAACACATTTTGGCGTCTTCTATCCTTCCCCATTTGCTATAGAAGTCAACAAGAGCAGTGTTAGCAATCATATCAGAGCCAAAACCACTTCTTACTAGACCGGCATGAGCTTGTTTAGCATGCTCTAAAGAGGCTAACCTCGTGCAAACTCTCAGAACAATTGAGTACGTAAAGTGGTCCATTTTAGCACCAGAATCTTGCATTCATAATACATGCTCAACGCTTCTTCACTATAACCATGAAGAGTGTAAGCTGCCATGATACTATTCCATGCTACCGTGGTTTTCTCCGGCATCGCATCGAAAACAAACCTTGCATCTCAATCTTACCGCTGCTGTAATATCAATTAAGGCACACGAACATAACATCACTTCCCCCATCTTCACAGCGCAAGCATGCAACTGCTGTCCGGGCGAAATAAGTCCCGGCCAGCAGATGCACGAATCATCATCGCAATCGACCTGTTCCCCACAACCACTTCATCTCCCACATCAACAAAAAACTTCTAAACGCTTCCAGATAATCACCCGAATCCAGGAGCCCCCGATAATCATGTTCCAGAAACCAAATCCCTTTCGGGCAAATCGTCAAACAACTTACGCCATCAATCATCATCCCACATTTGACATGCATCAACAAGACCCTATTCCTCATATACAAATCCAGTTTCTACCCCGGAATCCAGCATATGATTGAACACCCTCTTGACACACCCTACCGATTTAACCCCAATACAAGCTCCCACAAGGCATCATACGTCTGACATGAAATGCTAAAGTAATTCTGACTCTCTAAAACCTCAAACAACTCAAGAGCTTCACTGTATCTTTCACACCCACACCAATTTCTCTATAGTACTACAAACTGAAGAACTAGAACAGAAGTTCGAATTTCACCGGGACCCGTTTCTCGAAAAACACCACTTGTTTATTATGTGACAGGTTTAAAAATGGGGCGAGGCCTCAAA
>CM051458.1:4136053-4182850 GCA_028274465.1 Plantago ovata
GGCCTCAAACCTTGGTCTAAAGCAAGAAAACACCTAAATTGAGAACAGGAGATTCTACATTCTTTCCTTCCTAATGAAAAGTAGTCACAGAAGGGCAGGAAAGTAGAGGTTTTTGCAGCAAATCTGTTGGTGGCATGGGTTTGATCAAATGGAAATGACTTATCCATAATAATCAAGATAATACAAGAGCAACATAAATGAAACGAATTGAATAAAGCAGAACAGAGAATAAGAAGGGTTTAGAGAGGGGTTTACCTCCTGGGTTCTTGTCCTTGTGGGAAGAGTAACGAGAAGATAGATAGAGAAGGAGAGGGAAAGTAGATTAGACGGAAAGGACCAGTGTTTGTTTGTCTTTCAGTGTTGAAACTTGAAAGATGCACCATTTATCTTATGGATTGCTGAGTTAACAGCTTGAATGGCTGGACTAAATAAAAAATGATTGGGGTGGACTAAAATAGATTGCCTACATAAATTAATAATTTCAATTCAATGGTAAAATAATAAGATAATATTGTTATTTGTTTTGGAATAGTAACTATATAATTGAATAATTATGTTTCAAAATTCATAAAAATAATTTAATGCCCTAAAATTTTGGAGGGCTTAAACGAATTGAATTGAGAACGTTACTCGTAGCAATACGTAAGGTTTTATCTTCTTTTTCAGGAATTCATTTAGAATAATTTTCTGGGAAGTTTTCGGTGCGTGCGGGGCAAGAGTAACCACGCTGGTTCAAAGGGTAAGGATGAGACGTTACTTATATACTGCTAGCTACTCCCTCCGTCTCACAAAACTTTACCCACTTTCCATTTGTAGGTGTCCCACAAAACTTTATCCATTTCCTAAAATGGAAGCTACCCCACACATTAAAAACATTGTACATTATATTACAACTTTGTCACTACTTTATACTTTAACAACTCTATTTCAATTAAAATATTAATACACCCCACTAACTTTATACTACTTTATTGTTTATTCTTAAACTGCGCGCTAACCCTAGTGGGTAATGTTTTGTGAGACGGAGGGAATATTAATTACTTCCATATTTTCATAAATATACTATGGTCGCTCCACGAGTCACGTGGTCCACTATGATACTAATTCACCATTTCATTCTCCGATTGAATTGATTTTGATATTTTATAGTATCTATGGGATTATTGGCTCGAATTCCAGCAAATCATGAGGTTTTATTATCAACTCATACAAAACTCAAAATTAAGATAAAGATAAATAATATTCTACACGTACCGTAAACATAGTCTGACCAAATTGGGATAACATATGTGAATGAAGAAGCCAAACTTAATAAAAAGAAAAAAGGAACTGATAGTACTTGATTTGATAAGTCGCCAAAGCGGATACAGTTATAAGTTATAAATTGGAAGAAAAAAAAATCCCTAGCTAAAAGACTAAATCAAGTCCTAATTCTAGGAATTATTATGCAAATAAACTCAAGTGAAAGTCTAAAAAATAACAAATCAGCCCCAACAATTATTATTGTGCCCCGCACAGTACCAAAAGTTTCTTGCTTTCATATTTCACCATCCCATAATTCTTCCAAAGATTTATATTGCCCATTTTGATGAATGAATTCATCAGCTTTGAACCCTCTACATTGAGGGATCTGCATTATCTCCTGATTTTCTTCTTCACTCAATTCCCAATCAAAAATTTGCATGTTTTCTATCATCCTCTCCTTGTTGAAGCTCTTCACAATCAGACTTGCGCCTTGCTCATATACCCATCGCAACGCAATCTGAAACCATTCATTGCAACTACTTAGATATCAAATCCATAAATCTAAAAGATCTAAAAAGAGTAATGTTCACAAAGAGCTAGAACCTGAGCAAGTGATTTGTTCTTGGCAGTAGCAATTTTTTTAAGGACTTGGTTCATTATGACACTAGAAGTTCCCCAGAAATTACCATTACCTCCCAATGGAGACCACGCACTTACATGAATCCTGTTTGCCTGGCAAAAGTCTCGCAGCTTTTTCTGCTGCCAGGTAACACTCATTTCCACCTGTGAAAGTGAGACGAATAAGCGTGTCAAAATTTTCAAATAGAGATTGTAAAATGGTATAAAAACTAGATGAGATGGTCATAATAAGAAGGTTATCTATGTATATATGTATTGCCTGATTAACAGCAGGTGGTATGGTCGCGTGATGGAGAACTTGATGGAGTTTTGCACAGGTGAAGTTGCTCACACCAATGGATTTAGACAGGCCTAGTTCACAGCACTGCTCCATGGCTTTCCATGTTGAGTAGATGTCGAAAGGCAGTAGATTCTCATTCACTAATTCCCAAACCGTACCTTGTTTCATTCGCACTGGCCAGTGTATCAGGTAAAGATCCACATAACTCATATCCAATTTCCTACCGAAATAATTAAACAAAAAAGATTAAAGATGGTATGATCATTGCTTTGAGATGCATGAATCATGCATATAATTGATGAACACAAACTAATAGTACTTTCAACAAGTGAGAATCATTTGGATCACCTGAGTGTTTCGGTGATGGCAGGCAGAACAAGATCATGGTGTGCATCCGTGCACCATAGCTTGGAAGTGATAAACAATTCGTCCCGACTCTTGATCAGGCCGGTTTCTAAAGCTTTGGCCACTGCTCGTCCAAGGGGCTCCTCAGACATGTAGAAGGCAGCAGTGTCAAAATGGCGATAACCAGCCGCAATGGCATCAAGGAAGATTGATGTAAGTTGCTCTGGTGTTGGAAGAGGGGTGGCTATAGTTCCCATGGCAATAAGGGGCATCATATGTCCTGAACTTAGTGTAACTTGAGGGATTTCATTGATCCCCATCTTTTCTTCTAGCTTCACACAAAAAGAAGATGAAAATAAAATCTTCAAGTGGGAAATTAAAACAGCTAGCCTTTTCTTTCTTAACTCCAGACCTGGCAGGTATCTGCTACATATCATCACTCACCCCAAGGCCTATATATGTGTATGTGCGTGTAGGCAATTAATTAAGGTCAAGGAAAGGAAATAACTAGGAAGTTAATGGGGCATGTGACAACGTTGAAGTTAATACTCTCCATTCACAAGAAAGAGATCAAAGTCCATATTTTTCACACATTTTGAGGAAATACCATCTGTCCCATTTCGTTTGTTTTGTTTTGTTAGAGCACGAGACTTTTTTGGGCTTAGGGTTAAAGCCTCAATTAAGCCTAAAATGGCTCCAATTGAGGATTTTATGGGGCTACTAATCAGTAGTCCATTTTAAACCCCAATTATAGGATCCAACTTAAAATCTCCAATAATATGGAGTAATATGGTTATAGAGATCCACTTAAAAAACCCAATAAGCACCAAACTATTTGAGACATCATTAGGGAGGGACTTTTATATTAAAATCCCCCTAATTGAGCCACAACCATAAGGAGTGCTCTTAATTTCTTTTATTCTCATTCCAAATTTCAAGTCACACGGCACACATGAAGTATAGTAAATAGGGAGTTATAAGGTAGTGCAGTGGAAGGGGGTTGGAGTGGTGAAGCAGAGGTGCGCAATTCGATCCATGGCAGAGACATAAGGTGGTTTAGGTATGGAGGCATAATGTGGTATACTTTATATTTGTATAAAAGCAGTGTAATAATAGTTGTAATATTTATCGTTTCGAAAAGAATCCTCACGGGACCCTGAACTTTCCATTTTCTTAAAAAAAAAATAATAATAACTTAATTTTGCATTTTGACCCCTGTAAAATTAAAATTTTTATACTATTAACCCCCACCTCCTAAAAATTAGAATTCTGCATTTTGACCCTCTAAAAGAATGAATTTTACATTATTACCCCCTAAATATTGAAAATTTTATCCTCTTACTAATTTTATTTCATTTTTTATTAAACATTGCTATATTATAGTAAATTAGTTATATTACGATCCGGGTGAAAATCAATCTCGCCTTAGTAACTAAGCAACGCTCATACTCACATGTGAATAATGGGCGGCCAAGGTGCAAGATCAATTGGTCAAGGAAAGAAGGAAATAACTTACAACTTACACGTACGTCAATATTAATAAAAACTCTAATCTCCAAATTGAATCTTGTAGAATGCAGATCATGATGTGACGTTGACGAGCTTAATTTTTTTTTTTTTTTTTTTTTTGTTGTTTTTAAACGGCGTTGACGAGCTTAATAAGTGGATGGAGTAAGAATCACGTACATTATAATTTATACATACACTTGGATAAATTTGTTATTGCCCTCGGGTTTAACGTGTGATGAATGCTATTAGCCAGTCCCCCCCCCCCCCCCTCAATTTAACATGTGGCCAAGTCCACAATTTTACAAGTTGTTTCAATTCCTCTCTAACGGGAGTTACCATATATAGGCAAAAATTAATAAAACTTCTTTTCAGATTGGAAGTAGCAAATCTGATTGAGGAAAAAAAATTGCTTAAAAAAACTGTTGGAAAATATAAAAAAAACAATGATAATTACTTGGGTTACTGAAGTAGATGTGTGGGGTACGATCCCCAGCGATGACGAAGTTATAAGGTTGGTTTAGGTGTGGATAAATAAGGTGGTTTAGGAGAAAATTTGTATATCATTAGTGTAGGAGTAGTTGTAATATTTGTCGTTTAAAAAAAAATGAAAAAAACAATGATAAGTAAATAATACCTTGTGTGCTTTATTTATATGGAACCATTTCTTAATTGTTGATTAATTAAGAAGATAATGGAATATATATCCGATAGCTACTTCGTAAGAGCTTCAAATACATAAATTGGATGCCCAACAGGCTTTGAGTTAGTGAGAATTAAGTGATTAAAGTTGGAAGGGTGAGTGGGTTTGTCCCACATTGCTTGAGATAAAGTGAAGTCTCTAGTTTATAGCTTACTAGTTACTACTTGGTGTTCAAGTCGTGTAACTAGATAAGTTGAGTACAATCTTAATTAGATTGGTACACGAAACTAGAGGACTTATGTACTAGCGGGTGTGCGATCCTCGAAAATGAAACGTGAACCGGACCAAGCTCAAGTGGGTTAGTACTTGAGAGTTAAGGTTTTGCTAGTTCAACCGCACATTCTAGAAGGTTTTGCGCGCATCATGTTGACATTTGTAATTAGTACTTGAGAGTTAAGATTTTGCTAGTTCAACCTCACCTTCTAGAAGGTTTTTGCGCGCATCATGTTGACATTGTAATTAGCACTTGAGAGTTAAGGTTTTGCTAGTTCAACCTCTCAAGACCTTCTAGAAGGATGTTGCATCATGTTGACATTTGTAACTCATGGAAGTTACAAGTATTTAACATGACATTTGTTGTCATCCATAAGTTACAAATATATTTGTAATGATGGTTACTTATGGAGACATGAAAAGCACTTATGGACATGGAGTTACATACTCCATTTCTCACATATAAATAGGTCTCACTTGTGTTGAAAAATGTATAGAGAAAACTCTGCCCTATTCTCTTTTCTCATGCTTCTTTTCTCCTCATCTCCCCTTTTGTGTAAAGCAAGCATTAGTTTTCGTTTGCTGGGGGTTGCTAGCTTGTGTAACTAGTCATCTCGAAATTCGTTGTATCTTGAGAAGTAGACGTTCAACGTCTTAAGCACCATAGTGAGATGGCGTATTTTGCTTTAAGGAGACTGCGTCCGTGCAGGCCACGAATTCAACTTTCTCTATAAATTTCATTCAAGAACCGCAGAAACAGAACGTCAGGCGCCCCGCCTCATGCTCTGGAATCGAATTTCATTTGGAGATTTTCTATCTTATTTTGCTTTCTTTGTTGTTCAAGTTATTTTATATGTATTTTCGATCAATATGTCCTACAAAAACCTCCAACAATGAAAACACCCTGAATCTGTAGATGAAAACCATGGGTACCTTTCATCTTCGTATAAATGTGGATGATTCTTGTCTTCCTGATTCGGGGTGGTTTGACCCACCTGGTTTTGAACAAGGGGTCCGAAGTTCAACTCGCACAGACATAAATATCAGGCATGCAGGTCACGCCCACAAATACAATGATATTACGGGAGTAGAGACGGTCAAATCTAGAGCCATTTGGACACAAACAATGCATCGATAGAGGATCCAGGCGAAAGACAACCTACTGATGAAGAAAGAGGGCCCCCAAGGCAGTCAAAGGCGATCCTCAAGAGACCTGTACCCAAGAGACTGGGCATCTGACCCGGGAGATTGGCATCTAAAGACCTTAAAGATAGGTTGTATCCGCTCTAATTGGAGTTGTCCAGCCTCAATTGGAGTTGGACTGCTTCGATGAATCCGATCGGAGAGAGTTGTAAACAGATTCGACTCTGGTAAATGCTCCGACCGAAACTGTTTTACAACTTAAATCGGAGCTGCCCAATATGTAGTTGCCAACTCCAGTATATGAGTTTTTTCGGTATCGCAGATTGAAGTGAAAGAAGAAAAATTAAATAAAAAAATGAAATTGGCAAAATGGGCTAAGGGCATATCTGGGGAGAGAAACTTGGATAATGGCTTGTAGTCGTCAACCATTTGGGTGAAATTAAAGATTGGATTTTATTTAACTAATTAGTTGGGGAGGTAGAAATGGTACTCTACGAGAAGCCTTTCCTAGACTTTTCTTTAGAGTGCAACGAAGCTTGTAGGGTGGATGAAAGACTCAAGTGTAGAAACGGTGAGGGCATTTTTGAAGGAGAATGGAGGAGGGAGTTGTTTGAATGGGAAAAATAAGAAGTAGAGGAGCTTAGAGAATGGGTCGAATTGAATCTCACAAAGGAAGGGCATAAGGATAGGTGAGAGGGGGTTTAGAGGTGGATTATTCTACAAAGGAAGGTTATCGGGATCTTGATGACTTGGAGGGTGACCCCTTGGTGACGAAGTGGTGGAAAGGGGTGTGGACAAGGATGGCTCCTACGAAATTAATGCTTTCGTGTGGAAGGCATTACAAGATAGACTTCCCACGTAGGTAAATTTGTGGAAAAGAGGAGTGTTTTTTATCGATGCGGAGTTTCTTTGTAAGTGGTGTGGTAGGGAAGAGGAGACCTCGAGTCATATTTTATTGGGTTGCCATTTTGCTTCTAGAGTGTGGGAGATCATGAGTGCGTGGTTGAAGATTAATTTACCCTAGACTCTCTTTTGATGATTCCCTAGAAGAGTTTACTAAGTTGACACCGAGAGGGGGTAAGAAGGTATGGCAACTCTTTCGGCATGGCACCGTTTGGAGTCGTTGGCTTGCAAGGAATGATTTAATTTACAAAGGTGATAGTCTTTCTCCTTGGCAAGTGGCGGATAAGATCATAATGCTTGTTTGGTGGTGGCTAAAAGGTAAAGCGGAGTTGAAGGCGTGTGGCCAAGTAAGCTCGTGGTTGGGAGAACCTAGACGATGTTTGAACTTAGGGGAGTAATTGTCATGTTGAAGGCTCATTTAGGTGTGGGAGTGTGCGGGTTGGGAAGAAGGGGAGGTTATTGGGAGAGTAGCTCGGTTGAGGCGGGGTTTTTCCTAATGCTAACGGGTGCTTTTCTTGTGTTTCCCTTTCTCTTTTGCTAGGGTGAAGGAGTTTTCTCCGAGTGGTGTGAAGTCGTTACTCACTTTTCTTCTTGGTTCTCTCGGTTGTTCGGTAAGTTTTTGTCTCTTATCAATCTCGTGTTGGCGTGGCCTTAAATTCCTGGCCACTTGTTGGTTTTTTTTGTACTTAAGAGGAGGGATAACATTAACAAGGATGGACCTTGGCGTTTGATGAAGCTTCAGATGTTCCTATCTTAAAGTTGCTCCTTTTAAGTACACTTTCCGACATAGGGTGTAGGAGCGTGACCGCATGGGATTTAAGAGTCGGTGCAAGTTGTTACTTTTCTCGGTGTTTTTTAGTTGATCTTCGTGGGTAGGGCAAGGAGTAGACTATAGTTTCCAACGCGATAAGGAAACCGTTGTTGGTTGGAATATAGGTAAATTACTTGCCTTACTCTCGTTTTGAGACTTTGGGTGGAGGATATCGAACTTAGAGTGAGGAATAGACTATATTTCCATCGCGATAAGGAAACCGTCGTTTGGATGGAATATAGGAAAATTATTTTAACTACTTGTTCTTTGTTTTGGTTATCTCTTGGATTGGTTTTGAGGCTTCGGTTCTCCAAGTTTGGTTTAAGTTTCTTTCTCCTTCTCGTGCTCTCAGCCTCCAGCTCGTTTTAGCACTTTCCCACGGTTGCTTTTTTTGGTTTGTTTGGTTTTGATTACCATTCTTGGTTACTTTCTTTTAGTTTCTTTATCTTTGCTTTGGGTTATCCCTTGTTACTTCCTTGCTTTGACCTGACGGTTTTTGCTTCAGCTTGGTGTTTTAGTTAGCGGTTAGGGAAACTCTTGCTATAACTTTCCTTGTACGTTTTTCTAGAGCATTCCTTATGCTCTCTTGCTATGAATAAACTTTTGGCCGTTTAAAAAAAATCAACTAAAAGGGATTAGACTTAAAGTGACCTTTCACCACAGGTGAACTATGTAATTATCCCTATTCTTAATAAGTACCATTTCAGTCATGCATAACCTTTACCAATGATAAAATGAGATAAACTTCCGGTAACTTCAAGTAAAAATTCTCTCTCTAGAGAATGAGCAATACACAGGAGCTCTCCAAACCTAAAAACCACACCCTTCCGCCTCCACCTCCAAAACCACCATACAATCTATCTAGCTTCTATATTTTCTTTCCTCTTCCAAAACCCCTTGTTGAAGCAAATCTTGTACAATCAAGAATGGATCTAGAAAATAGTATCTCTTTGATCCATTCTAAACAACATTCGAAATTGAAAACCCATAGCACAAAACGAGGCGAATTAGGGCCTCTGCCCACGGCGGCGCCGCCTCACTTCATGGCCAGAGAGCCTGTTTCGAAACCAAAAATTTGGTTTTGTTATAAAACAGACTCGGATACAAGAACACATTTGAAAAATACTCATGGAAGAACACTTTCAGATCTGGGAAAAGAGGGAGATGAGGAGGTAATTCTTTACTTATCTCTTACATCTTCTCCTCTGCAACCATATAATCTTCAAGACAAATTATTTCTACAAGAACATCACAACAAAGAAGACAATAGCAGAAAAATCTCTCCTTCCCTTCAAGGGATGGATCCAAGAGACGATGTCATACGAAATTAGATCCACAAAAGACAACAAAATTTCAGAGATTCAGAGATGGGTTCGGGCCGTTTGGCTTATAATCCGGATTTTAGAGTCTCAGAATATGGTTGATCAGAATCAAAACATGAACATATCTGAGGTTACATTCAAACAGGGTATTCTCATGTTGGAAATAAACTCGGATATTACAAGATGGAAATTTGATTTATTGAAAATTTATCCATGAAATTCATCTTTTGGAATCTCAGGGGTGGTGTTAATGATTTAACAAAACAAGCCATTAGAAATTACATTGCAGAATATAGCCCAACTCTAATTGGGTGAATGGCCGGATACAAGATCTGATCTTCAACAATCCTCAACTTTCATAGATAGTTTTGGGATTTGATAACAACCACATCATCACACCACCAGCAGATCACCCACAAATGGGAGGCTTTTGGTTCTTGTGGAATAATGATGTGGTGGAGATTAAATTGCTGAAAAAAACGAACAGGTTAGCACACCTTGAGTTCAAATTGTCAAACCAATTGATCCCAGCTCATATAACAACCGTCTATAATTATGCTCAACCCTCGCGTCAAAATCAGGTATGGCATGATTTGATTTCTTTAAGAAATAGTGTCCATGGTGCTTGGTTAGTAGCTGGAAATTTTAATGCAATACTTCATCCTGATGATAGAGTTGGAGGAGTTTTAACGAGTTGGAGTAAGATTTTTCCTTTTAGTAATTGTCTTGCTTCTTGTCAGTTATTTGATCTAGGCTATTCTGGTCCGACTTTTACTTGGAGAAATAATCAATATGCGGGTGATTTTATATGCAGTAGATTAGATAGAGCTTGTGGTAATCTTGCTTGGGTTAATTTATTTCCTAATTGCATAGTAGTTAATTTAACTAATTCTTTTCGGATCACACAACTCTTTTAGTTGACACTAATCCTGGTAATATTTCGGTCACACGCTGTTTTAGATACGAAAATGCTTGGAATGAAACAAATGTTTTCAAAAATTTGTTCCAAGAGTTCTGGCAAAAAAATGAGATTCAAAAACCTGAGTTTAATACTGTCAATGGCTTGTCCAACCTCACCACCACTGCCATTATTGGCCTTTATCAAAACTCAGTGATATAAATTCAGAGATAAAAAAGAAGAAAAAACTCCTTCATGAAACTACACACAAATCCACGGGTCTTTGGGCCTGAGGAGGAGAAGTTGAGAAACGAGATTAACAATCTCATGAAGCAAAGAACGCTTTTCTGGGCACAAAGGGCCAAACAAAACTGGCTCAAATTTGGGGATGCAAGTACCAAGTACTTCATGCTTATGCTTAATAACCAGAGAAGAAAATTTATACATGGCATAAAAAATGAGATTGGTAATTGGACTTTCAACCAAGAAGAAATTACAAGTGTGTTCTTCAATTTCTTCAGAAACCAATCCTAATCTCAGTACACAAATACAAATCCTTTTACAGGTTTGGAAACACCAACTTTGGATCAAGATGATTGGAATGCCCTAGTCAGAACACCCTCTGAAGAAGAGATATGGCTAGCATTGCAGTCCATCGGTACTGACAAAGCCCCAGGACCTGACGGATTAAATAGTAAATTCTATCAGGCTCATTGGGATTTGTTAAAATCGCAGGTGACTGAAATGGTGATAAAGTTTCTCTCAACAGGCGTGTTGGATGAAGATGTAAACAAAACAACCATTGCTTTCATACCAAAAAAGAAGAGTCCCCAATCACCTGGTGAGCTTAGGCCTATTAGTCTTTGCAATGTCCTTTATAAAATTATTTCAAAACTTTTAGTGCTAAGAATCAGGCCTCTACTGAAAAAATTCATTTCACCATTTCAAAATGCTTTTGTCCCTGGAAGGAAAATTACTGATAATGTCATGATTGCACATGAACTTTTACACACAATGAACAAAAAAAGAGCGGAGAAAGCGAATAATTATTTTGCTCTCAAGCTCGATATTGAAAAAGCTTATGACAAGCTTGAGTGGACTTTATTGAGCTAGCACTTACAAAGTTCAACTTCCCACCAAGTTTTAAAAACCTGATACTCACTTGTATAAAGATTGTTTCTTTTACAGTCAAGATAAATAAATCGCTCTCAGATACTTGGAAGCCAACAAGAGGTATAAGACAAGGAGATCCTATATCTCCTTACATTTTTATCCTCTGTCAAGAACTCCTTGTGCTACTTCTCATTAAAAAATGTGAACAAAAATATTTTAAACCTCTTAAATCCTCTTCACATGGCCCTACAATTCCGATTCTATGCTTTGCAAACGATTGCCTAATTTTCTGCAAAACAACAAAAAAGTCTGTGAAAACAATAAAAGAGGTTTTAAAAACCTATGATGTGTCTCTGGACAGAAGGTTTGTTGGATAAAAAGTAGAATTTTGTTCTCCAACAATAGCCATGTACATACCAAACAAGAAATCACCCAATCTTTGGGGGTTATTCAGAATAAAAGAACTGATAAGTATCTTGGGCTACCATTTCTTATGGGACCTAAAAAGAGGGATCACTTTGATCAAATTAATTATAAGCAGAGTAATGTCCAACATAAGCAATTGGTACTCAAAATATTTATCTTATCCTGGAAATAACCCTCATTAAAGCTGTTACAAATGTCGTACCTTCCTATTGCATGTCAATAGCTAAGATACCAGTATCTTGTATAGCTAAGATTGAGGAGGTCAATAGAATTTTTCTGTGGAATGGACAGAGAAATGGCAAGAAAAAGAAAAAATAAAATGGTCAAAAGTTAGCAAACCTTATACTCAAGGAGGACTTGGAATAAGGAACTTGTACTTACTCAATGATGCTTATACCCTAAAACATTTGTGGAGGTTTTACAACAACAAAACCCGCTCTAGTATGAGGTCTATAAGAGTAAGTACTTCCTTAATACAACAATCCTTGAAGCTTCCTCTAAACCTAACCATAGTTGGTTCTGGAGGAATATAATTAAACTTAAAGACAAATTTACATCTGGAATGCAAAGTGTGGTTGGAAATGGAAGGAACACCTCCTTCTGGAATGATAACTGGGTAGGGGATAAAAGACTTTATGATTTTGTTCATCATATCCAGGAACCTGAAATGCTTGTGTCAGACGTCATAGATAATAACTCTTGGGATTTAAATAAACTCTTCAATCTCTTACCAAAAGATCTTATCTGGGAGATCATTGGAATCCCCGTCCCTTCTCAGGACATGAAAGATAAGCTGGTATGGAGTAGCTCAAGAATGGTCTTTCACCAATTAAAAGTGCCTACAATTTCCTTATGCTAAATGAGGAAAAGTAAAACACGGTGGAATGGCCTTGGAAGAAATTGTGGAACATAAAAATTATAACAAGGGTCAAATTCTTCCTTTGGATATCTGTTAATTGTGTGAAACACAACAAGAAAGCATGGAACATCTCTTCTTTAGATGTTCTGCTCTTCAGAATATAAGATCATGGATCATAAATCCTGAAATCTGTAGCTACAACAATCCCTTGGCTCATATAATTTTACATACACAACAAAATTCAAAAGAACAAGTCAATGCTCTTCTATTTTGTTGGATGGTATGGAAAACTAGAAATGAAAAAAATTCAGAGGAAAAACATTGAATGATTATCATTTTAAGTTGCAACTCTTGGAAATGATAAATCATACAAAAAGCAGTCTTAACACGAAATAGTACAAAAAGTAGGTGAAATTCCATGTAAATGGAATCCACCACCTACAGGTTTCCACTGTGTTAATATAGATGGTTTTGTCCTACAAGAACCTGGACAAGCAGGAGTCGGATGCGTTATAAGAGATGAGCATGGAAAATTTGTCAATGCTGCTGCAATTTTTGTGGGAAGAACTGATCACAACACTGCAGGATTTTATGGCCTAAAGATTGGCATACATATGTGCACAAACTTAGTCCTAAAAGGTGATTATACAAACTGATTTAAAATTCCTCATAAATTGCCTTTGCAGTCCAGATATAGCAACATCAATCCAACAAAATATTGTTGAGGGAAGCGGTCCAAAAAATGGAAGAAATGGAAGAAGGTCAAATCCAATTTGTATACATAGAATGCAATCAAGTAGCGGATGCAGTCGCAAAAGAAGCAAGCAAACTAACTTTTGGTGATCCACAAAGACCTTTGAATGACGATGACGATCAATGTTTTTGCTTTGCTTGGGACTGTTGTCCATAATGGATTAAGAATGTAATAGATCAGAATAATAATACTTTTACTAGAATTATTATGAACAACGTACGTAAATTTTAAATTATTTATGTAATGCATTTTGATTTTAAAAAAATGATAAAATGAGATTACGAAAAAAAGTCGATCCATGTTTACACAACAACACTACGCATGACTGGGAAGGAAGGGTGTGATCCAGTGCAGTTAAGAAGAAAGGAAATGGTGAAAGTGATGATGGGCTTTAGGTTCTCTACCACGTGCCAAATCTACTTGGGAGCGTGGGCTGTGGGCTTTATGTGATGACAAAAGAGTTTTTGATTAGCTTTTAAACTTTTCCATGGCCAGCTAATTAAATTAAACGCAACAATATTAATAGTGAAGAACAGTACTTTTAATTACTTAAATAAATGACACTTACAAGTTCATGAAATCTTAAAGTCAATCATTAAACTAATAACAATGCATGTGCTTGGCTAAATCAATCAACTTTATGAAACAAATGTGTTAGGCAGCCACTTCACTTAAGCTTGTTTACGACAAAATTAGCTTTCCTGTTAACAATATTAATGACAATACAAACAAATTTCGTTTTTCTATAAGCGACAAGCAACGAATTTATTTAATCTAAAAACATGATTATATTGTTATATTTATACGTAAGTTTTTTTTTTTTTTTTAACATGTAGTAATAGAACTACTCTTATATTACTATATTGATGTTATACAATATTCTATACTATCTTATATCTTCATATCTGAATCACCATATGTCTCTTTAGGAATCGAACCATCACCTATCCTTCACCAACCCAGCTCCCTTCGACTGCACCACCTTATAACTCTCGTTATTTATACGTAAGTTGATTCTATAACCAAAGCATAGTCACACGGCGTCTAAATGTTATAGGTAGCTCATACATGAGTACGATGTAAATAGTGTGTGATATCAGTCATCGATAAATTTAGTATGATATCACTTTGATCGAGCGCACCGTATAATACTAACTTTTATCTAGTATATTATGTAGGATTCACACATGAAACCCACCGTATCTATTAGATGGTGTTCTATTGATTACCTCTCTAACATCTAAAATAGTCATAAAAAATCTGAAAATGTATATACTTGTATACTTGACGTGGGGTATTTCACTAATTTGTTTAACTCTTTTGAAATGTGGCACGAGAGCATTATCCCAAGCTTAAGTTTAGCAAAGCTATGGTGTTTCTTCCTTATCTTGTTTGGACTTGTACAAATTGAAAGAGAGGGTTATTGATTTAAGTACGATTTGCCTAAGGTCATACCTGAATAAGGACTTTACTTATTTACTTATAGGGAGATGATGTTGGAAAATTGAAGAAAATAATGATATAATAATTCATTATTATGATGTCATATTTACGTGGAGATTATTTTTTAATTATTCAGTAATTGAGGAAACTGAATATATATCCGAAAGCTACTCCGTAAGAGCTTCGAATGGATATATATTGGATGCCCATAACGGACTTTGGGTTTGGGTTAGTGAGGTATAAGTGCTTAAAGTTAGAAGGTTGAGTGGGTGTCCCACATTGCTTGAGATAAAGTGAAGTCTTTAATCTATAACTTACTAGTTACTACTTGGTGTTCAAGTGGTGTAGCTAGATAAGTTGAGTACATTCCTAATCAGATTGGTACACGAAACTGGAGGACTTATGTACGAGTGGGTGCGCGCGACCCTCGAACATGGAACGTGAACCGAACCAAGGTTTTGCTAGACCTTCTAGATGAATGTTGACCCATGTTAGCTTTTGTAACTCATGGGAGTTACAAATATTTAACATGACATTTGTTGTCATTCAACATGGTATTTGTTGTCATCCATAAGCTCCAAATATTTTGTATTGATGGACACTTATGATATGACATGAAATGCACTTAAGTACTTGAGAGTTACATACTTTATGCTCACATATATAAAGAGGTCTCACTTACATGGAAGAAGATAGAGATATAGATCAGAAACTACTTGAGAAACATCTTCTTCTACATTCTCCTAATGCATAACTAAGCATTCGTTCTAGCTCGTAGTGGGTTGCTAGCTTGTACGGCTAGTAATCCTGGGATTCGTTGTATCCTAGAAGCAGAAGCTCAACGTCTCAAGCACCTTAGTGAGAGGGCGTATTTTTCTTTATAAGGAAACATCCTCGATCCACCCTTTGATTGTACAGATTTCCAAAAGACGCAGAACACAGAACATCAAGAGAACCGCCCAGGCGCCCCCCGGCTCAGGCGGCCAGCCCCAGGCTCTGCCTGTCGAATCCAATTCTTGTTTCTCCATTTCTTTTTCATTTCCTATTTGTACAAGTTATTTATATGTATTTTCGATCCATTGTGTCCAACAGGTGAAAACTGTCATAATGTTCATAACTGTGCAATAATAACTCGGTTTAATCATAAAAAAACTATGTCATATTTTTACATGAACATCAAAATAGGAAGAGCTATTTTGATCATACCAAGTGTAGGATTCTTGTGGCTCCACATAGCCATAGGCCCATGTTCCATCTAATGCTCTAATCCATAGCCACAAATTGACCTTATAGCGGTAACCTGCAGTTTTTCATGGGCATAATGAACCTTCAAGAGACTGTATGACTCCTGGTCCTCTTGATTTCCCTTGGTCAGAATAATTACTTTTACTCGCGGCTATGTGAACTTTGGCCTTTGTTATATGGGATGGACTCGAGGTCCGGTGGAGTTTTTTGTTCGTCCAAGACCACTTGTGCTCCTTTCTAAGGACACTAGGCTTGATCAGTTCTTGCCCTTAAACAGAAGATGCATGAAAGTGGCTCGGTGCGTCGCGAGAGATAACTAGGACACACTAAGCACACACTTAATCAAGTGACACAAATAACTTTCACTAACTAGTATTTGGTGCGGAAGCGTAGGAGAGATTAGGAACAAGATACAAATAAAAACAGTAGAAACAAATATTGTGACTGTAAAATTTTGTTGTTGAAGTTAAATGTTGCCAATAATGTTTAGCAACATATAACTCAACAAAATAAAGAAAAGCAGAATAATAGTAAAGGTAAAGACACGGATACAATAGAGTTTTTCAAATCAACAAGAATAAGTCTCAGTGGCAGCCTCCCCAAGAAGACGTGTTCAAGCTTAATGCAGATGCTTCAATTTCAGCAACGCAGGGGGCCAAACTGGGAGCTGTGATTAGGGATCATTATGGGAGTGTGAAGGCTTGGAGTAGGAAGATTATTCCTCACATTATTACACCAGAAATTGGCAAGGCAATGGCTGTACGTGCAGGTCTTCAGCTTGCGGTTCAGCATGGTATTCTCCATCTACAAGTTGAGACGGACTGTAGTACTCTGCTGAGCAAGATTAAGGACAGAAATCAATCTCTTTCTTGTGTTTGTGTTTTGGTGGAGGATATTAAATATTTGGCTTCACAGTTGTTATCTATTACATTTTCTTTCATCCCTAGATATTGTAATAAGGTAGCTCATATGTTGGCTTATAATGCTACTGAGAATAGTTTTGGTGTTGAGGCATTGCCTTTCGCAAACCCATATGTAATTCTTTCTTGAGACATTATGATAATATATGTTTCTTCTAAAATAAAAAAAAATAAAAAAAAATCAACAGGAATAATGTATTAAATTATTATTAAAAAGCTTTCATGGCCAAATTAAAGACTTCTAGCAGAGTAGTAGCCTAAGCAAAATAATTCACCAAACACACTTGGAATTCCAGTGCATAATGCACAAACTCAACTAAACTACACATAATAAAAACTTTGTAACATCCAACTCATAAAGAAGTACTTTCGTCTATCACCTATCTCAAAGAGCTAGGTGCAATGAGGATGGACGAAATCACTTAGTAAACAACACACAATGTTATTAAAATGATGCTTTGATAAATTGCATGGACTCTACTCAACTCTAGTGTGAGAGTGTTTCCACTTCTTGAATGATGTGAGCGTTGGTTTCAAGTCTGGTCGAGTATGTGTTGTGTCTGTTAAGTCCACTTGTCATCCACCTATATGTATAGGTGAGACTCTTGGAGATCAAGTAGAAATTCTTGGAGAATAAATCAAGGAGAACTCAAAACAACTGTTAAACACGACTCAAATGCCTTTAGCGGAAGATAACTTCTTTGTGTTCAATAACCGTTCGATCATCCTTCAAATGTGGAGAACTGATAAGAACCGGTCACAACCGCCTTGACTGAGCTGTAACAAACTCCACTTCCGAACCTTGCTTTTCTCCAACGATCTTTCTATTTATAGCACAACCAGACTTAGTGAGCAAGTTGGCACTTCAATATGTTAGAATGTTTCTAACATACTTGCAACATTGGTGTTAAATTAGATTTGGAAAGAGGGACAATACATTACCTAGCTAGGTTGGAAAAAATATTGTCACATCATTTATCTCAACATCTAATATGTTGAATGAACACCAGGATCCCCAGTGATGTTAAATCGCCACAACTTTCACAACAACCTGAACGCCCCCACCTCCGGCCGCCGCCAGCCAACGAGTATATCTTGCTCGCCTTTCTCAACTAAGTTGTTCAATAAACCCTTCCTTGTGTGATCGTAAGCTCAAGATTCAGGTGCATATACCTCGAAATCAGCATCCCATAGAGCTCATTCAAATATCCTCTCTCTTCTCGTTGGCTTCCCGGCCCCTAGCTTGACATCGCAAATTGTTGGGGTAAGATGGTTTAAATACTATGATATTGTAAGGTCCAATATGAATGGTTTTGTGTCTTTTACTTAGATAGTGTCGCTACTTATATACTCACATATTTTCCCACATGATAGGATCATGCAGGAATTAGTCGTCTTTTGTTACAACTCATGTGACTCACGTATAAGATCTGATCAGCAAATCAACAAGAGTATAAAAATTGAACAGGTAGCCATGATAGAGTATATAAATTGGACATACATAGCCATGATCATTGTCCGATGTATAAAATAACAGTGTCTCACTCCATAGTATATATTTTAAAATTTTCATTCTTGAAATATTTGCATTTAAATCTTTTATGTCAGCGTTTTTCCTCTATATATTTAACACTTTATTCACTTGTAATAATTTTCTTAGAACCCCGATCACTAAAAATATATCGGCCATTATTATTATGAGTATCGTTAATTATCAATTCGCTATCTAAGGGACTAAGAGTCCAGTTGGTTAATTTCCAATCACGGTGACTTGGTACGATGGGGCTAATTATCTCGTCCTCTGCTTTTTCATTCTAAGGGGTTGGAAGGTTTTAGTCACGGTGTGTCTGCACGGGTATAGAACCCAAGTTAGTACTGTTTTTCACTCTAAAAAATAAATGGGTCAAGGTTATTGATATTTGGCTATCCAGTTCTAACAGTTCCATAAGATTGTTGTTTGCATGAGATTTCTTTTGCAGGAGGTTTTAGTTATTTGTCTCACTTGGTGGGTTTTAAGATACTGATTAAGGCCGAAGTTAATTAGTGATGGACATGCGCTGTAAATGGTGATTAATTTAAATGGATTTTGGCCCCTGTTTATGAAAGCACCCCTCATTGGTTTTACGATGCTATTATGGGTATGATCAATGTGATTTAGTAGTTGTGTATATAGGTGGGGGTGATGTAATTTGACCATGATGATTCGATGATTCTATGAGTAAGAGTATAGTAGGTAATTCAAGGTGTTCCGGAGGTTTGTCTCCGTGTATTTCAGTTGTAATCTTGTTTGAGCATTTCTTGTATTCGGTTATTAATAAAAGTTTTTAGCCGCTTCAAAAAAAAATACATATATATATGTATGTTTCCATACTCCATAAAGAAAAATGAAAATGCAGATTAATAGTAACAAACAGTTGAGCTAAGTATAAATTTGGGAAAGATTTTGGCAAATCATATTTAATCACTTTTGTTACTTACTGACACATGTTATAATCACAAGTCACAACGGTGGTATAGGAGATGGTACACGGTTTAGTAAAGTAAATCCGGACCGTTTTAAACAACCAACCAAGTTATAATGTAATTACAGCAATTAATAACATCATCATTTTCTTGGAGTAACTAGAAGACAAGTGCATGAATCATTCACTAACATTTCGAAGCTATGAAAATTAATAATGCCATCATGCAAGGCTTTGAAAATAACGGTACTCATGGTGCCAACATCTTTGGTCCCCTGTCCTTTTGCATGGTGCAAAAAGTGGGCTATTCAATTTGTATATCATCGATCCCTTTCTTAATTTCCAAATTCTCTTATATATAGCCCTCATCATATGCACACTTGATATTAGGCATTAGCTAGCCAGCCTAAAACTTCATTCCTAAACACACCCCACTTTTCTCTTCTTTCTTTTATTTTTCCCATGGAACAAGATCACAACGAAATGCAACTCCTCTCCTTCCCTACTCCACAAACCCCATCTTCCTCATCTCATCCACCACTCTGGCCTTCCGACTCCTCCGCACGCCTCATCCGGTCGATCGACCAATTCGAGGGTCCCTCACTAGACCTCAAGCTATCCATAAGCGTGACACCTCTCAAGCCACCTTCAAATGCCCTAATGAGGAGAGTTAGGGAGTATAATGATGTTAAGATTGACTCTACTTGTGTTGAGGCTCTCAAGTGGCAAGCTGCCGAGCAAATTCGACTAGCTGCTATGGAAAAAGCTTATGCGGAGCGAATGAGGGAGATGACTAGAAGGGAGATGGAGATAGCGCAGTCGGAGTTTGCACGTGCACGTAGCATGTGGGAGAGGGCTAGGGAAGAGGTGGAGAGGGCGGAGAAGATGAGGGAGAGAGCCACGACGAGGGTCGACTCAGCCGGGTTCGAAATCACTTGTCAATCTTGCAGGCAAAAATTTAGGCCTTGATAAAAGAAATTAAAATAATATGGTTATGACTTTTTCTTTAAAAAAAAGAAACGGTCTATGCAGTAGTAATATGTTGGATTTAATTTGGAGTTGGATAAATTAATATGCCCTATTTTTAAGATCCTACATTCTGTATGATGATGATGATGTTGTTGTTGTTGCTGTTATAGGGTTTGTTGAATCTTTTATCTGTGGTTGGTCAATTAATAATAATATGATGATTTCTTGATATGAAGATTTGGTTTTTCTTTCAATGTAAATATTGAGTATTCTGCAGAATGCATAATGGGGTTAATGATGAATTCAGCACATGGATACTGGAAAAAGGGCAAGATTTAATTTGAATGTACTGAAGTGAGTTTTAATTGGATATGGTTTGAATAAGATAATGATTAAGTTAGAAAGTATGAATATGGTTTCACTACTTTAGTACATGGATCAATACTTTGGGATTGGAATGACTTATATAGTTCATGATACCCATTTAACATTGTATCATGCTGTTTGGAATCCCTTTTCAAAAGTGCTGCTGTGTGCTTCAGCTTCTCGATTAAATATAGTACTTATAAAAGGTCTTAACATTCCTTCCTTAGTTAAGCTCATTGCACAAAACACAACCAGTGAAGTAATCGATCATTTTTTGTTTAAATCAAAATGCATCAGATAAATAAAACTACTGAAAATTGTTCTTAACACTTCGAATAAAAGTATTGCTATCCTGATCTAATATATTTTTAATTCAATATGGAAAGTGAAGTGATAATCTTGCTAAAACTATTTAGGGTCTGTGTGATTCGGTGAAGAAATCTAAACCGTACTAATCAATGTATTTTGTATTATAAATTTTAATAAAATAAATTTTAATTGAATATTGTCATGTATTTTTTTAACGAATCAAACAAGGCCTTAATCTCACCTCAGGTTATACCCATTAATACGTAATGAGTAATACTAAGTATAAGTTTTGTTTTTTTTAATATTGTTTAGACTTTAAATTAAATAAGATGAAATTATTTTATAAGATGAATTATCACACTACGACTTGGTAATTTGGGTAACAACGTTACTTACTATTTGAGATAAATTGCAACACTACTTTACAACTTATGTAACCAACTATGTGAGATAATATGGATTGAAATAACATATGAGAGGTTGAGGGTTTGAACACTGACGGAGTCATAAAGTTGGTACAGGTGTATTTTAAAAAAATGAGATGGTATTGTTAGTTGGAGAGAATTCAGAGATGTAGTTAACCCTATTAAAATTAAAATTAGTAACATCACTATCACTGATGTTCAAAAAGCATTTCACTAAACTAAATTGTAAGAAAATATTTAGATTATACTAATTTAGCATAAAGCTTTGAAAGTTTCATTAATTAATTTGTAATTTTTTTCTAAAAAAATTAGAACTATCATTATAACAATAATAATAATTAAATATTATTGTTGTTGTTACTATATTATTACTACTACTATTATTATTATTATTATTATTATTATTATTATGATGATGATGTTTTCAGTTGAGTTCAACTCAGTTCAATTTAAATTTATTAAGTTCAAGTTATTAATATTAATTTTTTTTATTGTTAAAGTGGAACTAAATAAACAAAAAAACAACGAATGTTTACACAAAATTGGCGTGCAGCCGAGAAACTAGATGTTCTCCGACTCCCTTAGCAATAGCGAAACTAATCCCAGAAAGAATGTGATGAGCAGCACGCGCTCCAAGCATGCTAAGCCAAAGCAAAACCCCGAACTCAAACAAGCAAGGCAACAACATCAGCATCCAACACCCCAAGTGTCGAGAAAGAGAAAGTAATCCATATCCTTAGCTGCACACAAGTCTCGATACTTCACACACTTGCACTTGGTAGCCTCAGCAACTACCTGTCCAGGCACAAAGGACAGGTGGTTGCAATTTTATTATTATTATTGTTATTATTATTATTACTATTGGGATCGTGCTCATTGCCCATTTTAGTGCTTCGAAGGCTTTTTGTCCTTCAAATTTCCCTTTTTGGGGCAGATAGGTGAGGCGAGCAATGGTACCGCATTCCATACAGAGCCTTCGGTAATAACCTGTAAGCCCCAGAAATCTTCAAAGGCCAGAGACATCTCTTGGTGATGGCCAAGAATTTATGGTCGCTACCTTAAGGTTTGTCAACCCTGCCTCCTTTCGTGCGAGATGAAGTGACCAAGTATTCAACTTCTCTCGTTCCAAAGTCACACTCACAGGTCTTGATGACAAACTGGTTATCTTTTAGGATTTGCAAAACCAGTCGTAGATCACTACAAGAAAACAGGAGAATAGCGACGGATGCCATCCGTCGCTATTCAGGCCCGATCCGTCGCTAACAGGGCTTAGCGACGGGCCACCCGTTGCTAAATAGGACGTCGCAAAAAGTGGTGTCGCTAAATGAATTAGCGACGGATTGGATTTATCCGTCCCTAATTTTAGCGACGGGTAAAATTATTCGTCGCTCAGTTGGTCAACGCAAATTGAGCAGCGGATAGATTTATCCGTATCTAAATTTGGCGACAGATAAGTTTATCCGTCTCCAAATTCTAGGACACGTGGCTCCACTTACACTGGTTGAAGCGTAGCGACGGATAAGCTCATTCGTCACTAAATCTGATTTTTTTTAAAAATAAATTTCTATTTCATTTTTTCTGTTTCTTTTAATTTCTTTTATTCACCTACAATATAATAAAGTATTAAAATATATTTTTTTAATGCAATAAGGGGTGCTGCGAGAATCGAACTCGCGACCTCTCGCACTTAGCGAGAATCGTACCATCAGACCGAACACCCATTTTCTTATACTATATAAAAATGATCCAATACGCACGACAAAACACCTTATGCACAAATCATTACCAACTTGCTTATATCTAGATAGGCCATGCTCTAATCTAACAATACATATGAAATGTTTCGTACAATAGGCAATGCTCCAATTTAACATAAAAACCTTTATTCAAACGTGCATTTTAAAAGGCAATGCCCCAACTACAACAAGGAAGAGAATTGCTTACTGTGAAGTTAGCAGCTTCCTTGGCAGGGTCATCGTTGGAGTTGGAGGCAACGTAACCTCTCTTTAGATAAAAGAAGACTTCCTTACCCTTGTTGAATGCTCAAACTACAAGAAGAAGAAGATAACGATTATATAATCATCGCAAGTCCATATATATACACCAACCAAGAAGAAGTAAAAAGAAAATTAAAGGAAAATAAGTCCAAGAGCTAATAGAGCATGTAGTGTGACTTCACAAGTGTAAATCAAAACACAATACAATAAAATCAAAGCTACACATAAGCAGACATACACAAAGAATCATATTGCACCAGGCGAGAACCATGCCCATAACCATCTAACAAAAATCTAGCATGACCAAAAGCCATCCAAAGTAGCATGACCAAAAACTCAAATTTCAATTAATAACCATCCAAAGTAAAGATGACTATTCACCCTAGGATCATCCTGTTACATTACGAACTAGAACTTCAAGTAAAGTTATCAATTTACTACACTACAAGTGCACTATTTCATTGACCTTAGAACTTAGATACCTTTTCCATATGCTTTGCCAGTGCTCCTGTGAATATGACCAATCCTTTCAATATTCTGGAACGAAAATACCACGGAACATGCAAATGTTCATATCAATCAGCAACTTTAAAAATAAGTCGTACTACAAGATATGCAAGGAATACATTAGAAAACATTGCCAATGCGATCATGTGCGTAAACCCATACCTCTTCCTGGATGCTTCTTAATTCCCACAAAACTGTACTAAATAACATAAAGAAAGCACCTGATCAATTCTTAATCCAGCACCAACCAATATAAATATAGTTAAACCAAGATTCAAGAATCTCTTCAAGTTGTGCATCAAGTTAAAACAGTAAACAGAGACGAGACTCTGTTAAATTTCAAGAGTTACATCAACGAACATGTTTACAAAATATCATTATCACATAGAAACCAATAGAAATTACTTGTTCTTGCCATAATTTCTAGAAGGCAGACTCTTCTAATCTTAATGATAACAAACAAATTCTTCAAGAACTCTTGGTACTATTTTCTCGTATAAATTCGAAGTAAAATGCTACCGCATATAAGAATAAGTCTCACAACATATTGAAATTAGCTTATTGAAATTCTCCTAGCACAACAACTAAGTCATTCATTTGACGAATCACATAACATACTATATACCCAGCATATTAATCACCATACATGGACAAGAACATATGCCGCTGGTTCAAACGACTGAATAATAAGGCTATTACTAAATCAAACTCAGGAAAAACACGTGAATTAAGAACCCTAAATCTATAAATTATCCAATTTCAATCATAAACTATCCAATTTATACTGCAAACTTAGGAAAATACGTTAATAATAAGAACCCTAAATCTATAAATTATCCAATTTCAACCATGAACAACTACATAATAGAACATACACTACTAATACAAAGCATACAATTGATAGAAATAGTTCAAATTGTAAAAAATAAAAAAATAATGAAAGTTCGGGTTAGAATTAGTACCTTCGATTTGGGAAAAAATAACCAATGAAATCACGAATTGTTTGTACATCCAACTTCCTTGGCAAACGAGCTTCGATTAGACACCAAGAACACAAAAAATGATAGAGTTTTGATACATATATGAAAAAGGGGGAAATGGAGATAAGAAGAGAAGAGAAGAAGAAGAAGAAGAAGAAGAAGAAGAAGAATGAGGAGAAGAAGAAGACCTCTCTGGTCTTATCCGTCGCTAGGCCCAAAATAAAATATTTTTTTCCTTTTTTTTTTCTTTTCCTTTTTTAATTAACAGTCAACGGAGGGGAGCGACGGATGATATTATCCGTCGCTACAATAGCGACGGATAAGCTTATCCGTCCCTACTTTACCGACAGATAAGATCATCCGTCCACTACAAGAAATCTCACTTTCAGCAACCACTTTTAACGACAGATCGATCGGTTGCTAATATTAGCGACCGGTCGGTCTTGTAGCGACGGATAAACTCCCCTAGCGACGGATAAACTCAGTTCGATATAAAGCGCACGTAGGGCGTGGAGGTTCAGCGACGGATGACTCATCCGTTGCTAAATAGCGACGGATGACTCATCGCTGTTTTTAGCGACCGATGAAGTCTATCGGTCGCTATTTAGCGACCGATGAATTATCCGTCGCTAGGCGTTGACCCAGTAAAAAAAAAAAGGATTTTGATATATAGCGACCGATGACGTCATCCGTCGCTACTTAGCGACCGATGGCTCCATTCGTCGCTGTTGACGGATGAGTCATCCGTCGCTAAACAGCGAATATATATGTCTGAGACGCGAGTCTCAGACATTAACATAGACAGAGAAGCTGCTTCCTCCCCGTTTTTCTCACCGGCGACAACACATCCTCCCATATCTTCTTCATTTCTTCACCATTTCCATCAATCTTATAGTCATTTCGAAGCTCTTTCAAGCACGAACAAGGGTGGTTAGTCAATTGCGTGATTCTTTCAACCTTTCATCCGCAATCAAAGGTATTAACTTCGAACCCTAACTTGTTTAAATTTGGGTATTCTTCGTTTTTTTCCTATTTCAATGAATTGTATGCATTATACTAGTATCTATTATGTTGTGTACCTCAAATTAGGGGGGATGCACAAGTTTTGGTTGGTGAATTGATAGATTTGGGATGAATTGGGTATTTTAGAAATTGATAATTTGTTTTAGGAATTAGGACTTTCTTTTAGAAATTGTTAGTTGGAGTGTTGAGACTTTGTTTCGGATGAATGAAAACCTAGAATTGAGTTGTAGTATGATTCGGCCATAATTATAATTAGTTGTTAATGAAAATGTATAACTATAATCGAAATATAAGTTGATAAATTGTAGTGGTTAATCGTAGTTGATAATTTCACCATAGTTTCGTATCATAAGTATTTGTAGTCATATTTAAAAAAAATTATAAGTATAAAAATAAAGAACTCATTGATAAATTAAATGAGTATATATCATAAGTATTTTTAGTTGTAATTTAGAAATATTGTAAGTATAATGCAAATTAAAAATGGGTAAGAATTGTGGTTATTTTATAAAAATATGATAAATCATATAATTTTTTTTAAATTACAAGTATGTTAAATGGCAAGTAATAACCTAAAAATAGAAATGAAAAACAACGTTAGCCGCAATGTACTAAACTTCCATTGGCCAGGTTTAGCATTCAATTATGAATCTCGATCGTAAATATGAGGCAGTTCGTTTGTTGGGGGATTATTATTAGATCTCTGATTTTACATCTTATATATTAGGTTGATTATTATTAGATGTCAGTTCCTACGTTGGGGGATATCCTACTTGAGGCTTGGAAAACCAACTGGCGGTTGGGAGTTCCGCCTTCGGAATGGATGTCAGCTCCCCTTCATGAGTATTGGCAGGCCTACTGGCGTGACCACCCAAATGTCCAGCGTCGTTCCTTACTTTATCTCTTAATGACTTTACATGTTTTATATTCAATTGTGTATGTACTAACACGGATCTTTTTATTGCAGATGCCACGACCCAGGAGGCCACGATACCTGACCCCGCAGTCCCAGAGGGATGATACCGACGGAGAGGACACCGGGCAGGGCTCACAACAGGGCTCCCCTACTGTTTTTGGGACTCCACCTAGGTCGAGTAGGGGCTCGACTGCCTATTCCTCCCTCCACAACCCGTGGGCCCACGTTCCAGACGACGGTTGTCCCTTTCAAAGGCCGGAAGATGGTCTGATGTGGAATGGTCGCCCTGTCCTTTACCCCAATGGAGAGAAGTAAGTATTAGGCACTAACTGATTTACGAACTTTTAATATATATATACCGAATTAACCGAAGGTTTCACTATTGACTTACATGGTTCTTCACAGGTTGTATGGGGATCGCGCTGCCAAAGTACTCAGTGGGATAATACGAAACAGGATGATCCCACCGCAAGAGGGTGGCAGCCAGTGGCATTGCATCCCGGACCAAATTAAGGGAGAGCTGTTCAAGGAGCTGAGGGTGAGTTAATAATCGTACATTAGTTACCTAATTGTTTGTGTTGTGAGTGGTATGTTAGCCACTTTGTGTGAGTGGTATGTTAGCCACTGTACTCGGGTGATATGTTAGTCACCATTGTTTTAGTGAAATATAGGACAATGTGAGTGGTATGGTAGCCACTATATGTGAGTGGTATGTTAGCCACTATATTTGAGTGGTATGTTAGCCACTGAACTTGGGTGATATGTTAGTCACCGATATACTTGAATACATGTTGTTTCCCCTTGTTATATATTTGATACATGTTGTTTCCCCTTGTTATACTTGAATGTTTTTAAGTATTCACCAATGTATGTGTTTCGATGTTTATTTGTAATTGTGTAGAAAGATTTCTTCCTTCCGAAAGCATTGCTGATGGATCTCTGGTGGAGCTTTAACTCTCATGGTAGTGCCCTTTACAAGTGCCTAGTTCATAACATGAAGAAACTGTATACAAAGGGCCGTCCACGTACCGGTGATTGGCCCGGAGACGAAATTTGGGAGGCGTGGAAGGTGTATTGGGCTAACGAGAGAGTCCAGACGCAGGTTGACCAGAACACTGAGAACAGGAAGAAGCAGCCGAATGATGGGAGCCGTACCCTGGTGACACACCGTTTTGGCTCTGAGTCGATCGCTACAACACATGTGAGGCAGAAGGTAAGTGTATTAACTTTGTGAATTCATCATTCTTATACTTGTTATTTACTTGCATTTCGAACTTTAAAACTAAGTATATGATGCTTTCATGTGTCATTCAGTTGAAGGATAAGGAGAGTCTCCTATTCACCTTGTTCTCGAGATCTCAGAAGGCCAAGGACGGACAGTGGTTGTGTGACGAGGCCACAACAATTGCGGTAAGTTCAACAATACATGTGTTTATTAAATAATGATGATTTCATAACTAATTAACAACATAACTAACACCTTATACTCTTGATTTATAATTTCAGACGGCCTACGAGGCCAGGATTCGTGATCAGGATCTCACTGTTGAGGAAATGAATGTCATTTTCCTCGAGGTGAATCCTCCAGACGAGAAGGGTCGTCGCTTGGGACTGGGGAGTGCAGAAGCCGTCCCTGAATTGGACTCGAGACCGACTCGTCGTTCCCGTGCCGGTACATCTTCATCATCTTCAGCAGCAGCTTCCGCTCGAGAGCAGGCTCTCTTACTTCAGTTGCAGGAGAGGGATGAGGAGGTGAAGAGACTAGCTGCGAAGCAGGCTCGATATGATACTATGCTTGCTCAGGTGTATGAGAAGCTGGGGATGGAACCACCTACCTCTCCATGATCCCCTATCCTTTTCGACTTTGTTTACTATTTTCTACATGAATACTGTGTACAGTATGATATTATTTTGGATTAGTATTGTGTACGTATGATTATTATTATATGTATGTAGGGTTTTCGTACATTTATTATGATTTTTTTGGATTATTTTTTTGTTTATTTGGTCTATAAGAATTTATGTAACATGATGTTTAATTGAACAGGTTGCATTTGATTTTGGTTCTCATTATTATATTTAAAAAATTAAAAATAAATAAATTAGCAACCGGTGACTTTATCCGTCGCTGAGAGCACCAGAGATCCAGCGCGGATGAGTTATCTGTCGCTGAATCTCCGGGGCCCAAGCCACGTGGCTTGGACCTTAGCAACGGATGAGTCATCGGTTGCTAAAAGTCAACCTTCTTATCCGTCGCTAATTAGCGACCGATGAGTCATCGTTCGCTAATTCGCTAGCGACTAACGGTTTAGCGACGGAGATTTTATCCGTCGCTAAAAACACCGATCGGTCGCTAATTGTTATTAGCGACCGATCGGTGTTTTTCATCGACAGATGGATCCGTCGTTGAAAGCTGTACACCTTGTAGTGGTCGCTATCGAGTGGCCGGTTTAAGGACGAACTAAGCTTAGAGCGCAGTTCGTCAATATCCGTCGCTAAATTTAGCGATCCGTCGCTATGTAGCGACGGATGAGCATCCGTCGCTACCCATCCGTCGCTAAATTGTTGTTTTCTTGTAGTGGATGTTGAAAGTGTTCTTCCTTGCTTTTGCTATAGATGAGGATGTCGTCGAAGAAGAAGACAATCATAAATTTCTTTGATAAGGCCGAAATATGTGGTTCATAGTGGCTTGGAATGCGGTCGAGGCATTGCACAGCCCAAAAGGCATCACTAGCTAGATATTCATAGTGACCGCATGTGTTCGGAATGCCTTTTTGGGAATGTCTTCCGTGTGCATTCGGATCTGGCGGTATCCTGGCCTAAGATCCAGTTTGCTCAATAAAGTAGACCCTTGGAGCTCGTCCAACATTTCATCAACTGTTGGGATGGGGTATTGATCCTTAATGGTGGCTGTGTTTAGGGCTCGGTAGTCCGTACAGAAACGCCATGTCCCAATTAATCTCATGATTCCTGGCCATGAAAGCTAAATATTTCATAAACCATTTTGCGATGGTGATATAAGGATTTCATGAAGAGGTGTGGCGGATCGCCGGGGTCACCAGAGCGCTGGTCCTCCATGAGGTGACGCTTCGGCATCACCCTTCCTCTTTTCCTGGTGTTTTCTTCTCTTTTTGATCTTCATCCTTGGGTGGAAGCGTTGGTTGGTGGGATTTTCAAAAATTCTTTGAGGCCACTTGTTGAGATCTTGTACAAATTTATTCCGTCACAAGGCTAGACAGCTTTGAAAGCTCCATGATGGAGGAAGAGTTCATGTGGGAACCTCTTTTAGAGAGCAATTTTTCATAACATTGATGTTTATTAATGTTTATTAATGAAAAGATAGGGAGTTTATATAGACGTTGAAATACAAGAAATTATGAAAGAGAATCTAAAAGATAAGTGAAAGAAATTTAAAAGATACTACTCGATAAGAATAGAAGTATATTACTCGATAAGAATAGAAGTATATTCTATGTTCTTAGTTATCTTATTAATATTTACCTAATTTAACGTATGATACTTTGCCTTGGGCTCACTGAGTGAAGTAGGTTGGATTGCGGTTCCAACCTCGCTTAGAGCATCTTGGACCGGCATCTTCTAGGTCATTAGGAGTGGAATTGCCCAAGTTTTCATCAGGTTACAGGTTACGCAATTACGAATTGATGCAAATATATAGAAGTATTTTAATTTTTGTTCTCAACCTTCTTGATATAATCTTTAGTCTTCAGTACTTGTTTAAAGTTTTCCTTAAGACTGAAATGGAAAATTAAAGGACCAAGCTATTAGCTTTGTATGAGATTGAGTAGCTAGCTATAGCCAATAGTCTGGTTAGGCACAGGTCCTTCATTTCACTTTAATCGTTTGGTACGATACTTATATATATAGATTGATCAAATCATCATGAATTTGCATGTATCAAGTACTAATTGAACAGACCTTTTCTAAAGTTGGATACAGACCAAGATATCCATATATGGTACACTTGACTTGTATTGCCATAAATCTCCCATCTCTACTTGTCCTCCATATGCATCTTCAAACTTCATTTTCATGGATGGACCAATTTCTCTTATTTCACAAACGTGTTTTGGCTCATTATAAAAATGGCAACAAACGGGAATATATTTCAGAGTTTAAAGGTCCAACGTAATTACGTACCTAACCAAACCTAACCAAGTAGTTATAAGGTGGTGCAGTGGAAGGGGGCCGGAGTGGTTAAGGAGAGGTGTATCGTTAAATCCCTGGTGGAGACATAATGTGATTTAGGTGTGGAAGTATAAGACGGTGTAGAATATTTGTGTAGGATTAGTGTAGAAGAAATTGTAATATTTGTTATGTTTAAGAGAAATAAACATTGGAAAAGGAATGAAGATTGTCCATAGATGACGGCCAAGAAAGATTAGACACCAACAGACACATCAAGAATTCATCATCTTATTACATTACAATGTAAATATTGGGAAAGACCTACGACACGGTATTTAAATAGCCGTAAATATAATTTTCACCTTATCTTAAGAAATCTTTAATTGTGAAACTATAAATACTGATCTATTCATAATTTTACTATCTTTGCGTGTTGGAAACCCTACCTTCCTACTTTCGGAGTTTGTCAATATTTTACAACACGAGAAATTGACCACTCCCCAAATCAAAATTGGCTACGCCTGGCGTCATTTGTCATAGAGTGTCGGTAGAAATCTGAATGAAATTAATGAGCATAAGTATTAATTAAAGTTGATCGGAACTTGATTAATGTCACGCATATATAAGTAACAGATGTTATGTTAGTATACATAGCTAGCTAAAGTAAAATAAAACGATGGTTGTTTTTGAATGTAGTGTAGCTGGTAGACACACAAAGGCATGGCGAGTATGACTGGCCGCATTGAATAATACTCCTTCCCTTTTTAATTTTTTTAATTAAATTATTCATGTTTGAGATAAAAGTTTAAGGATCTGACGGGCGAAAAAAAGGAATATGTGAACGATATAAAAAAAATATGAGTGTTATGAGTAATAATGTTGATGGTGATGCTGTTGCTGAAATTGATGAATGAATCTAGGTGACAACTACAGACCCTTACTTACATGATGCACACAGTCACATTCAAGTTGATCAATGGATTATCGATATTTATACGGGAACCTTGTAGAGTTAACGAAAGGGCAAATGAATGAGAACAAAAATGTAAAAACAATTTTTGGTTGATTTATTAAGATAAAGACAACTACATGGCTTCTGTCTTAGAGCAATTGTCTTGTATTTAACTCTTTAACTTTAGTCCCAGAAATTACCAAACACCCACTATCCATGTCTGGATCCAACACAAAAAGAAAGGAACTCATATAGTCATATATATAATACATTGCTGGTTTGGATATATAACATAAAAGATACTCACTTTATTGTGTGCAGCAGCAGCAATCCCATTTGATCATGCCGGATGTAGACCGGATTATGAAAGTCTACACTAGTGTGTGGCACAAAACGAAATCGTGAGGAGGTAGATAAATAAACACTTAAATGACGGAGAATGTTTAATACTTCAATAATCAAATAGATTACTCAGCAGAAGTTGAACGCTTCTAACAAGAATATTGCAAACGGCAAATTTAATCCCAAAGCAGGAATGAATCGTAACCTAGCTAGAAGCTAGAGTAGTTAACTTAAATACCCATACACGGTCCAAAATGCAAGGGAAATAAAACAATTGTCTTTAGGAAATAAATAATAAAAATGCAGAATTGAGGATTACTGGCACCTTCAAGGAAGAACCGAGACTAACCAATTATTAGTCATAGATCCGATCTAGGAAAGTGTTTGTAATAACTTAACTTATCTACTTTATCACTTAATTTAAGGATAAATTGCGTTTTTAGTATTTGCAACAACTTAGGCTATCTCCAACAACATGTGAGCTGCTGGAGATGAGCTAGTTCATCCTTGCTCACACGTTATTGGACATGTGAATTGGGATGACAATGTCATTCCGGAATGACCATGTCATCTCGAAAAGGTTACGTATATTTATAAGCTGAGATGGCATGTCATCCTGGGAAAATGGCAAAAATCGTCGACTAAGTTTGCCTAATGTCACATGCACTCCAACGTTTGTTGTCCATGGCAGTTTTAGTCCAAAGTTTCTAAATCCTGAAAAATTTAGTCCAAAGTTTAAAGTCGTGGCAACATTGTGGCAAATTTAGTCCTTTTTAAAAGTTAGAAGGACTATCAAATCCTTGTCAACAGGAATCGGTACAAGTGACACTCTAAATTGTAAATAGCCCTTGCATATTCATTTTTATCGTGTCTCTTTTATCGTTTGTCTCAATATTATGTGTTGGCAAACTAAAATAGTAACTTAATATGTCTTAATTTGTAATTAAAGTGCCACTTGAACAGATTCGTACCGACATGGATTGGATATATTTTTTCAACTTTTTAATAAATGACTAAATTTGCCAGTGTTGAAAGTTCCGACTAAACTTGCCACGATTTTTAACTTTGGACTAAATTTATCATGGTTTTAAAACTTTGAACTAAAATTATCATGGCCAACAAATATTGAATTGCATGTACCATTATTAGGCAAACTTAAATTAAACATAGTCGAGAGTTTTTGCCATTTTCCCATCCTAAAGTTACGTACGTATAGCTTATACCGTGTTCCTGACATAATACTAGGAGGTTAGCAGGAAAAGGTTGCATTAACCATACAGATTAAATTCATTTTTCCGACGGTTGAGTAATTAAATAAGGGTCAATTATACAATCAAGTTTAGGCATTTTCAAAGTTGCAAGTTTTGTGAAAATAGAAGCAAGAGAGTATGGGAACAAACGTGCTTTACCTAAACATTATCTACTCAACATAGAATTCATGTACTGCAGTTCTTCACCTAAGTACTGTTTATATATATAAAGTAGTCCAACTTTTTTTTCGAATAGGGAAATCGAGGATCAATAAAGTCGGGATCGGAATTATCGAACTAGACTAGCTGCGGATCAAATTTCACCCCACAATAACTCCAAAAAGATTACATCCGTTGATGAATTCAAAAGTAGAACATCATAGCCCATATAATTCAGACTGCACCATCTGCAGACTGATAATAGTGCACTTTACTCTCCCACCTTAAATTGTCTTTTTGTTTCCCTCTTTAAAACTTACTTTCAATGCAATCACAAAGCTACCATCAAATTGTGTGATTAGCTAGAAAGTGAAGTAACAATAATAGTAATGCTTTAATTTGGATTGCTACATAGACCTGAAAACTGAAACAACTCATTGACCACTGTTTGTTAAATATATATGACAGCTTTTGTATTGCATATACACTTACTTTCTGCAATTATTCATTATAATCATGACTCAAAATGAATGAAATTATTAATAATACATCCAATATATTCATATAGCAATCAACAAAGTTTTTGTATGATAAAAGCAAAAACAGACCACAAGGAAAAGATGTAGGCCATGTTCATGGATGATCATCAACACAGTAGTATTCATGACAAATCCTTAACATTTGTCTTTTCACATTGTCAGCATCCTACGGTACTGTAACAATGTCACACCAAAATAATTGCTTCAGCAGCTGAATCCAAATTAAGGATTTAAATCCCCTATATAGGTTTAATAACCTCTAATGATGTGATTATCCCTAATGTAGCTACTTCTTTATGCCTTTTGCATGGGGTTTAACTACTTTTTAAGGTTGTTTATTTTTCAAATGTCATATTATATATGTCAATCAATAGCCAGTCCAAGCTCATGCTTTAACTCTAAGTACAATCTTAACATGGAGTACCAACTAAATGACAAAATTAATTACATATAAAATTACAATCTTGATTACATCTCTCTGATCAAGATTTTCTAATTCAGGTCTACTTTTACTTGTTACAAATAGGTCATGAATTACAACGATAAAAGTGTATTTTCCTACATAGCATAAGGACTATATATAGTAACTTTCCAGGTAAAAAACTGGGGAGACAGAGATAACTTGGAGATAAGTTTGTTACTTTGACCAAATTTTTGATAGTGGAGCAGAGAACAATCACTCATGATTCATGCAGGTGGGCAAGTATTCAATATTTGTGGGACTCAAATCTGACAAACTGGAAATGTTGATAACACCCATTGCATAATTTGCATATATTGCAGTTGGAAAAAAGAAAAGAAAATAAATATATAGTATATATTGGGAGATGGAGATGAGGCTATATTATTGGGTAACAATAAAGCTAAAACAAAAAGTGGTTCCTGATTGGTATTCAAAATCTTCAATTATGTGTGTATTTGACACCAAAGGGAGAAGTGAAGTGAGTGAAGTTTGATGAAATATGGTCCATGAAAGGCCTACCTTATGCTGCCCAGACAAGTAGCACTTGCATTTGGTTATACCATTAGGCCTTTTCATGAATATCCCTCCATACATATGATAGTAGTATTTTCAAGGTGGTCCATCTTTTGTCATGTTAGAGGCTCCCAGCAGCACGGAACCTAAAACGTCTAAACACGTTAACTCTCAGCTACGTACCCGTGTTTTAATGTTATGCACAACAATGATGCTCCAAGTGTACACTGCAGAAACATGGCATGCTATGCAAATGATAAGTGCACAGCTTCATTGAGGCTCTCTCAATTTAATGGACCTAACAATACATGATCGAACATTTCCGTGAACAATGAACGTGCTATCTAGAAACTTCGGTTCTACAAACAATCAGAGCAGATCGAACATCAGTTTTGTCATGAGTAACAGAGAGATGAATGAACAGATAAAACTTGTTAAGAATTATGATATGCTAACTCAACAATTCCCCTGAAATTTCTTTTTTCCTTTTCCTTCTGAAATTAGTGAAATACTACAACAGAAATATGACTTGTTCTTCACAATTTCGAAAAGATAAAAAAATTGTGAAGCACAACAAATGACAAATCAGCATCAAGTGATGGGTCGGCATTGGAAATTTTCTAAAGGCAAGACATGAAAACTGCGGTCCTTCAAACATGTGTGTTCATGCAAACATGCTTAACTAACAAGTCTCTTGGTACTCTAATGATGTCAGTTGAATAGACTACTTCTGGAATAAACTCACAGGCCCTCCATATGGAAAAGTACATTTTACCTGTGGCTATCACTTGAGCAGTTAACATCAGACTCCTTATAGTCAATATTGGTGGAGATCCACCGTGAAGCAACCTGCCGAAAAAAGTAGCCTTTCTGATTTTATGTGTCTGATATCAGAGTGATCTTTTTCATGCATTCCAACATAACTGAACAAGTGCTGCAATTACGAAACTTCAATCAATATGTATAAAAGTTTATTGAGATAGGCATGATCAACTGAAACAAATACCATCTCTAACTGAAACAAAGTTATCAAATATGTTTCATTTCATTATCCTGAATTACAGTCTTAGGTGAAAGATTCACATTTGAAACACGCAGCCTTTTGAACGGTCACTCATCATCACCATTCGGACTCTGAGTAATTCCTTAGAGCATGCCACACCAATCTCCAGTAAAATGACTGTACCACTCCAGATTGCATCATCCTTTCGTCGATTTATGAACATTTAGAATGATACGAAGATTGAATAAGTATCAAAGGGCTTTAAAGCACGAATCAACAAGACATGGAAACATAAATCTAGATTTTTACTTGTCCTGTACAACTAATGGGAACAGATGTTGGTAGAACATTGAATTAGTACATACTATGGTACTCTGTCATGTAACCACACACAATCTGAGCAGAGTGATGGTTCTGGTTAGCGAAAAGAACCGTTCATTACAAGATGGATGGTCTTAGTTTTGCTTGGTCAAAACAGGTTCCAGGCTCATTCCCACTAATTTAAAATGACGTGCTCTAACAGATATTACCAAGTAACATGAGCAAATATATATACAATCTAATCAGGGATGTGTGTTCATTCATGGGCTACAAACACCTTTCTCCATTTTCATTAGCATACCTATTGCCTCTTCAATAAGTCCTCCTTGTCAACGTGCACGAATTATGATGTTAAATATAACATCGGGCTTCAGACCTGTAGAAGGAAGTTCATCGAAAAGATCCTGCAGAGCTTTTTGCAAGTTTTCCGTCCATGCATAACCAACGCATAATGCCATAATGGTATTATATGATGCATTTGGAGAACTGGAGTAAAGCCATTATATATGTCTTCCATCGTCGCAAAACTGAAAATGCCTCAAGAATTTCTTGATTTGTACAAAAATCCATCTAACAAGGTACTGTAAGCAGTAAGCCGCCACATTTAGGGATAACATCATGAGCTCGCTTGCCCTTGAGAAGCTTCCCACCATCGTAATACCTTCCTGCACGAGAAAATCCAGATAACATGGTGTCGAAGGAAAAATTCTGTAGCTTTATATCCATATAACCTCATCAGATTACTGTGCACTAAACCTGAAGGCATCTAATCTGAGTCGAAAAGAAAATCTGCTGACGGTATTTTGCTTCCTCCATTTGATCACCACTTAACAGTATCCATGACCAAATGCATACTACGTAAAATTGGTAGGAGAAAACTTCTCTGCTTCATGAAATCGAACACATGATTGGCCTTTTCCACCTCTCCTTCCTTGCATAAAGCATATTGATGTGTATTCACAATATTCAGTGTGTGCATTCAAATGGCGACTTTCGTTGAGGCATTTCATCGAACATAAAGAGTGCAACAGACTAGACTAGTAAAAAATCACCAAACACACTAATTTGTTGAATTGAATCACCTAAATACAGGTTTGCGTTCGGTTATGAATAGGACACTAGGTTTGCGTTCGGTTATGTATAGGACACTGTCATTTTCTGGGCTGAGAGTTGTTTAGTGAAGGAGAAAGTATTGAGTTCCATGCAGACATAAGATAAGACGCGGTTAAGTATTTGTAATATTCGTTGTTTAAAAAAAAAATTAAAAAAAAAAAAAAATATATATATATATATATATATATATATATATATATATATATATATATATATATATATATATATATATATATATACACTTGGGACTCCTATTTACTTTCCACTTTCTTCTCCAATTTTCAATGCTTTTTTTTTTCTCTAAGGTCACAGACAAAATCGATTGATTAATTCACAGGCTCACTTGATTCTCGATCGATCACTTGAAACTTAGGCTTTCATCGGTCGATTGTATACAACTCATACCAAATGTGCCTTCAAATGTCTTCTGCATTTTATCCATCATCTTTGAAATTTATCTTCCTGACATGTAAATATAGTAAACATGTAGATCTGTACAATTGGAATTTTAGTTGACAGGTGCTTTTTTGATTGACTATTTGTTTTTTTGTAATAGCGCGCGTGCGCATGTATTACACGCGCCCGTATATTAATAAAATTGCCAGAGTTTTTGAAACCACCAGAGATTGTAGTACACGCGCGTCATGCACGTTTTCTGCACTACAAGAAAAATAAAAATCAGCAACCACTATCAGCGACCGATCGATCCGTCGCTAATATTAGCGACCGATCGGTCAATTTGCGACGGATAAATTGCCATTAGCGACCGATGGACTAAATTCGTATTAGGGCGTGAGTTTTTTGCGACCGATGACTCATCCGTCGCTATTTAGCGACGGATGAATCATCGGTCACTGCACTTAGCGACCGATGGACTTTATCCGTCGCTATTTAGCGACCGATGAGTCATCGGTCGCTAAACGTTGACCAAGAAAGAAAAAAAAATCCGGCTTTTTAATATAGCGACGGATGACGTCATCCGTCGCTGTTCAGCGACCGATCGGTCGCTGATTAGCCATCCGTCGCAGAGAATCAATAACACGGGCAGAACACGGCTGAGACTCCATTAACGTTTTTCTTCTCCTCTTCTCCTCTTCTTGTCCCTTCTTCTCTCAAATTCCAATCTTCCATTATACTCCATCATTTCTTCCAATCTTGGTGTCAAATCGAAGCCAATTCAACAAGGAACGTAGTGAGACATTCAATTTGAAGTGGGTTGTTCTATTTATTCCGCAATTAAAGGTACTAATCTCGAAACCTAACTTTTGTAAATTTGGTATTTTTTCAATTTTGAAGTGTTTTATGGTTTATTAGCTAGTTTTGATGTTAGTATTGTTCAATTGGGATGTTTGGGATGTAGTGGGTTCGATTATGTTTGAGATTTGAATTGGGTTTTATTATGTTTGGGATTTGAATTTGATTCGATTATGTTTGGGATTATCTATGTAGTTAGTTTTGTTCAATTAGTGTAGTTTGTTTGGGATATACTAATTAGATTTGAAAATTGCATAAGTATAATTATAATGGAAATATGAGTAATTATAGTGTATTGTAATTAGTTATTATAATGGAAATTGTATAAATATAATGAAAATATAGATAAATATAGGTAATTATAGTGTATTGCAAGTTTTTATTATAATGAAAATTCCATAAGTATAATGGAAATATATAGATAAATATAGGTAATTATAGTGTATTGGTAGTTGTTACTATAATGCAAATTGCATAATTATAATGAAAAATATATGTAATTATAGTGTATTGTAATTAGTTATTATAATGAAAATTGTACAAGTATAATGGAAATATAGATAAATATAGGTAATTATTGTTTAAAAAAAGTGTAAGTATGAAGGAAATAACTCATTGATAAATTAAAGTTAGAAGATAATATGAGTATTTTTATTTCTAATGTAGAAATATTGGGAGTATATATAATGCAATGTAAAAATTGATAACTAAAATGAGTACTTGGTGAAAAACAACGTTAGCCGCAATGTACTAAACTTCCATTGGCCAGGTTTAGCATTCAATTATGAATCCCGATCGTACTTGGATGTACAGTAGGATTGCAGATGGAATACTTTTGCCTACGTTTGTACAAGGGGTCAATGCATTTGTCGAATTTGCATTGTCAAAACCCGAGTGTTTGAGTACTGGGATGATGAAGTGTCCTTGCAACCATAAGAAATGTAGGAACCGTCAGTACTTACCCTCTACGGTGGTTGTAGACCATTTGAAGCGTAATGGTTTTGTCCCTAAATATGAGGTGTGGAATCATCATGGTGAGGCAGTTCGTTTGTTGGGGGATTATTCCATGTTGTCGGGGAAGCGTAGGAAAAGGCAGGAGAATAGTGCTACACCAGGTGCCTGTACTCATGATGATGCCACAGGGGACCGGATGGAAGAGATGGTCCGTAACGCTACGGGTCAAGAGTTCACGGAGGGTGTTGTTAATGAGGAGCCTCCGAATGCTGAGTCACAACAGTTCTTTGACTTGTTGGAAGCGTCAAAGATGCCACTCTACCCGGGGTGCAAGATGAATGAATTGACTATGTTGTCTCGAATTATGAGCAACAAGGAGGGTGGTGGGAATTCAGAAAGCAGCTGCAACGATTGGTTGAGTTTGATCACGGATGCTATGCCTGAAGGGAGCCTAGTTCCAACAAACTATTACCAAGCGCAGAAGAAGATGAAGGCGATGGGATTGCCTATGGAGAAAATAGATTGCTGTCCGGGTATGTGTATGATCTATTGGGGGGAGGATGAAGGTTTGTTGAAATGTAAACATTGTGGGAAGGACCGGTATAGTCGTTACAAGGAGGGCGCTGCAATGAAACGACAGAAGAAAAATCTCTCCCACAAGAAAATGTGGTACTTTCCTATAGGTCCTCGTCTGAAGAGGTTGTATGCATCAGATGCATGTGCAAATAAGATGCGTTGGCACAAGGAGAGAGTAGTCGCGGATGACCAAGAGGGTAAGATGGGTCACCCATCAGACTCGCCGGCATGGAAAGAGTTTGATGTGAAATATCCACAGTTTGCAGCCCAGTCTAGAAATGTAAGATTGGGACTTAGTACTGATGGTTTCAACCCGTTTGGGAGTGAACGGAAGTATTCGTGCTGGCCAGTGATGCTTACACCTTACAACTTGCCTCCGGGTGACTGTTTGAAAGAACCATTCATGTTCTTGACCGTGCTGGTGCCAGGGCCGGATGATCCAGGACAGAAGATAGATGTCTTCTTGCAGCCACTGATCAAGGAGCTTATAGAGTTGTGGGAGGATGGTATCCCGGCATACGATGTCTCAACAAAGACGAACTTTACCTTGAGAGCAGCACTACTCTGGACCATCAGTGATTTTCCTGCGTACTCCATGTTGTCTGGAAGGAAAACATCCGGATACAAGGCATGTCCACATTGTCTGGATGATGTTGATTCACACTATCTGCCGAAGAGTCGAAAGGAATCTTGGTTTGATTGTCATCGCAGGTTTCTAGACGATGAACACCCGTTCAGAAAGAACAAGACTCAGTTTCTTAAGAACAAAGTGGTGTTGAAGAAGGTCCCTAAAGAACTAACAAGTGCACAACAATTTGCTATTATAGAACGCTTGGGGTACAAGAAAGTAACTGAGGTTGGGTGGGAACAGCATAACGAGAATATCAAAAGTGAGTATGGATGGAAAAAGAGATGCATCCTATGGGATTTGCCTTATTGGAGTAGTCTTCGCATACGTCATATCTTGGATGTCATGCATATTGAGAAGAACGTATTTGAGAATTGCTTCAACACCATTTGTGAAATTCCCAACAAAACAAAGGACACGGTTAGGTCCAGGGAAGAGTGGACATTCTATGCAGGAGACCTGGACTGTCAAACAAGAATGTTGATGGCAAGTGGCCGAAGGCTAAATACACTTTGTCGAAAGAGGCTAGAGCGGAACTTTTTGATTGGGTGAAGTTGTTGAAGTTCCCCGACAATTATGCTTCTAAATTTGCTCGGTGTGTGGACACGAGTAAGACAAAGATGTATGGGATGAAGAGCCACGATTGTCATGTGTTCATGCAGAGGCTCATCCCGATTGCATTTCGCCATCTCTTAGATAGATCGGTATGGAGTGCCTTGACCGAGTTGAGCTTGTTCTTCAAGAATCTATGCACACGGGTTGTTGAGGTTGAAGTGTTGAAGACGATGAAGGCTAACATACCGGTGATTCTGTGCAAGCTCGAGCGTATCTTTCCACCTAGCTTCTTTGATTCCATGGAACACTTGCCCATTCACCTACCAGATGAGGCGTTGCTAGCCGGACCTGTTCAGTATCGTTGGATGTATCCCTTTGAGAGGTAAATATTTTAGTATCATATTTACAAACATATATGACACATAATTGTATAGTATATCTAATTATGACAGACATATTATAACAGATACTTAGGCAAGCTGAAGCATTATGTGAAGAACAAAGCTCAGCCTGAGGGTTCGATTGCCAATGCATACATTCGAGCAGAGACTGCAACTTTTTGCTCCTATTTCTTTGACACTGGGGTCCCTACGAAGACATCTAGGCCGGCTAGAAATGCCGACACATTTCAAGTGCAAGAGGACCATAAAGTTTCTCTATCAATCTTTAAGGTTTCGGGGAGGGCGTATGGTGAAGAAAAAGTGGCATATCTGACGGATAAAGAGTACAATGCTGCACATTCGTATGTCCTTCAGAATTGTGCTGAGCTCAACCCATTCCATCTCAAGTTTACTAGGTTAGTTGCCTTCTTACGTTTTACGATTGAATTAAAATCTTATTTTAGAGAAAATGGTAGTATTAAACCAAATATACGCATCATGTGCAGTTTCTTCAGCGCCCGTTGTGTAGAGCAAAATCCTATAGTGGCGGATGACACAATTGAGGACATGCTTAGGGAGGCCCTAGTCTCCGAATTTCCAACATGGTTCAAAGAGCATGTACAGAACCCGGCCAACAAAATAACATGTCCTTACTTAAGAGCACTAGCAAGTGGACCTGGGAGAAGATACTCCTCCTTCCCATCTTACATTGTACATGGACTTAGGTTCAACAGTAGTGAGTGTGGATCGACAGATGCTACAGTTAATGGTGGGGTTCGTGTCTTGGGGAAAGACATAGGTGATGATGTCTACGATTACTATGGGAAGCTTAGGCGTATTATTCGCCTTGAATATCCCGGAGTACCTTTGAAAAGAACAATGTTGTTTGATGTTGATTGGTATGATCCCACTGATGTAGGCACCAGGAGGCTTGAGGAGTATGATATGGTGGAGATAAACTATAAGAAGAAGTACAAAGTGTACGAACCATTTATCTTGGCAAGTCAAGCACTTCAAGCTGTATTTCTTCAGTATCCTACCTTGAAAAAGGATAAGGGCGATTGGTTAGTTGCTGTACCTATAAATGCTCGATCCAAAGTTGAGTATGTGGAGAAGGACGAGTCAATTAACAACTCGTACCAAGAAGAAGATGTCGATGGTCAGGCTAGAAAACCTGTACAGGCTACAGTAGAAGTTATTCAGCTGCATGATGATGTTTTCATTGACTTACAACCAGAGTAGATTATAGAGGGTACGTGAATTAGTACTAGGTAGTTAGATTAGACTTAGATTAGACTTATCTATCAGGCATATAATAAAAAAATGTCCATTACTTTTTTTGGTCAGGTTTAGCATTCAAATATGTCAGAACGTACACTGAGGATTCCCTTACTTGAGGTTTGGAAAGCCAACTGGCTTTTGGGAGTTCCGCCCAAAGAGTGGATGTCGAGTCCCCTTCATGATGTTTGGGAGTCCTACTGGCGTGACCACCCGAATGTCTAGTGTCATTCCTTGCTATATCTCTGATTGTACATGTTTTATATTTAATTGTGTATGTACTAACACGGATCTTTGTATTGCAGATGCCACGACCCAGGAGGCCACGATACATGACCCCGCAGTCCCAGAGGGATGATACCGACGGAGAGGACACCGGGCAGGGCTCCCCTACTGTTTTAGGGACTCCACCTGGGTCGAGCAGGGGATCGACTCCTCATTCCTCCCTCCACGACCCGTGGGCCCACGTTCCAGACGACGGTTGTCCCTTTCAAAGGCCGGAAGATGGTCTTATGTGGAAAGGTCGCCCTGTCCTTTACCCCAATGGAGAGAAGTAAGTATTAGGCATTAACTGATTTACGAACTTTTAATATATATATACCGAACTAACCTTGTCACTATTGACTTACCTGTTCTTCACAGGTTGTATGGGGAGCACGCTGCTAAAGTACTCAGTTCGATAATACGGAACAGAATGGTCCCACCGCAAGAGGGTGGCAGCCAGTGGCATTGCATCCCGGACCAAATTAAGGGAGAGCTCTTCGAGGAGCTGAGGGTGAGTTAATATATGCATGTTTAAATACCATGTTTTTACATTCCGTTCGACCGCTATGCATGCGAGGGTAGGCGGCGCCCTCTTATATGTCGGACCGCATATTTATGTATGGGTAGGCGGCACCCATTATATGCTTGACCGCGTTTAGAACTAGAATGGATAGGCGGCATCCATTACGTGTAGACCGTTCATGCATGATGGGTAGGCGGCGTCCTTATTTGTTTGTAGATGACTGTTAACAACCCGATATACCTGAATAGATGTTGTTTCCCCTTGTTATATATTTGATACATGTTGTTTCCTCTTGTTATACTTGAATGTTTTTAAGTATTCACCAATGTATGTGTTTCGATGTTTATTTGTAATTGTGTAGAAAGATTTCTTCCTTCCGAAAGCATTGCTGATGGATCTCTGGTGGAGCTTTAACTCTCATGGTAGTGCCCTTTACAAGTGCCTGGTTCATAACATGAAGAAACTGTATACAAAGGGTCGTCCACGTACCGGTGATTGGCCCGGAGATGAAATTTGGGAGGCGTGGAAGGTGTATTGGGCTAACGAGAGAGTCCAGGCGCAGGTTGACCAGAACACTGAGAACAGGAAGAAGCAGCCGAATGATGGGAGCCGTACCCTGGTGACACACCGTTTGGCTCTGAGTCGATCGCTACAACACATGTGAGGCAGAAGGTAAGTGTATTAACTTTGTGAATTCATCATTCTTATACTTGTTATTTACTTGCATTTCGAACTTTAAAACTAAGTATATGATGCTTTCATGTGTCATTCAGTTGAAGGATAAGGAGAGTCTCCTATTCACCCTGTTCTCGAGATCTCAGAAGGCCAAGAACGGACAGTGGTTGTGTGACGAGGCCACAGCAATTGCGGTAAGTATCAACAATACATGTGTTTATTAAATACTGATGATTTCATAACTAATTAACAACATAACTAACACCTTATACTCTTGATTTATAATTTCAGACGGCCTACGAGGACAGGATTCGTGATCAGGATCTCACTGTTGAGGAAATGAATGCCATTTCCTCGAGGTGAATCCTCCAGACGAGAAGGGCCGTCGCTTGGGACTTGGGAGTGCAGCAGCCGTCCCTGAATTGGACTCGAGGCCGACTCGTCGTTCCCGTGCCAGTACATCTTCATCATCTTCAGCAGCAGCAGCAGCTTCCGCTCGAGAGCAGGCCCTCTTACTTCAGTTGCAGGAGAGGGATGAGGAGGTGAAGAGGTTAGCTGAGGAGCAGGCTGCGCAGAAGGCACAATTTGCTACTATGTTTGCTGAGCTGTATGCGAAGCTGGGGATGCCTCCACCTCCCTTTCCATGATACCCCTATCCTTTTCGACTTATTTACTATTTTCTACATGAATACTGTGTACACTATGATATTATTTTGGACTAGTATTGTGTACGTATGATTATTATTATATGTATGGAGGGTTTTGGTACATTTATTATGATTTTTTTGGATTATTTTTGGTTTATTTGGTCTATAGAATTTCTGTAACATTTTGCTTAATTAAACAGGTGGCATTTGATTTTGAGTCTCATTATTATATCTACAAAAAAAAAAAAAAAAAAAAAAATTAGCAACCGATGGCCTCATCCGTCGGTATGTACAGCGACGGATAAGGCTTATCCGTCGCTAAAATCCCGGACTTTTAGCGAAGGATAACGCTCCTCCGTTGCTAATATTTAGCAACCGATGAACTCATCCGTCGCTAAAAGTCCGGTGACTTTAGCGACGGATAAGTCATCGGTTGCTAAAAGTCAACCTCATTTTCCGTCGCTAATCCGTCGCAAATTAGCAACGGATTACTCATCGGTCGCTAATTCGCTAGCGACCAACGGTTTAGTGACGACGATTTTTATCCGTCGCTAAAAACACCGATCGGTCGCTAGCGAATTTAGCAACCGATCGGGGTGGTTTAGTGACGGATGGTTCCGTCGCTAAACTCGATGTTGCTTGTAGTGCTGACCAGAATCGAGAAAGTGTCAAAATCGGTTCACATGTCACTTTGGAGTACCTAAATTATCTAGGCATTCAAGTATTAAAAGTGAATTTGGTGTACTCGAAAGTCCAAAATACCGAAAATGATTTTATTAAACTCGAAACCAAGACATAACTCGCGGGGGTTTAATGCAATAGATAATGCTAATTCTAGGACAATATTTGCTTAGTTGTAAGGACAAAAAAATAATTTACCAAAAGATCCCAAAAGTTTAAAATTTGAAAGAACACAATTTAAACAAACCATTATAACTCTTCTTCAAACTCTTTATTTCAACTTCTCGAAGGATTCGAAAAATTCACCCGCTTAAGATTACTTTTAATTATTTATTTTTTATTTCAATAATCCAACCAACAAACCACCGAAAATCGACCCCGAAAGGGGCGAATTTCCTCCGTTTGAGGGGCTGCCCGTGATATGGGTGGCAGCTCTATGAGGGGCTGCCACGATCTGGGCAGGCAGCCTCTCAAGGGGTTGCCACCAATATAATTTTGTTGAGGGGCTGCCACCGAAATCATGGAGGGGCTGCTCGTCGATTCGCGGGCACCCCATATAGGGTTGCGCATAGATTCGCGGGCACCCCTTTTAAACGGCGTTAAAATTCGGTTTTTTAATGCATTTTCGACGGTGTTTTTCATTTAATGTATTTAAGTGTATTTGATAAAATTTAGGTGAATATAGTAATTATTAGTAGAACTAGTTTGAAATGATTACGAATGTTATTAAATAACCGATGAACTTACTCATTTAAAGTCTATAATTATTAGAAATACTTATATTATTAGATAAGATAATAAGTATTTGCATCATTATATCTATGAATATGGAGTATGTTATATTTACCATCATTGTCAG